>VWPU01016590.1:0-36286 GCA_013398955.1 Callaeas wilsoni | reverse complement strand
CCGCCGCCGCCCCGCTGCCGCCGCCTCCGCTGCCCCTGCAGCCTCCCTTCGGCCCCGCCGGCGGCAGCCCCGGCCCCAGCAGGCCGGCAGAGCTCAAGCCGGTTCGGCGGTTCATTCCGGACTCGTGGAAGAACTTCTTCAAAGGAAGACGCCACGCCGGCTCCAGCTGGGATAGCACGGCCTCCGACATCAGGTACATCTCGGACGGGGTCGAGTGCTCGCCGCCTCCCTCTCCCGCCCCGCCGCAGCCGGGGACCAGGGCGGTGCCTGGCTCCTACACGGACCCTTTCGGGGGGTCAGGCGGGAGCTACAACTCTCGGAAGGAGGCCGAGGCCATGCTGCCCTCCGGAGACCCCTTGGGCTCGCTGGAGCGCCGCGCCGGCACTGGGCAGACGTACAGCGAGCGGGTGGAGGAGTACCACCAGCGATACGCCTACATGAAGTCCTGGGCAGGGCTGCTCAGGATCCTCGGCGTGGCCGAGCTGCTGCTGGGCGCAGCCGTCTTCGCCTGTGTCACCGCCTACGTGCACAAGGACAACGAATGGTACAACATGTTCGGGTACTCGCAGCCCTACGGATATGGGGCGGGCAGCGCCTATGGAGGATACTCCTACAGCGGGCCCAAAACGCCTTTCATCCTGGTGGTGGCGGGAATGGCGTGGATCGTCACGATAGTGCTGCTCGTGCTGGGCATGTCCATGTACTACCGAACTATCCTCCTCGATTCCAACTGGTGGCCTCTGACCGAGTTTGGCATCAATGTGGTCTTGTTCTTCCTATACATGTCGGCTGCCATAGTGTACGTAAACGATACCAACCGAGGTGGGCTCTGCTATTACCAGTTGTTTAAGACGCCGATAAACGCGTCATTTTGCCGTGTGGAGGGAGGTCAGACTGCAGCAATCATCTTCTTGTTTGTTACGGTGATCATGTATCTAATTAGTGCGGTGGTTTCCCTAAAGTTATGGAGGCACGAAGGGGCCAGGAGGCACAGGGAATTAATGGAACAGGAGGTAAGTCATTAGTTATCGTTTTCTATCTACCGGGTACCACATGATGGGGAGCAGCTGTAAGATCTTACCATGGCGTAGATGGAGTTGAATCAAGTGTCTTTACAGCAGGTCTATAAGCCCTGAGGTTGAATTTTAACCAGTCTTACAGTATTAGAAACTGCCAAATGAAAGGCTTTTTTAAGGTGCCAGATCCAAAGTCTTGAACATCGTTTTTTTTGTTTATAATTCACCTTGGGTAAGGACCTGGCACTTTTCTCTTTGTAATACTGGGTTCTCTTCCTGAGTCAGCTGATGAACTACTTCCTAGTGTGTATTTTCCAAACAAAGGAAGAAACGAACAATGTCCATCTGTTCAGCAGGGTTAGGTGGCTTAAAGCCACCTAGTATTTATTTGAAAACTCTGCGTTCAGCACATCAGGTGCTAGTGTGAATAAACCTAAGAATGTGAAATACTTATTTTTATTTTGCAAGCAAAACTCCAAGCAACTTCTTTATGCCTTTTCAGCTTTCCTCACAATAGGTATCAGCAAATATTAGTAGTAAGAGTGCTGGTTAGATTTCAGTGTCTCAAATTTCAGTCAGCCACATGTTTTTCATGTCAAATATTTTGCCTGACTACTGGCCTTGCCCATACCAGAAGTATTCAGTACTTGGCTGGTTAATGATAAACTGTAACAGTAGAGATTTACCACTCTTACCTAGACAGTTCAAAGCAGTTTGTGTAAAACTTCCTTCGTTTGAAAACATCACCAAAAAACCCTTTAAAAAATAAGTAAGACTTAATATAGCATGAAAATTAATGCATGTGAAATGTACATAAGGCTAACTTAAGGAGGGGTCAGTTTTTAAGTAATTTTAGGAGAGAGAGTTTAAAGTTGCATTTCCTCTGCTCTGTGACTGCAGTCTGATATGCAATATTTTCATTTAACACTGGTTTCAAGTTCACCATCTTGGATAAAACAGAGACCTTCCTTTTGAAAAGTAATTATAATTCTTCAATAAAAGTTTCTTAACCAACTGATAGCATGTCCTGCAAGAACGAGGTGATTGCCAGAGTTACACACGAAGTGTTCATTCTTCCCTGTTAGGATCCAAGTTCTTTTAGTCCAGTTACTAAACATTTCCAAAGGGAATACTTCAAATTAGAGGTTAGACTCTGGAGACTGCTGTGCCAAACAGCTGCAGGTTGAGCTACCGGTTAGTGTGCGTTCTGGGCGATGAATTAGAGCGTTAGTGAGTTAACGTGGGCTGGAATGTGAAATAATAAAGGAGCTTGGGAAGTGGATGAAGTATTTCCTCCAAGCTATTCCTTATACAGCTGTGCTCTGTTGTTCTGGGGCTTGGGTGTTTGTTTTCCTTAAACACTCTTTAAATTAGTGGATCTGAAAATATTCCTTATGCTGAATTTCTTCATACCTAAATATAAACATAATTTTCTGTACAGTATGATTTTGAAAGTGTTTAAATTTTAGGAATCTGTGCTTTTTGCATACTGTTTTTGCTGAAAATAAAACTTAGTTATTTCCTTTTTTTTTTTAAATAGATGAAAACACAATCCCCTTTTCCAGAAAAGAAGGTAAGAAATAGGAATTTATTTTTCTGTTTACTGCTAATTCTAAATGGTTATTCTTTTCCTTGCGACTGTTTTAATTGATTTCTTTATTTACTTACTGGACTTGGAAGAGATTAGGTTTAGTTCTTTAAGTTAGTTTGGACAGCAGCCTCCTGCCTAGAAGATTCAAAACAAGCTTGTAAAGAAGTTACTTCTAGTTAGGCTAGGTTATAAAATCTGTAAAATTGTAAAATAGCAGATGTGATGGCTGCCTCTCTATGTGCTCTTACCTTTTCCTATGAGGTGACAAGTTCTGTAGCATTTATCACAGAGTTTGGTAGACGTGACTAGAACAGCAGGTTGTCTGATGCGTGATAGGTTTGAGACTCTCTTTCCTCCTGGCTGTGTGCTTAATTTGCAGAAGAGCCAGTGGAAGCACAGTGTAGGTGCCCTGTGAGCTGAGCTCCTTCCTTGGTCCCTGAGACTGCTCCAAAGACCCCCTTGCCAGTTTTAAAGCATCAGCAGTGTTAGTGTTTCAGCCACACAAAGTGTCATTGCAAACACTGCAAAGTTTGTATAGGGTTTCCAGAGAAATTATGGTGTATTAATTTCAGTCTTAAGTGTCTCCTGTTAGACACTGAATTTCCTGCCACTGTTTTCTCTGTTGATTCAGCACTGGATCAGGATCCTTTTGTTTGTGTTCTTACAAGATTCCACATGTTTTTATTTCTGGATCAAGGGATGAATTGTGCAATAGGAAACAAGGAGAAGAGAAAAGGGAACTCCAGATACCTGAATGATTCCAGTTCATTCACAAATTAAATGAATACCGAAAGAAACTTCCTTACACTATTTTTTTAAGACATGCAAACAAATCTTTCCAAACCTCTAGAAGTATTTATCTGTACTGCTGTTAGGATGAACCGAAGAAAAACACTGTGTGAGAAGCGTTACCATAACTCATTAAACAGATTTTCTAATGACAGTAAGAGTAGTATGAAATACCTGTGATTTGCTTTTACTTCTGCTCCATACATATATCTCTGTCTTCAAACAAGTTGCATATTTTGTGATTTATGTAAAACTGATTTCATTAAGAACAAATTCTTTCTCTTTTAAAACAGTATGAAGGTGATGACAGACCAAGAGAAGAAGTCAGTTACAGGCAGCTCAAATCATTGGAAAGAAAACCAGAGCTACTTAATGGTCATATACCTGCAGGCCACATTCCTAAACCTATAGTGATGCCAGACTACTTAGCGTAAGTGACTTATTTTGATGAACCAACTTAGTGGAGGATACTTGAATAATGTTTTTCACTCTGCGTTTGTCCTATATACACCTGTGGTTTCTCTCGCATGCACGTGTTATGGGAACTCGTAATTGTGTTTTAAGTTAACATTAAAAAGTAGACAGGATGGGGCTGGTATCAGTGGCATAAGACCAGTTACTATAGATAAGGAATCTTAGTTAAAAAAACAAACCCACACAAACCTCAAATGTTGAAGCAGAATGTCATAATCTAGTAAGTACATTAACTGCCAAAGGAACAGAATACCACCATATAGATATTAGAGGAAAAAAATAAAATACATGGGAAATTGCCTTTTTAGGGCCTGAAATTTGACTACTCTTATACTTTCTAAGTGCTAAATTTGTAACATGCTCCCTTTTAAAGGGTAGGCCTTTCCAACTATAATATAATAATTTTTATACTAATTGCTATGGACACAATTAGAAAGAAGGGAGGTTTCACCTGAATATTAGGAAAATATTTTTCTCTGTAAGGGTTTGCACAGTTTCCCAGAGAGATTGAATCTCCATGCTTGGAGATACCAAAAGCTGTCTGGACACAATCCTGGTCTAAGTGTTCCTGATTGTGCAGGAGGTCAGACCAGGTAACCTCCAGATGTCTCCTACAACCTCAGCTGTACTGTGATTCTCTGCTTTCAATGCTTTACAGACGTGCAAATTTCAGCAGGTTATGAGATTAGCAAAAAATACAGAAATACACTGTCAAGATGAAGAGTCTAAATGTTGTTAATAAGTTGTATCTCTAAAACTTATTCTTGAACTTTTTGTTTTTTCAGGAAATACCCTGTAATTCAAACAAATGAAATGAGAGACCGGTACAAAGCGGTATTCAATGATCAGTTTGCTGAGTATAAAGAACTGTCTATGGAGGTTCATGCTGTATTAAAAAAGTTTGATGAGCTGGATGCATTGCTGAAACAGCTTCCACACCGTCCTGAAAGCATACATGTAAGTACCTGTGAAACAGGCTCATGGAAAGTAGTTGTATTAGATGGTATTAGGCAGTTTCTGACTGTCTTCAGCTAGGGCACAATGTTTTCTAATGCTGGCTGTGACTTGGTGTGAGAGGAAGCTTCCCCATATGTTACATCTTCTCTGGGCGTTCATTAGGGATACCAAGTTCCAGTTAAGATGTGTACATGGTTACCTGGGAGTTTTTGTTTCTTTGTTTCATAGTAGTAGCTTTTCAGTTCTAGTGAGTCACAGTTGATGTATTTTCATTATTTCTCAAATACAAGACTTACATCAAAAATGTTTAAAACCACAAAGGATTGATCAAATGAGAATTCTGATGAGTATTTTGTAGAATTTACATGAAGATATGGAGCACACTCAAAGTTTAAAAATCTGTGGTCTCTCATTAGGAACAGGAAAGGATATCAAAAGTTCTGCAACAATACAAGAAGAAGAAAAACGTAAGTGTTTGTAGATTTACATTGCTATTGAATCTAATGACTAGCAAAGAGAGTGTAAATAGCCAATACTTCTGACACTAGGCAGATTTCAGTGTCTCAGGGTATCTGTAGTGCTTTGTGTATTTTGTCTTCTAAAACTTCGGCAGAGTTAGGACACAACCCATACACTCAGGCCAATAAGCATTTTTGAGAATAATGATTCCAGTAGCCACATGTGGGAAAAAAACCCAAACCACAACCTGAGCTGAGCATTTTCGTCTTCTGAGAGTATGCTTCATCTCTTAGCATTCTGCCCTCAGAAGACTAGTTAAGCTACATTCACTGACTGACACAGCCAACAGATAAAAACATAGTCTTACCCTTGAAGTTTTGTATTTTTTGAGGCATGGAATTAGACACTCTCAAAAAGTAGTTTTCGGTGTAATCCAAGAGGGTTTTTGCAATTTTCAAATGCAGGCAGCAAATATGTATCTGTGTTCCATTAAAAACATTATGCATTACAAATACCATTTTTTTCCTGCATGGAATTAAGAGTTTGTGTCCATGTTAGTTAAACTTCATTGCTTTTTTGGGAGGGGGAAAGATTTATTGCACGTACAACAAATACATGTATAAAATCTAAATTACGTGGTAGGACGTCATTTATATTTGCAGATTTCTATTTTAAAACAGCTCTGTTTACTAAGTAACTATAGCATATTAAAGCAGAACATTTTCTTCTGGCCTTTCATGAAGGAAGGGGAAACAGCAAATAAGAAGGGAACAGGGAAAAAGAGTGTGATTTTTTTGAGAATATTTACATATTGTGCTTTTAGTCGAGAACATAATTGATAATAGACTATTCTTGGAAGAGTCTGAAAGCCTAATATATTAATGTAAAGGTTTGTGTATTTTTGGCAGGATCCTGCATTTCTGGAGAAAAAGGAGCGTTGTGAATATCTGAAGAACAAGCTTTCTCACATAAAACAACGAATTCAGGACTATGATAAAGTTATGAATTGGAATGTAGAAACTTAGCTGTGCCTTCATGGATACTATTTTTTGGGTTTTAAATCGATATGCATATTTTAACCTATTTATTTACTCTTCAAACAGTACACACGGGGATTACTTAATCGCTGTCATATATTTGGATGTTGTACTTTACTGATAGGTTTTTTGTGCAGCTCCAATTGTAATTGAAGTTATGAGATAAGTCAGGAAACCTCTGCTGACATTCTGCTTTCATTAGTGCAAATCCTGGCCTCTTAAATATGAATACTCTATTTGAAAATACTTCGTTTGAAAACTTGCAAAGTCTACCAGAGAAAGCAGTTTCCAAAAAGCTCATGAAAACTTTGCGCAGAAATGCTGTTAACAATTTTGGATTTTATTTATATGTGACATCTTAATGGAATCAGAAAGAGCTGAGCTGTACTGTCTGGGGCTTGATGCCCTGCCTAATTGTATTGAATAATCTGGGCAATGCAAAAGCTAGTTTAATAAGAATTTTTGTATTGTATTTCCAAATGCTGTATGTTATGCCAGAAATTATCTTGAATTTTGCCCAAGAAGAGAGGAAAAATAATTTCTTATTTAAGCAGCTGGGGGAGGGGGACTTGGGTTTGGGTTTTTTATTGCCCTATTCAGAGATGAAGCAACAAATCTGTGCTTGGCCTTAGGGGAATAGAAGTACAGGATGAGACATATTAATGTTCCATTAGTGTTGCTATAGGTCAGTGTGCTCTGCCTGCCTTTCTGGGTCATGCTATTAGGAGTGCATGTGTTTAAGGGCTTCACTCTTCATCAGCAAGTAACAGGACTTCTTGTCTCTGCAGCAGCTGTTAATGAACTTGGCATTCAGAGAGTAAGTACAGCAAAATGAATTCTCATTCAAAGTATAAATTGTTAGTATCCTCTGTAAGGCCAGGTAACATGTATTAAAAGACATACTTTCCTGAGCATATTTGCATAAATTCTATATATATTTTTGTATTTTCTTGGGGATATTATCCTGGGGATAAGTTTGTATGTCCAAGTATTTTCATAAGCCAGTACATTTTCTCCTTGTACCCTTTTTCATATCTTTATTTACTTTATTAACTTTTTTGTTACTTACTGAAATGGTTAGACGCATTGATAGTTTCTTTGTACAGTTTTCTACGACTGCAATTTGTCTGTTCTGAAATATGTTTTTTAATATAAGAAAATCCCACCAGTGTAGCCATATTACTCTATTGCTTATAAAGACATTTTGTTAGAAAAAGGTGCTCTAATTACAGTTATTGGAAATTTTTGTTAGTGATTTGCTTTTTCTGTGAAAGAAAGATTTTAACTTCTGCCTTAATTTAAAGGAACACATCAGGAAAGCTGTTTCCAGCTTAGTGTGGTCATGGCAGTACTACCTCTGCTCTTCACTGCTGGAAATGTATTAACATACCTCAGTCAGACCATTATAGCCCTTCTGGTTTTTCAGCCCTTATCATTCACACTGCAATCCTGATGGCCATGCACCCACCTACATAATTGTAAAATTGACATTCCAGTTTTATCAGCCACTTAGTTCCAAGAGCTTTAGTGGATGAAGTAGATACACAAGATGCCATGGGAACACTGAGAGAATTTGAAAACTTGGCACCTCTTCATTTCAAAGTCTTCAGTCTCATCTATCTGGAAGGTGCCTCAGTATTTTCATCATTCTGAGAACAGATGAGAGCTAGTGCTATGCCTTGTTCTCTCTCTCTCTTTTCAGTGCCTTTCTCTCTGGTTCTGGTTTGTATTCATTTCAAAGGAGAAACCTCTCTTCCTTATGAAGGAGATGGGCAAATTTTTTTACACTTGTTGTGCTGAATACTTGTGAAATTGTTCTTTGTAAGAGAAGTACTTGTCCAAATCTCCACAATCTAAATAAATGACCTCTCACTGTGCACTCAGGTTTCTTGTTTTTTCTCAGTGAGAGTTCTGGGCATTGCATCAGTAACAGAAGAAGATTAGTGCAAGTTTGAGGATCAGCTGGTGTTCATAAAGTGCTAACAATAAGATGACTGATGCTTTCTTTGGAAGATTCACAGTCTGCACCCTTAATAGGTCTTCTTTCTGTAGGACAGTGAGACCCAGCTCCAGGCTCCTGAGTCTGAGTTTCCATATTTGAGAAAGTGGCTCCTTGTCCCTCAGAGAGTGTTTGCATAGTCTGTGGAGAACCATCATGCTGCTTCTTTCCTGGGAAGTTTCCAACAAATGGATTGGGAAAAGGGAGCACCATACCTGTGCCTGGAATGAGGAGATTAAGCGGCAACATCTCTATGTGGATTCTTGTGTTTCCTGGCAAGATGCCACAGTTGTGGCCAAGTAGATTTTCCAAATGATGGGACGAGAAGCTGGGAGAGAAATATTCCCTTCTGCCTGCCTTTTGGGTTCCAAACAGTAAGATTAGTGTAGGGCACAACAGACGTAAGGTACCATCCTAAAGTACACAGGCCAACCTAAGGCTGCAGAAACGTATTGCAACTATTACTGTAAATTACTTGCTCAGTCCTGTGTCTCTTACAGGCCTCAGGGCTGCTAAAGCACTTCTGGTGCAGACAATCTGTTCGCTGGTTTTGCTCCAGCCTACAGATGGAGGACTGGAGCATCTGTAGGCTGGAGCAAAAGGGTCTTGTAAACAATGCTACAGACATGGTGAAGAAAAATGGTTAGTCTAAGATTTGTGTAACATCTTCATCTCTCAGAGAAATTGAGGTTAAAGAAATAAGAATTAATGGCTGGAAGCTGAAGCAACATGGAGCAAAACAGAAATTAGGAGGAAAGCGATGGGAGAACCCCTCCATCTGAGTTACCATCAGAACTATCAAAGAAAGTGGCCTCTTGATATTCGTAAAGAATAGAGGGTATACTCCAGACAAAACTGAAGTTTTTAGATGATGATCACCTCAATCTCTCTGCAGTCCCTCTAGGCTCAGCTCTGAATCTACACTTTTGCATGTATGTGTAAACAATGTGCTGTGTGGTCTTACCTGTGTGACTGGGTTTTTGCAAGGTAGTTAGCACATAAGGTAGTTAGCACATAAATTAATCACCGAGGAATACTGCCCTACATCAGTGGGCATGCTTTTCATTACAGCCTGTCCTCAGACACTGAGTGTATACAACAAGAAGTTTTATCCTTCAGTCTTTGTCTTAGAAAATGCTTGCCTGGCTCCACAAATCTACAAAGCGAGAGGCTCAAGATTCTTAGCGTTTCTACAAATATAATAATTTCTAAACTGGATTTGTCTTTCTTCTTGTCTTTGTAAGCAGTTGGGTATCCTCAATCAAAACAACTGTGGCAAGACTGGCATACTTTTTACTAAACTGTACATTTTTTCAGGCCAGATAAAGCAGTGCCTAACAAACGTACCCAATATTTTGTCTTGCACAATAGCCCGACCAGCTTTCATGAGAGTATATTGACTACAAGTGCTTACAGCAATGAAAAACCTAATTGTTTTGAAATGGTAAAAGAAGGTATCCAGTATGTTATTTATTAATTTCAAAATTGTGGTGGGATTTCAAGCACTCGTACAATCAAGTTTTACAAAATTACTGTATATCCTGTATTCCAGTCCAGCACTGAAATTCTTGGTCTTGACAATAAAAAATACTCATGTTCTGAAAGAAGTCTCATTTCTCACTTCTTTTATTAAAACCGCTAGCTTGCAACCATTTTTCATTTCAGTGTTTTAGATTGGACTTTTTCCTTCTAAAGAAAAGATGGTGTATGTTCAAATGGGAGTCGTTCAAACTACAACTATTTCAGTTCCAAGAAGCAAATCCTGACTTTTCAAAGAACTCCTCTTTTCCTGTCTTCAGATTGCTTTCCTTCAAAAAAATAATTGATTTTTCCCAGGTATGGTTTAACTGAAGGCTAATTAATTTCTCCCCTCTTTCCGTTATAATTACACATTGCTCCTGATAAATGCAACAAGCTGAAGGGTACAGAAGTGGTTAGATTTTCCCCACTCCTGTTTCTAAGAATTGTTACTACTGTTTACATGTTTTCTTCCTCATTTATTGTCTTACTTGGATGCAGAGTGAGACTCCTTAGAAACGGATGCTCAGTAACTTTCCTGTAATTCAAGAGCTGAAGCCCAGTCTTGGCATACTTCCACTGTATCCAGTAAAGTTTTAATTGCTCTGCAGAGGAATTAGCAATTAGCTCAGCTAGCTCTGAGCTAATCCTCACTGTGGTACTTATGAAATGGAATCTCTGGGTGACATGAAATGAATACTCAGAATTATTTTAGGTAGATGCAAAACGTAATTACTTAACATCAAAATAACTGAAACTTCTTGCTTTTGCTGACGGGGTGATAGATGGCTGCCTTCATTAGCCGGCGTATGAGCATAATCGTATGTTAAAATCCAGTGCTTTTTCCGGGCTCCTGCGCTCTTCCATTAGTAATTGAAATTGCTTCAGTTAATTGCAAAGTGCCACCTAGACACAGAGAGTGCCGCGAGCCAGGCTGTGCCCGGAGACACGAGCGAGGGGGCACCTCACGGCGACGCCACCGCAGCGCCCACACGAGCGATGTCTCCGTGAGGTGTCTTCCCGAGGCGCTCGTCCTCTCCATGGCCGCACTTGGACTGTTTTGAGTATGCTGTGGAAAACACAACGGAACCTTCCCGGAACGGTCGCTCCGCGGCCCGGGAGGCGGCCGGGACGGTTTGGAGGCGCACCGAGGCGGAAGAGGGTGGGCGCCAACGTGTCCGGGGCGGCAGGGCCTGGCGGCGGGCGCGGGCCGGGGCTGCTCTCAGTGTCCTGCTGTTCTGCTCAGCCTTCCTCGGCTCCCCTCGGCTGCCCTTAGTCCCCCTCGACTGCCTTTAGCCCCCCTCGGCCCTCCTCACCTCCCTCAGTGTCAGACCCTCTCTCACCCTGTCTTCTTCCCCCAGTCCGCCTCTTCCCTCCGAACCCTCTCATCTCCCCTGAGCTCGCTTCATATTCCCTCAGGGCCCCGCATCTCCCTTGGTCTCCCCTCAGCCCCCCACAACCTCACTGAGCCCCCTTAGAGCCCACTCAGCCCCCGCGGAGATGGATGACGAACCCGAGCGGACCAAGCGCTGGGAAGGAGGCTACGAAAGAACATGGTATATTCTTTCCCGCTCACCTTTCTCTCCTTTCTGGCTGAAGAGAAGGAAAATTCTCTCCTCTGCCCACTGTAACAGTCTGTTTTGCGTAGGGAGATTCTTAAGGAAGACGAATCCGGGTCGTTGAAAGCAACCATCGAGGACATTCTCTTCAAGGCAAAGAGGAAAAGGTATTTGGTGTGGCCACGAGCCTGCTGATAGCACTGACTTGGTCAGTTACAAGGGCTTGATCATCCTGAAACTGGGTCGTGGGGCATGAGTTAAGCATAAGGCATGCCTGCAGGATGTTTTTATGTCCTTTCTCCTTCAGAGGGGCAGGTGTATGCCAGAGGAAATGGTGCAAAATTAATTTTTGTCTTAAATCTAAACACTGAATGTATACAGGCTATGTATCCATGTGTATGCAAGCTACAGGTCTCCATCTGATGAAACAGTGCAGAGCACTGCAGTTGCTATCTCCACAGCTTAGAGAAATCTTCCAGCAGTTTTTTTTAATATACACATCAGGGAAGCACAGGATAGTTTGAGTTGGAAGGGACCTTAAAGATCATCTCACTCCAACCTGCCATGAGCAGGGACAGCTTCCACTAGACCAGATTGGTCAGAGCCCCATCCAACCTTGCTTTGAACTCTCCCAGGGATGGGGCATCCACAGCTTCTCAGGACAACCTGCTCCAGTGCCTCACCACCCTCATGGTAAAAGCAAGTTTATCACTAATCTAAATCGACCCTCTTCTAGTTAAAAACATTGCCCCTTGTCCTATCACAACAGCATCTCACTTCTGGTGTCATGGCTACAGATTTCTGTTTCAGAAAAACTGCTAGAAAAAATCCTAAGTTTTGCATTATTTCAAGTTACATTAAAACTTGATTTGTCAAATTTGGGTAAAATTTTAAAGCTTCATTAAACCTGGTAGTAAGAAATAGCTCTTATTTCTTTTCTGAGAGTTGTGAAATCTGTGATTGAGCTGTGGGGTTTTTCAGTGTGAATAAGTGTGTGCATTTTGTTGCTTCTACATTTTTGCCAGAAGTCTGGTATGGGATTTGCTTTGGACTTTTGTTTTAGGAGCCATTCACTCATTTGAATTTCATTCAAATCCTTCTGTGTTTTGTTAGACTGTATGAACACCATGGACAAGTTCGGCTTGGAATGGTATGTTAATATCCTAACCCTCTTCTGTGCTTATCCAAAACTAGTTGGCTTTCCCGATCCGAAATACACTTCTGCTGGCCTAACGTACTTCATACCAAACCTTGTGGTTTCCACTTTTTTTTTTTTTTTTAAATAAACCTTTGTTCGCTGGCAGTGTGGACGTGAAGCACGGCTGTTCAGGGTCGGAGGTCCGAGACGCAGGGTGTGTTTGGCAGCAGAAGTCAGATCACGGGCGCTCGCACTGCCCATTTCTCTTCATGCGAAAAATGGGCATGATGGAAATGTGTTGTAAAAAGCACATTGCTTTGTACAACGCTGAGCTCTTCAGATGAAGACATGAATGTTCAAACTATGCGCGTTTTGTAGCTTGTCATGAGTCATGAGAGGAGAAGAACAGTGTGCAATTTTCAAGAGAGGGTTTTTTTCAGTTTAAGAGAAAAGCGATAAATACGTTACTTTTCTGTTGATGTTATTTGCACCACTCAATCTACTGAATTTTCCCTGCTGGAGGATGTAGTGGCTTTTTTCAGTAAATGGAATAATGAATTCATTTCAATATATATTCTGTGAGTGATTTTCACATATGGTGGAAATGCAGATGCGTCATCTTTACGTGGTTGTTGATGGATCAAGAACAATGGAGGACCAAGACTTAAAACCGAACAGACTTACTTGCACTCTGAAGGTATTCCTGCACTCAGACGTTTTTCCTTACTAAGCCACCATTTCTCTGTAAGCCAGTTGCATTTTGCATTTAAAAGAATTGCAGTCTCCTGTACGTGCATAGCCTCATCTCTCGTCCCTGCGTTTTCCTTCTTGCTTCTGTGGCTAGTCTGTGACTTTCCTGGTTTTGAATAGTAAAATCTGTGTGGCAGTATTTTGCCTTGCACATGTACTTCTGTACACTAAAATCACTTTGTAAGGGCATATTATGTGAAGACACATTTGGAAACTATGTGGAAATTAAGTGTTGCCCATGAAAAGGGGATGACATGTTTTCATTACACATGTAAAATTGGTTTATATTTTTTTCTTGCAGTTGGGGTTTTTTTATGAATTCTTATTTGAAAGGATGCTAGATGAGAGTTGAACTGGATTGCTGTTTCAGATTGTGGGGGACTGAACTGTGTACATCGTGTTCTGTATGGTCTTCTCCTACAATACTAAAGCATGAAGTCCTGGATTTTGATGGTTTTGTACAGATTAGTGCTTTTTGGGGTATAGGAAACCTCTATTTGAACCAGCAGGAATCTAGAACTTCAACATAGGATGTGAATAAAATAAGGAGGTTGTAGTTTCTGAAATCTACATTGCATTGGTTGCATGTGATGAAGGCGGAGGGATAGGGTGAAAGAAGAATGGAAAGGAAAGGCTCATTCCCTCTTTTTGTCTTACCCAACTTCTTTGTTTTGCTTTTTAGTGATATTAGATGTTTTGCACCCACTTAATACATATATAATAGAAGTATTAATTTTTAACTGTCTTAACTTTTCTTTATAGTTACTGGAATATTTTGTTGAAGAGTACTTTGACCAGAATCCTATTAGTCAGGTATGACAACCATGCAAGAAACCAATAACAGAAAACTACTTTAAAAGGTAGTTTTGGTTATAACACTACCCAGTAAACTGTTTTCAATTTATGTGTACCTTCCCATCCCTTATTCATCAGTCTAGTGAAATTCTTGTTTCTGCCAGGCATTTAGAATTTTAGAAGATTTCTTTTTGTACCATTTGGCAGTAGTAATGAAAATACAGGAGTGTTTGTAAACTGATGCATCGCGTTGTGCTGCTGTTGTTACACTTGAAGTAAAACTTGTAAAGACTTATATGGTTAAATAATTCTGGTCCATAAAGATGTAAAAAAAGTATAGTAACGTTCTAAACAAACTCATTCTAAAACTTTCTAAGAAATGTTTTGTCCTTTTTTTCCCCCTTTTCCAGATTGGCTTAATTGTAACCAAGAGTAAAAGAGCAGAAAAAATGACAGAACTCTCAGGTAGGGAAGTAGTATTTTTTTCTTAAATTGCAGATGTTTTTATCCTTTTCATTGATGTTATAAGTTCTGCCTGATACACTGCTGAAAATGAAGTAATGTTATCATAATTAGTTTTAATTTAAAAGATAAATTATTGCAAGTTGTCTGAAACCATAGTCTACGTTTTGATCTGCTTTGATCCAGAATTGTCATTGTGTGCTTGTTTGCAATCAAGTCTTGACCAGAATGCAACTCGTATATGTTCTGTTTCCCCTATAGTTAATTTTCTACCCTGTTTGTTAATTCTGTATGTTACGACATCTGTGTTTTTTGTGAGATCTAATCAGATGTTAAGAAGTCAAGGTTTGTTTGTTTCCTGCCTGCTGTGACACCAGTCTCTGTGGCTTCAGCAAGTTGCAGTGAGGAAATTGAAGATCAATCTATCTTTGAACCATACTTTGAGGATAACAGAGTAAACGAAACTCTTTTTCTGTTTGTGAGACATGTTGCACTCACGTTGAGTGCTTAATGTTACCCAACAGTGATTTTATTCTTTTTGACTTCTAAACTTTCTAGCAACTGAGTGCCAATACAGTAAATGTATCTTTTACTGTTTCCTGCATTCTGATGAAGATACCAATTTCTAAGGAAAAATACAGACCACTTTGAAACCAGTCCCTGTTGTTGTAGAAGTACACTTGATTGCATATGCAGTTTGAATATTTCTGTTCTTTAACTTGTATCAGTTAAGTTGATTGCATTTTTTTCACTTACAGGAAACTCAAAAAAGCATGTAACTGCTCTGAAGAAAGCAGTGGATATGAACTGCAGTGGAGAGCCTTCTCTATATAATTCCCTAAATTTGGCAATGCAGACTTTAAAGTTAGTATATACCTGGAAGTTTTTGTTTTCTTTGTGATTGTGACTTTTCTGAGAGGCAGGGACAGAATTTTTTCTAAGTAGCATCTTGCATCATGCTGACTAGAGTCTTTAAAAGGTGACTGTATGTCCCCTTACAATACAAATCATTAAGTTAAATACTGTAGTAGTGCAGAAGTTTATTTTCTACCACTAGATGCTTGTATTTAGGGGTGTGCTTCTTACAGAAATGAGATTTGAAAACCAGGTTGATGATGGTATATAGATATTGTGATGAAAGCACTGCAGTTGTTTTTTACTGAAGGGCTAAGATATGAGAGAAGACAGACTTAGGGGTTAATAATGTAAGAGAACAGAAAAAGAAACAGCATTGTGTCACAATAATCTTATGAGAGTTTTGGCATACTTTAGAAGGATGAATTTTCAGGTAGGTTAGATTCAGAAAACTTGTTTGCTATGTGAGATGTTGAGATGTATCCCAGTTTGTGGAAGACTGAATAAAGAATTACAGCTAAAAACACTGACTGAACAAAGCTAGTAATCAGCGTCATGAAAAGCTATTTTAATTACTAGCAGGAAGAGAGTTTTCGACTAAGGACTAGAAGTAATTAAAAGTTATAGATTTAAACTTAAACACTGATTAGAGGTTTTTAAGAAGTCAGGAAGACTTACTACAGTGTGCTAGTTTGAAGGTGAATTTTACCTGTGAGTATGGGTAAGGTACAAAGGGTCCATTACCACAAACAATCAGGTAACAACTACACAATTAAATACTGTATTTTAGATATTGGGAAGGTTTAGCTTTCAGAAGGTGAAAATCTGGTGCTCAGACAAGGATCTTATCATAGTTTGTAGAGGACTTCATATCACGTCATCTTCTGACTTCAATACATTAAGGTCCTTGGAGATGTTATCATACAATAGCTTAGTTTGCAGAAGTAAATTAACTGTGTGCTTTCCTTAGGCACATGCCAGGACATACAAGCAGAGAGGTTCTGGTAGTCCTCAGCAGCCTGACGACATGTGATCCAGCCAACATCTATGACCTAATTAAGGTACAGAACTGAAGTTTGACTACTGCATTGAACATCCAGGCTACTGGAGGAAAAACAGGCAGTTGCAGTGTCATCACCAATCAATTTTAATTTAAGACTTTAAACCTTTTTACTGCTTCTTGTTCTGCACATGAATTTGACTATGCTTTTTTTCTCTATTTGAAGTGTTTAAAAGCAGTAAAGATCAGAGTATCTGTCATCGGCCTAAGTGCTGAAGTTCGAGTTTGTACAGTACTTGCCCGAGAAACTGGTGGTATGTATCTGAAGTTCTGTAGTTACATTACTAACACAGGCTTAAAATCAAAATTAAGCAAGTAATTTGTTATATATTCATTACTGCATTTTCATATTTAAGGATAAATATTTTCCATTGTGCTGGCAGAAAATTAAAGTTTCCCAAAGCTACAGAATATACAGTAGTAAGTGAAATTATTATCAGCTGTTAGCTGCACCTCTAGAGAGAAGAAATACATGTATTTTCAAACCTTGTGTTCCACTTATAAAGCTATGTGATGTGGAACTTCATCAGTGTAACATGTTAATATCAATTGCTACAGTGGTAACTCTTACTATATCATTACTACACTGTAGTGTTGGAGAAAAAGCTCTGTGCCTTCATATCTAATTTAGTATTCTTTTATTACTAATTCTAAAACTTGTCATTTTCTGTAACATTAACAGGTCTGCTTTTTAGGAACAGGTTCAGATAAATTGTGAGTTCTACCAGGAAGTTGTTTTCTGTCATTTGGAGTATATGTTTGTATTCTTTTTTGCTCATAACCTGACAGTAAGGCATTTCTTTTTTTGTGACAGGAACATACCACGTTATTTTAGATGAAAGTCATTATAAGGAATTGCTGATGCACCATGTTAGTCCTCCACCTGCCAGTTCAAGTTCTGAGTGCTCCCTTATTCGAATGGGTAGGATATGGTTTTGTCAAACTCCTAGCACTAGATTTGCTGTGTCTTTTTCTTTATTTGCCTCTTCTGTGTTAAGGCTATACAAATAGTAAGAAGTGTAATAAAGACATTGTGCAATTTTTTTTATTTTAACTTTTATTTTTCTAAATAAGCATCAGTTTTCTTGATGTTATTCCTGCAAAGTAGTCAGCTTTTAAATAAAGCTTATTAAGTAAGACAAATTACTGTACAGAAGTTGGAAACAACGAAGTGGAACGATATTGATTGCACAGTAATTGTTGTGAATTTAATACTTAGAAATGAAGGATCAAAATCTATTTTGTTTCTCCCTCTTCTTTTTTCCCTGCAGAAGGCAACTGTTACAACTGTAAATTGATTTAAGAGCCATAGGTAGTACATGTTTATTAGCAGCTACTGGAGTGTTCTTTCAACAAGTAGATTAGGTACCTTTTGTTTTCCTGATGTGTTTCTCAATAAATTTAAGCTTGGAGTTGAACCAGAAGAGGAACTCCAATACTACAAAGTAGAACACAGAGTTCTCACTTTCATCTACCCTTTTCATAGATAAGAATGTATGCGTTTTTATGTCTAGATATAGATAATGAAAAGGTTTACTTCTCGTAGGTAAAGCCTGAGCAGCAGTTGGAAAAACCAACTTCTCACCTGTCATGATCTGTAAAAAATAAATGGTAGAAAGAAAGAAAGAAAGATATCAGTCTTCAAAAAGTCCTGTAGTCTCATCTGTCATATACTGCTCTTGGAATGTGAATATAGGCTGGATGGATGCATATAAAAGTATTTCCCCCTTAATTAGAAACTGTTGTTTAAGTGAACATTTGAATGCTGCTCATTCTGCTTTCCTACCATTGCACATAATTTTCTTTTTAACTGTTCTTCAAAAATGGGGTTTTTCCAGTGCGCTTCAGTTAACACAAAGTCTATGACAAAGACATTTTTTTAGTAGGGGGGAAGTAAAGTCAGGGAGGTGTGGACGTAGGTAGAGACCTTTAGGAAGAATTTGGTACTTAGCAAGAGCGTATCAGTTCTCCTGTAATAACAAATGGGAAAGAGCTAGGCCTGAATGTCTGGAATAACGTTTGGACTTCTTCATTGAAGTAAGAAACGGACACATTACTTGCATGTTAAAAATTGTTGATATGCGATGTTTTTCTCTTCAGGTTTTCCTCAGCATACTATTGCTTCTCTGTCTGATCAAGATGCAAAGCCCTCCTTTAGCATGGCGTAAGTAGCATTGATTAGAATTCAATGAGCTGATATTAATTCAATATTAATTAGTCATGTTTAGAAAATCTGCTTGACATGAAAGTATTGCAAAATAATACGAAAAAAAAGAGTAAGCCATGTCTTGTGACTTCTCAGTAGAAATTTTATTTCCGTTGGTAGCTCCAGTACGTGGCTATAGTTACCTGTGTTAAATGTGTGTTTTAAAATTCGTATTTAAGTTTTTTGAAGGTAGTAAATGGTACTTAGTTCTGTTTACACAATGATTGGGGGACACAGGTGCTATAAGGTATTAAAGTAATTACTGCCAATCTTACTTGCACTTCTTGATTTAATTATTTCTCACCATATCAATTGTTTTCTGACACTTACACATTAAACCCTTGCATGCAATCCAGTGAAACTTTTTAAATGTTTTGTTGTGAAAACAACATTATTTGTAGTTAAATGGTAGCATGGTATTATTTCTTAAGTACTGAATTGTTTCTTTCTACTGTAGGCAATTGGAAAATAACAGTGACCCAGGTCTTACACTGGGTGGATATTTTTGTCCTCAGTGCAGAGCCAAATACTGTGAGCTTCCTGTGGAATGCAAAATTTGTGGTAAGTAGCAAGAAAAGGTGAGCAGGTGAATCAGGAGTTTGTGGTAAGAGAGTTAAGGGGTAGAAAAATTCAGCTATAGTTAGTAATTAAAAGCCAGCTGTGCTTTAAGAGTCCTGCATTTCTGTGACCTGGGATGTCAACTTCAAACAAGTGTCTCTCAGGACTATACCCGTAACAGTAAAGCTCTATTGTATTCTTTGGTATAAGGAATATACCTAAGGCAAAGTGAGGAAGAGGGGTGATGCACATGGGAATGGTAACTTCTTAAGAATCCTCATTTAACTAGGCACAGCCATGTTTCAGAGTCCTCAGTGCAAGGCCATGAAAATAAAGTGCTTTGGAGTAAGAGGACAGAAGTACTATCGCCTCCAGGAGTATGTGGATGAAAGATTTGCAAGGTGAACCCAAGGGCAGGCTGCATAGTGACACATGAGAGGCTGTAGAGTTGTAAACAGAAGCCCTTTGGTCTTTCAAATGTTAATGGACTGTGCAACCCATGATGCCTCCCCCCACTGCTCTTAGTGAGAGTGGGGGAGTAGTTTAGCATGGTTTATAGTATTAATATTGTGAGGAGGTGCTGTTCTCCTAGCATCTACAGGCATATGACTAAAACATGATAAGTATTACCAGGATGCATGTATTTGGCAAGAGGTTGAAATAATTATAGTTTGGGTCACTTTATACCAGTTTAATTTCAAGTTTTTCCTACCAGCATGAGTTTCGTTCCAGCAAGGGAATAGTGTAACTGGAGAAATGCTGTGTATCTGCAGTGGATTCTCCACAGCTGCAGTGATCAGCAGAACAACAGTTTGGACATTTACACTACATGTGAGTGAGTGATGGAGACGTTTGTGCCAGCCCATGCCCCAGCTAACCTGTTCTCATGGTCTAACCCCAGCTGGCAACTCAGCTTCAGACACCCATACACTCCCCACTAGTGAGATGGGGGAGAGAATCAGAAGAGTAAAAGTGAGAAAACTCAAGGGTGGCATTAAAGGCAATTTAATAGTTACAGCAAAAGGTGTACAAGCAAGCCAAGCAAAGTAAGTAATTCATTCACCACTTCCCATCTGCAGAATGTCTAGGAAAGCAGACTCCATCATGAGTAACAGTTACTTGAGAAAGTAAATGCCATCACCCTGAACATTCTCCCCTTTCCACCTTCTCCACCCAGCTTTATAGGCTGAGCATGACGCCACATGGTATGCGATACCCCTTTGTTCTGTTGGTGCACTGTTGACTGCAGTACTGACTGTCCCCTCCTAATGCCTTATGCATCCCTGAACCTACTCACTGATGGAGTAAGAAACAGAAAGGGCCTTGATTGTGTGTAAGCACTGCTCAGCAGTAAAGAAAACATTCCTGCCTTATCAACCCTGATAGATAAGGGTTGGCATAGATCCAAAACACAGCCACATGCTAGTTAGTGTGACAAAAATTTACTGTTTTAAAACCAGCAGAATTGTGTTAGCTGAAATAGGGCTATGGCATGGTTTTGGCAGTAGTACAGCAGGCTGTAACAGAGCTTTGTAATGGGGCATCATTTTAACTGGTGGTGTGATACAGCAGAACCATCATTGCCAAAAGGAGCTTCCTAACGTCACCACTGTGTGTTGTAAATGTATTTCTAAAGACCGAGTTAAACCTTTTCAGTAGAAATTTGAGCAATTTGCTTGTTCTTTATATCTCGATATAAAACTGGACAAATTTACAGGTTTGGCTAATAGAACAAATAATTTTACTTTTTTAAATTCTTAGAAGCTCTCAACCACTGAGTAATTAAAAATATTATTTTTCCTTTTTACTTTTTTTGATACAGAAAAGCTTTTCAGTAAATCCTCCCTTGTAACAATTTTGGTGTCTCTTTATTTCCAGGTCTTACATTAGTGTCTGCACCTCACCTGGCTCGGTCTTACCATCACTTGTTTCCTTTAGATGCCTTTCAGGAAGTTCCACTGGAAGAATACAAGGGGGAACGGTATGAAAATCATATTTGTGATAATGAGTGTACTTGTGGATCCTGTAACATTTTTTCAGTAAAGTAAGAATAGCTAGCAACAGCTTCTTTGCTGCTGGAGATCCTGAGTGTTTGGGTGGCGTGGGGCACCTCTGGAATTAAGAAATATTTGTAGTTTCCATGATCTGTGAGTTCAGTTGAATAGCTGAAATAATTGCCAGAAATTGTTACTATGTATGAGATCTTTTTTAAAACACTGATTTACACAGTCTTGACTCTTTTTTCCAGTTAATGTATACAATTTTGATTTTAGATATTGTCAAGGCTGCCAGGGAGAAATAAAAGATCAAAATGTAAGTATGTTGAATGGCATTGTAATTGCATTGAGGGGTGTGAGAAATAGACATGATCCTTTAGCATTATGTTCTAAAGACCTGAAAAATACTTGTGAAGGTTAATGTCATGGTTAACTAGAGTACTGTGTTAAACAGTCATGCTTTCTAGACTGCAAAGTCTGTAGAAGTGTGGGAAGGGATTTCCTAGTGAGCTGCATAAAAAAGCTTCCACTCAGCCATCTGGAAGTATTTACAGTGACCTGAGCTCAACCCTGTGGACATACTTGCTGTCAGAAGCTTTAACTCGATGGAGTTTTGTGATGCTAGCAGTATAGTCTGTTTACATTCTCTTGATGACATAACTGTTGCCCTACTGTAGTGCTATGATGATGATAATCTTTGCTAATTTGACTTGTCCTTCTATCTTTCCGACACAGGTGTACATATGCAAAGTGTGTCAGAACGCATTTTGTGTGGAATGCGATATGTTTGTTCATGATTCGCTGCACTGCTGTCCTGGCTGTATTCACGAGCACCCTGCTCCTGTAGCTGTATGATCTCATAACTTTTTAAAAATACAAAAATGTCTTTGTCATTCTTGCATGAATCTAATTTGTTTATTCAGCCATCACTTTAACTGATGCATCTCTGAACAAGAATATGATTACAGAGGGATGAACAGTGGAGTAGGTGCAAACTTTAATGTTTTAATGATTTTATTACTGTTAATATATACTTGAATTATCTGTATCTATTTTTTGTTCTTATCTAAAGAATTATGGCTTTTTTCAGCTGTTATTATAATAACGCGTATATTTGTAAATGTGAAAGTGATAAAACTGTTTTTTATGATAACATGATGATTCATCTTGTTTTCATTACTTGCTCAAAAAGAAGCCCTGAAAATACATTTTACACGTCTATTGTTACAAACTTTTCGTTTTTATGGATGGTGGATTTCTGTAGACCAAAATATTCTTTTGCAAGACTTTAACAAATGTTAAATGATGTTTTTGAGCAATTAGTTGGTGGACATTTCATGTATTAATGTCAAGTATTACGAGTTTTCACCTTGGTGTTTGGTACGGCAGCTCATATACAGCTGTTATAAATGTGCTGAAAACACATTTTAGGCTTTAATGGTGCAACTCAAAGCTAACTGATTTCTATTACTCCTGTGTCTGCTGCTGTCTGGTTTAAGTTTCAATTTCTTGTAGGAGGGTAAGGTTGCTGAAAGGCAATGAACTTGCAAAAGGGCAAGACCTGAGTTAATACAAGCTATTGTTTGACAAAAAGAGCTGCTGTTTGGTTCTGAGGCTACACTGAATTGACAGAACTGCACGTCATCTTCTGTCCTTGGCTAAACCCCTAGAGCAACAGACAGTAAGGTGGGTGCAGAAGTGGAAGTGTCCATCCTTACCTGAACTTTGAAGAACAGAAATTGAGACAAATGCAAGACTGGCATTTTGCAATGTCTGTTCAAAGTGTGCCTGCAGCTTGAACCTGTGAGAATTGTAATATGCTACACCTCAGTAAGAGGAGGGTACAGCTGCAGTGTCTGAAGCAGTACATCGCATTGACTTTTCTAGAGTCACCTTGTGATGATTGTAAATTCATCAGTGACTGAGTTGCTCTGAGTGTATATGACTTAATTTTTGAGCTTTGTTTTTTGTCAGATTAGAAATGGCAAAAACTGAATCTTAACACAGAAACAAGCAAAAACCCCAAACCTTTCGTCTTATATTAGTTCAATTTTTCATGCTCACCACATATAAACAATACATGCTACTCTTCAGTTCTTACAGGCAATTTTCACTCAATTGTTAGTACAGCTCTTTCTGTGCTTTTTCTACTGTTTGTGCCTGCAGGCTGGATAGAGTGCAGTCATTCTCTTGTGTTGCCATAAAAATGCCTGTTGAGCATCTGCATCTCATTTCCTGCTGAGTCAAGCAATCCCTATAAACCCTTTGTGCTGTCAGGTGGTTGCAGTACCTATTACTGTAAGGGTGTCCTAAAAACTAGCAGAATAAGGACACAGAGTGTTTGTTGTAGTCTAGCAGGCCATTCCAAGCCAAACTAATGCTCTGAGCATCTGGCTCTTAGATATTCTGATGCTGGTGACAGCCTCTTGAGACAGCGTTTTCTGGTAATGTTTTCATCTTTGCAGTCAGTATTTTGTAATGGAAATAAAAGGGGATTGTCAAAACACTTCAAATCCTTCATCTTCTCTTGCTAGATACCAAAATAACGTATTCCTACCCAGCTTCTATTTCTGGAAGTAAAAACTGTGTAGAAGTTACAGCCAAATACTCCATTATCAGCTTGTAGTCACAGCAATAATTTGGTTTGTACTTTCCTACCCGACTCATTGGTAGAACAGTTCAAACTAGCTCCTGAAAAATCACTACTAAGGCAATATTTCTCTGGTGTATAAAGACTTTCATCTGTGTCCTGTGTATTTAAAGCAGAATGGAGGAAATTTTTCCTCCACCTGTTCTCTTTGACTGGGATTCACTGGCTCTCAAATCTCCCTTGCTTGTGGGAAGCTCCAACCTTCTTAATTCTTGTTTATTTCCTTATTTACTGTATCTGCCACAAGATCAGTCAATCAGTGAGGTTATTTTAGGAGGCCTGTGAGAAATTCTTGTAGGTCTTGAAGATGTGTAAAAGGTTTCAGACTTAAAGTGCAGAAAGAAAAGACCAAAACACCCTGTGGTGGGGTTGAGGATGCAACTGTGGAAAGAAGTTTGAGACTAGAGAGTGCTGCCATGTGGAGGGGAGAGGATTTCAGAAACATGAGAGCCCTCACTTTCGCTGCATAATACATTTTCTTTGTAGGAATAAAAGTTCCCATCTGTAATAACACTTATAGCTAATTTCCAAGAGTGGAAATGCTGGAAATACATTCATTAAAATACGAATGAAAGAGGACCCCACACTGGAGCAGATGGATGCCTGAAGGAGGCTGTGACCCTGTGGAAGGTCCACACTGTAGCAGGCTCTGTGGCACCACGGAGAGAGGAGTCCATCCCGGAGCAGGTTTGCTGGCAGAACTTGTGACCCTATGGGGGACTCATGCTGGAGGACCCTGACCTGAAGGACTGCACCCTGTGGACGGGACACACACCGGAGCAGTTCTTTAAGAACTGCAGTCCTTGAGAAGGACCCACATTGGATAAGTTCATGGAGGACTGTCTCCCGTGGAAGGGACCATCCTGGAGTAGGGGAAAAGTGTGAGGAGTCCTCCCTTGATGGAGAAGAAGAAGCAGAGTTGTGTGATGAATTGACCACAGCCCCCGTTTCTCTGCATTGCTGGGGAGATGGAGGTAGAGAAAATTTCAAGTGAAGTCCATAAAGAAGGGAGGGGTGGGAGAAAAGTGTTTTAAGATTTGGTTTTATTTCTCATTAACCTACTTTAACTTGGTAGCAAATTAATTTCCCCTGTTTAAGTCTGTATTGCCCAACAATAAATGGTGAATAATTATTTCCCTGTCCTTGTCTTGACCCACAAGCCTTTCAGTGTGTTTCCTCTCCCCTGTGCAGCTAAGGAGGGCAGTGATAGAGCAGCTTTGGTGGGCACCTATGGTCCATCCAGGGTTGACCCACCACAGTAATTTTTCAAAATACAGTAGGACTAGAAGACTTTTATAACTATCATTGCACTTTTTGGCTTGGGATTTGGATGACAGGGGAATGTGACTTTTAAAACCAGTAAAAAAAAATAAGAACAGATTGGAGAGCCTGGATTTACGATCACTTTCTTAAGGATGAATTTGTTTGGTAAATGACATTAATCTTTTAAGATCCCTCAATTACTTGAGAAAACAAAGCTCTTTGGACTTATAGGGAGCAGAATTTGAATATATATAGCTGAACTGCAGACGTGTCTGCTACATTCTGAACCATCGCAGAGCAAAGTATTTTCTATTGTTGTCTTACCACAAGACTAATAACAGTATGACAGAATTGTACATTTTGCCACCGGGTTTTTTTCTTAATCTAAGCAGAAATTCGAAATGTGCTATCAGCATTCAGTAATGGCTTTGAGATGGAAGAATTGAGATTGAGAGCTGTATTGGTTCACTGAGGCCACTCTAGGTTTTTAAGCTACAGGGTGAAGTTCGTTGCATCTGCTAATCACCTGTGTCATCTTGCTCAAATCTCATGTCTCTTCTTTCCCTCCATTTTGGTTGTAACACCTTCTGAATACTTGCTATTGTCATTGTAAAGGCCCTAGTCAATTGGAGTTCACAGAAATTTCAATTTGTCTAGTCAGATTTAATAATAGACCTGTTTATACCACCTCTACAGTTACCTTATCTCTTAGTAAACTAAAATCAAGTTGTTATAACCTGTAGAAACCATGTTATTAAGGAAAGAGGTGATGATGAATGTTATCTAAAAGATGTGCATAATATAATTTAGTAGTCTTATTTTTTCAAAAAAAATGTCAAAAAAGATCCTGTAGCAGAGAAAAATAACATTTAAGTACGTGAGCTGAATCTGCTTTGCACTGATTCCCACATGTACTCTTTGATTTTCACAAGTTTGTCAAATACATGGGGACCGAATTCCAGAAAGTCCACTAACAACTGCAGAAGAGTTAAAACCCTACATAAGAAATTAGTACAATAGATTAAAGTCCTTTTTGTCCTATACGTCTCATTCATCATGGTCTTTGACAGAAATGGCAACTGCTGCTTTTTTTCTCACACCCTAGTTCTGTCCAGTGTGCAGTGCTTTTGCTGTGGGTTAGTTTTATTTACCGTGATGGTTAGATGTACCCCATGCAAACAGCACAAGAAATTCTGTCCCCATTGCGAAATTGTCCTGGGCAAAAGTGTGGGTAATATTTCAAAGTATGACATACGTGTTCAGAAGCTGAAGAACCCAGCAGAGTACACTTACAGGTACAGTGTGCAGGATGCAGTCCTGTGATAGATGGCTGTTCTATGCCAGAGGAACAAACCCTGATTTACTTGCCAGAGCTGGGTTTTTCTTTACAGGTAATTGAAAGCAAAGCTGGGAGGGACTGTTGGTTTGATTTATAGAATGGCACAAGTCTACTGACAGTACTTGAATGAGTTTACATTTTGTTTTCATGCTGCTCATCATTTTGCAATGCACTTTATCCCCCTAAGTGCTCTCTTCCTCAGGTTGAAGAATACAGGCAACTAACTCTATCCTCAGGCAAAAACTGTTCTACATTTTTTATCATTCTTGTTGTGTTCCCTGCACCTTTTCTTGTTCTAATACAGTATTTTTTTTAGTTGAGGGGACTTCTTTCAAATGCAGTGTCTAAGATGTGGATCAACTGTGGGTTTTTACAGTGACGTATTTTTTCTGCTTATTTGTCTGTAACAGATGTCAGGCTTACAGATGTGATGTCTCTTCCTCTATGCCAGAGGTGCAGACAGCTCTTTAAAAATTGGCAATATGTTTTCCCCACTGAGCCATAACTTTGATTTTGGATCTACCTTCTGCTATATGCCCTGCCATTTTCTGAGTTAGACAATGGGAATCTCCCTGAATTTGTCTGCAATAGACATTAATAAAATTATTCCAGAGAGTGTCACTTCAAGTCCTCTGCAATTGTATTGTCCCCTTGGAAAGGTTCCTTTACAGCCTGGTTAGCAGTTGGCTCTGCCAGCTCTCTTCACTGCCTTTTTGTTCCTGCTGTCTGGAAGAAGGTTTAGATTAATTTAGCTAGTCTCAGACTTTTTTTTCTACCCAGACTGTCTGATTTTATTTTACCCACTTCATTTGCCAGAGGTTATGAGCCTTTTGTTTTCTTTGTTAAAAAAGCTTCAGTTTTTTGAATTATACTTTCTGTCATGGGCAGAATGGGAGCTTCATATTAAGTTTATCAGGGAGATCCTCCCACTTGAGAGGTGGTGCAGAAAGGACCCACTTTACCTTCTATGCTCCTTCTGAGAGAGGAGTTCAAGTGTGGCTGGATCCACTCTCAGCCCCAGATTTTGTTTTGTTTTCTTGTAAGCCTAAGATGTTGGCAATCCAGTTCTGTCCCTGCTCTGGAGAATGTGATAGCAGGACAATGCTTTCCTAACTGATCAAGTATCTTTCATTGCAAAGGCGATCTCACCTTGAGTATCTTTGAGGATGGAGGAGTCTGACCAGACTGTGAAAAAACTTGGCTTGCAGAAGCCCATGTGGAAGCCACTGCTCTTCCTAAAGCCAAGCATTTTACACAAGCTTGAACCAAGCTGGTTAGCTATATACACACAGGACAAGTTAAAGATCCACTTTCCCATGCAGGTGGGACAGAGGTTCAAGATAGTCCTGGTGCCTAGCTAAAATCTTCTCTTGGCTTTCAGTTATGAGAGTAATGCAGCTGAAAAATGAGAATGGCTTTTGCAAAAGTCATGACAAGGAAATTGAAATGAAATTGCCCTAGCCCTGTCTGAGGTGAAAGCCAGAGCAGAGAGTGGCAAGAAGAGTATGTTTTTAGAAAGGAAAAAGCATTTATGTGGATACTTAATTATTTGTCTCGTTACTAGGAGAGTAACATTGAATCAGGTCTCAAAAAGCAGTTGTGATGAAGGGCCTGTGTTCAGGTCCTTCCCAAAGGGACAAGCCAAATGAGATGAGTGGCTGTCCTCAAATAGAATCAGAGGTGTTCAGCACCTCTGAAAGCCAAACACTGTCCTCCTGTAAAAAACAGGTTTATAGGGAACCTATAGGGGAAGATTGAAAATGATTGCATTTTGAGAAGGGAGGATTACCCTTTATTTTGGCTTTGTCTCCCCTTCCCTTCCCTTCCTTTCCTGTGGGTGCCTTGAGTTTGTTAACACAGGAAATTCCTTCTATCTTTAGAATACTCATGAGATCACTTAACACCCTTTCTGGAGACGTAGTTTGCCTTTTCTGTTGATGACCTTTATGAGATACTGAGTTACAGAATGAACAACAACAGCAGGGATAAACCTGAGAAAGGAAAGCAGATAGTAACCTATTGCCCAGAATCTAAATTTTAATGGATTTTTTTACTTGGATCTGCTGCTGTCACTCATTGGCACAATATTCAGGAAATGTATACTTGTTTAATCTCTAACAGGACAGGTCATCTTCTCTCTGCAGCATAAAATTTAGTTGTTTTTCTTAACCTGGAGGAGCTCATCCTTCCTGCAGGGTAAAAGAATAAAGTCTGCAGCCAAACTGATTGTTTAGCAGTGTCTACACCTGCTACATCTCAGATGCTTCCCATTTATCCTGTGACTGCAGGATGACAGCCTATTAGAAATAGGTGAGTTTAAAGGAGAGAATTCCAAAGGAAGTAAAGTGTGTGAGTAGAGACAACACTGCTTCAGGATAAATTAATCTTCTTTTTGTATACTTCATACCAATTGCAAATTGTCAATTTTATTGGGTATTACTTCTTCCTGCTTGTTCTATACACAGCCAAAAATATATCTTGCTTCTCAAAGTGTATTCAACCTGCTTACATACTAGACTTTGCTGAGACCTCTATTGAAATGTGCTCTTAGTTCCTCTTCAAAAAGCAAGGGAAATTACAAGAAAAATAAGAAGTGGAAAAACAGACTGACTTAAAATAGAGCTTTGTAACTTTGTTGCTAGTTATATTAGCTTATATCTCCTAGCTGGTAAAACCCTGTATTTCCAAAATGCTTTTTGAATGTAATTATTTTCTAGTATAGTTTTAAAACTACCATGTTATACACAGGCCAGGGAAAACATGGGGGTTTTTTTTTTCTGTAAGCAAATGCCGAGTCTGTAATATTGTCTTCCTTTATTTTTGACATACATTTCAGTATATATAGTGACTTAATAACGGGAGTCACATCTTGTAAGCAGGCTGACCATAAGGCAAGGCTGGAGAGCTTATGCGATGCTACTCCAGCCTAAGAGAGATTGTTATGCTTGGTATCTTCATCTCTGCAGAGCTGATCTGATGTCTGACCTCCAGCGGCTGCACAAGTGGGTGTTGTATTTGCTTTGTTCTGTAAGAGTGGCATTTGAACACTTGTAAAAACACACTGGTATCTTATTCTACTAGGCATTGATATGCCTGCTAGAGTATCCTTTATCAGTCTCCTCAGTCTGAGTATCACAATGCTTAAATGTGTAGAATTCAAAGTTCTACTGTTTTTTTCAACCTAGCAGCGACAAATTTATTTCTAACGTACCACACCTCAGCTTCACTGTTTATTTGTTTCATTTGACTTTGGAGCATCTTTAAATCATTACTGATGCCCGTTTATTTTTGCAGCAAAAGTAGCAAACTATGGAGGTTTCCAGAAGCTTGGAAAGCTCTGTTAACAAATCACTATGTTACAGAAATTTCTTTAGAATACTTGATAATGTGTCTGCTTTAAAAGAACTGGCCATTATCCGCATGTTCACACATCAGATCACAGCCAGAGCAGCAGCAAGAGTGGCTTTTCATCACTGTTTCTTGATTGTCTGGTCCTGTGACAATAGCAATGGTGGGTTGGCTCCTTGATACAGAAGCCCTTAAAATGTTTAGTACCATGATGAAGGATCCCTAGTGTAGGAGTTTAAAATTACCTTAGCAATGAATCTTGCCCCTTTCACCAATTTTTCAAGCCTAGAAAAGTTTGGAAGCGTTAGGGTTTGGGTTTTTTTTCCCTCGTCTTCTTGTATTATTAACTATACACCTCCATTGCAAATAAACATTTTCCTGGTTCCAGCCAGGATAGGGCATGACTAAGACTCCCAGATTATTCTATTCCACCTCACATCTTTGCTGGGGATGGGAGAAGTCAAGGTCACAGATCCTGGCAGTGGTGAGCTGTTGTTGGGAGTTGTTGGCGTGGTGAGCACTCATGTGTGAACTGTTTGCCTCTTTCTTGTAGAACCTTTTATTAATATTCTATTCAGTTGTTTTGCTTACAATTAAATCAGTTACACGAATCATTTGTTTAAAACATAAACCCCTTTACTGAAGTCAGAACTGCAGTAAAATTATTGTATGCTAGATTTTACTAGTGTTAAAAACTGATGAAGGCCGCTTTTTGTACACTGCCAGACACCAACACAACTGACTAAAGTAGAGGGCAGTTCTCCCTCTTCAGCAATCTGAAAAGATGATTTAGAAGTTTTGCCTCACTGCAATCAGTCTTAATTTACTTCACCTACACAATTTAAAACAAAATAAAGCCTTCAACGTAGCTTAGGTAAGTTATGAGTAAGTCTTTTTTTTTGCTCAATTACTTGTGGGAAAACTGGATTTTTACACATGACCACAGTAGGAAAACGAAGTGAATGCAGTAAAGTTCACACCTTTATTTCCCTAAAAAACAAACCACTGGCATTAACTAAATTACTGTCTAGTTTTGTGGCTACAGCCTCTATTAAGAGGAGAACCGCAGAGGAAAATTCAGGCCTACATTGTAAGGGCTGAAACCTATGTCCATACTTACCTTTCCACAGGCTTTCCCTAATTTGCTTTTAGTAATGGTACTCAGAAAAAGGCAACACAGCAAGATTTTCTGCTGTATTTCAGCCATTCATCCAACCAAGAGTTGTCTATGGAAGCTCAAAATAAAAACCACCCCAGAACAGACTACATCCCTAAATCCAAAGTTTCAAAAGTAGAACTTTATTCACGCATTTGAAACAAGACTATAGCCTTCCTGAAACCAGCTGTCATATTTCATGATTCTAATCAGACCTGCAAGATGTCCTTCCTACTATGACAGTACACTGTTTTCCATGTCAGTACCACCAGTGGCCACTGTAACACACTCTGCAGCCATAGCTTTTTCCTAGAAGAGGATACCATAATCAATAGTTCTGGTGCTGCCACTCAGACAGAAAGTCTGAGGAATGCAAGACATGTTGAGAGATAAATGAAATCTATTACATGGGGTCAAAAGAGTTAAATCTATCATTTGGTAAGAAGACTTGAAATTGCCTCAGAGAAGTAAAAAGTGTTCTGCTGCTGCTGCAGTACTTTTGAAATACAGGTCTTTCCGAAATAGCTTATTTCAATGCACATTTAATTACTAGTCTGAAGTTATTTATTTGTTAACAGGGACAGTGTTAAGAAAATGTTACAACTAGTCTTGATAAAATTCAGTTCTTCACCATCAACCACCAATGCTTAAGTGATATACACTTCTCAGTGGAAAAGATTTGTACCTGGCTTTAAAAGAGAAGCAAAAATTAGTATAAAAGAGTTTTTGTTTTTAAACACAAAAAGAATTACTCAATTACACAGAAATTACATGTTATAGAAAATCAGAAAATTATTCCCCAGGAGAATATAGTTTTGTTTTATAAGGAAGTGAACAATATACTGGAGAATTCTGAACAAAGCATTTCAAATAAAAGCATGAGTACTGAAGTACTGAGAACAGAACTGCTCAACATTACCAAACTGAACTTGTCCTGAAAAGTTTAGCTAAAACCTACCATCCTATCTGTGTAAGGAAACACAAATGAAAAAACTGCATTTCACTTACAGCCTTTTGTTCCCAAAACAGCCCACTATGAACCATTAATAATTCCAATAAGATGCACTGTTAATCCTGATGCAGACAGAAGCTGTAGTTAAAACGTTCATCAGACCAATGAATACTTCCCTTCATTCTAGCCACGAAAATACAATTCCACAGCTGCTAAGCAAAGAAGGGATTACTGGCAGAAGTAGTCTTTACAGAGAGCCGTAAGAGTGGATGGAAGTCCCAAAGCCAAGGTTTTTGAAGGGAGTTCAGAACTTGACTGTATCTTCATCTACCACAGAGCTGCAATACTTACAATCTTTCAGAACAATGGTGGATATTCAGTTACTTTGCATGTGTTTGTCTCTCCAGTGCTGCTTCCATTCGGCTTTGTTTTAAACCCTACAGGATACAATTTAGTAAAGTCTTGGTTTTGCCAACATGCAAATAAAAGCTTTAGTCACAGAACAAAAACATTTCTGGACAATCTTTTTCAGTCTTCTACAAATCATGAACCGTTTTTAAATTCAGAATGAACAGCTGAAAAAGGATAAAAGCCAAACTACATGTCTTCTTTATAATCAGAGGTTATACAAAATAATTTCAAACATACACTTCTTGTTCAATTGAAATTAAATTAAAGCAATCCACGGTTATATATAATCTAAAGTACCAAGTCCTCCCTGTCCAACCTCCTCAGTGCAATGAGTTCATCGCATCATTTCCTTTCTTCGTAAGTGTACAGATGAAAATATGAATCAATAATACAAGTCACAGATTGTCACAACCATGCTGAGAGTTTCTACTGGACCCTCGCAAGGACATGAAACAATTACTGATGAACAATCGCTACAAAAGTGCCAAATCTGATCTTAAATGTGATACTACCGCTCATACTGAAAGAAAATATATAGAAGACTATTGAAAAATAAACATATTTACTCCACCTGTCTACAAAGACAGAATTGGTTGTTTTAGAATGGCTATAAAACAGTGGCTGATGGGCTAATGGGACCCCTCCAGTGGAACAAAGTACTGACTAAAACATCAAAGATACAGATATAGATATGCTGGCTGTCGTGCACCAACAGCAGTGCAAAATTACCAAGACACTTCAAAACCGCAGTGGCACATACCAGGTAATATCCAGTGTGGTAACCACTCATGTACCAGGCTATCAACATGCTCCCCAATGCTTCGTCGTCCTCAGCAGAGTCTGGCCTCATGGGTGGTGGAGGAGGAATCAACTAAGAAATCACAAAGGAAATGTCTGTGTTTCAATAGGGTGTGTCCCAGATTAGAGAGCACCTAATTCTAAAAGATTAAAACATAAAACTGAAAAATTGGAACATATCCTCAGTTTGTTCTCTGAAAAGGAGTCAAAGATGATGTTTTCTGAACACATGTGATTTCCAAAGCCTAAGAAAAACAAGTCTCTGTAGCTTAACTGTACACAAAAAGTGTTACTGGGGGAAATACTATCTTCTTCAGTGAAATGCTGTTGATATAAAGTGTAGTTTCTTCAAACCATTTACCCCTTGATATTCTTACCAACAGCTTCACTGTCACAGAAAAGAGTGCAAATCAGACCTTGTACGTTAGATTATCATAATATTTGCAACTGAATGTGTTAACAACTATGTGAAAAACACAGGCAAACAGAACAAATATGTTCTAAAGACACAGGCAGTGAGCACCTTCAGTGAGAAAACCTGAGATCATCAATACTCATCTTTCCCATTCTTCTGTCACTCACCGGTGGTCCTGCTGGGAAGGGTGGGGGCCAGCAAGATAAAAATGATGGAGGTACCTTGAATTTTGATCCAGGCTACATGGAAAAAAAAGTGGAACAGTACAAATTGAAAGGGAATTTTGGTATTAGGATTTTACTTAAGAGAATTATGTGAAACAATTCACGTACCTTAAACAACAGACAACACACCCCAGCAATTTAATGAAAATACAGACAGGAGCTATTTCTGAGGCACATTCCATAACTTGAGAAGTACAACTTAAGATTACTCATGTCACTGAGGCAAACACTGCTGAAACAGGGTTCTGGTTAATACAAGCATTTTTAAAAGGTTTTCCTAAGTGGAAGTCAATGGTCACACTCTCAACAGGAAGAAACTGATCAAATATTCACACAGGCAAACAGATAATTTCTCTGGTCCTGTGCGGATGGGGCAAAAGTTTACTAAATTCCATTATGCTGGTGAATAAAGATCTTTAAATAAAGATCTAGATACAAACGATACGAAAGAAAAAACATAAAATAAAACCTTATAAAGAAATCTTGCACAAAGAGTAGTATTTACAAAACATAATGCTGAGTTCAACTCCACTATTACTTAGACTCCTACACAACAGAAAAACTGAAGGGTATATCAATACCCCATTCACTTCTAATTTAAGAGAGGAGCTACAGCTGAGAGACTCTATGACATGTGGACATCACCTTTAAAGCCTTCAGTGTCCTGTGAAGCAAAACATACCAATTGGCTAGAAAAAGTGAAATCTTAAAAACTCAACAGCACTGTCATTAATCACACCACCAGAATCCAGGGAACAATATCCTTCTTTTAAATTACAAGGCAACTGGAAAGCAAGTGTTAGCTAAGGAGCAGAAGGCTCTCCTCACTAGACAGCAGCACTGCAGAAGGACTATACTGTGGCCAGATTGTTACAAAATGGCAGACCAGCAGATATTGACTTGCACATCTGTACATCCATTCTCAAAAAGCTGTTAATCGAATTCTAGACAATGATAAATATCATCATATTGTCTCAGGATTCACAATAATACCAGGCTTAACAATAGTACATAAATTATTTCAATTAAGGTTGAGCTTACTCTTCCTAGGCCTGGGGCTGGTGGTGGTGGTGGTGGTGTGGGAAATCGCAAGTTTTGAGGTGAAAACCTTGCTTTTGTGCAGTTGTTTTTGTTTCGAGGTGACTGGGAAGATTTCTCACTTTCATCTGTTGAATATGGAGTCTCATTTTCATTCTAGAAGACAAAGACACTTTTATGAAATGCACTAAACAGGAGTTTACAACAAGCAGTTCTAGTGTGAAAAAGATTAGAAAGTCCCATTCACATCCTTCCCTCTCTCTAGGCCTCCTAGTCGTACTCAGGAATAACTGATGTTATTAATAATCTGCTCACCATTTTAGCTATGTTATCTTTCACTGGTGAATTTCTTGTTGTCCCCTCCCTTTCTTCCATGCTGAGATCAAGAAGTAAAGGGATGCTTTCATTCCCTCCACCAGCTTCTGTCTGTTTACAACACAACTGTGCATCGCTTCTCACTCTGAACACCAGCAGTGCCACCAGACATACTAAAAGAAGTTGATACCCCCACTTTCCCATTTCTTTACAGAGGAACGAAAAAGTCCCTCACCTCCCCAGAATGCCCCATCCCATTTACTGTTTCATCGCTGGCTGGAGGAAGTAGATCAGACAGGTTCTGCTCTTCCTGATTTCCATATCCCGTGTAAGTGACAACACACGTCCCTCTCTTCTGGTTGATGGACGCAATAGTTGCTAGATACAAATTACCATCCTCAGACCAAACAGCATTGCAGCTGTCACCAACCTTCCACTGCAACACAAGCAAGAGAAGCGTGTAAATACCTACACCAACGGCTGGACAGAAGGTGCCTTTTCCTAAATTACTTTTTGACCAGAAAGACGGATCCCACCTACAATCTCTCCTTTGTATTTACTGAAATTCCTCTATGTAATCTAAAAATAAGGTTTATAACGTTATCACCCCACACCACCACCCCAAAATGTTACTCTCAAGGTGACGAAGCAGCTACTTCTGAGTATGGAAGCAGAGCATGCATATGAGCACCACTGGCATTTACAACCGAGGCGACCTGTTTCAAAGGCGCTGTATTGCTCTTGTTTCTATTTCTGTTCTTTTTATGGTTTTTTCTCTTTATCACCAGGCGCTGCTCCTGCTTGTCTGAAGGCTCCGAGCACTCCCCATTCTTCAAGGCATTCTTCGGGAAGAGAAAGAAGAAACCCAATAAATGCCAATCCAGCCTGGCCTCGGCCCCAAGACCCAGCCACGGCCGCGCCGACCCCCTACCTTGAAGGAGGCCACCGCCTTGTCGTACGCCTTGATGAGGGCCGTGTCGTCCCAGATGTCCGAGTCGTCGCTCTGGGGAGGCCACACACCCTTTAGCGCCATGGCGCGGCCCCGCTCCCGGCCCCGCTCCCGGCCCCGCTCCCGCCCGCCGTTCCCACCTGCCCGGTGCCGCGCCGGAACAGCACCGCATCCGCCATGGCCGCGCGCCCGCCGCGCACGCGCCCAG
>VWPU01016588.1:59137-99225 GCA_013398955.1 Callaeas wilsoni | reverse complement strand
GGGAGGGGAGGGGAAAATGCACTTTGATCATAAAGAGGTTTCCTTAGATCTTTCTGCCTGGAGTCTTTGTGTATAAGAATTGTATTTCTAGACTGGCAATGAGAAGCAGGATTCAGTACAATGGCACTGGGCTGAGGATCAGGATCAGGATGAGGAGCCACCTTCAAGCTAAAGATGTGTATGTAGCTTCTGGGACAAGTGGGGCTGCTGGAAGAGCTGGAGGTTTCTGAGGCAGTTATGAACACTCATTTCATGATATTCATCCTTAGCAGTTGTTTCATAAAGCAGCTGTGAGTGCACCAGCTGTTCCAAATGAACCGTAACTCTTGGAACACAGCCCCAGGTCTTAATCTCAGTGCCTGAAAACACAGTTGACATTCAAATAGGCCTTTTCTTGGGTGATTTCTAAAAACTTGTACACAGGCTCAATTTTCACAGCTGTTTAGTAGCCAGGATTTCTGCAAGTCTTTCCAACACATCCCATAAGGATCCAGGCTGGATGGCATTCTGAGTAACCTGGTCTAGTGGAAGACATCCCTCCCCAACAGCAGGTGGCTGGAAATAGATGATCTTTAAGGTCCCTTCCAAATAAAACTATTTTATGGTTCTATTTTTTGGTTCTATGGTAATATGGATTTCATCCTGCTTTGGAACGAACTACAAACTTTTAATTTTTTTTTTTTTTATTTTTTAAGAGAACATTTACAGATATGAAAAGAAATCCAGAGATCTATACATAGACACCTCATTTCTCATGACTGATGGTTTGTTGAGTTTGGTATGTAATGTGACATCAAACTCAATTCTTCTCTCCTAGCTTTATTTTATTTTGTCTGCTGAGAAGAAGGGATTGTGTGAGAGAAGCAAGTTTTGAGGATAAATTAACAGGCCAAACTGACAGCAAATCTCAACCTAAACAAAAGCCATGTGCTAGTTAGCAGGCTAGGCAGTGGTTTCTTTTTGGCTCATGTCAGCTGTGCTATATGAAAGAACAGTGAATCACAAAGAACTGGGAAAATTTTTTTAAAAGTAAAGGGATGTAAGGAGTATAAGAGGAAGAACAACCATTGTGTAATTAGGAAATAGAATTATTTGTTGTGGAGTTTCTATTTTTCAAATCCTAGAAGAAACAGAAAAATCACAAAATATTAAAAGCTATAAAAAATGGAAAAGAAAATTTCATCCTTGATATACTTACACCAAGATTTTTACATTCTACTTTTAAAAAGACAAATTCCCTCTAAAAACGTAGGGCTGCATACACATGCTATATTTTAGCACATGAAAATTTGTCCTGATTTCTTCCACAGGGAGCCTATTTCAAAATGTTTAATGCCTGGCTTGTGCTGTGCATACATAGATCTTTGATACATGAGCATGCATCTAATTTATGCTCATGTATGATTTGTATATGTATAGATGAATAAATAAAAATATATGCATGTTTGCACACACACATACACATATCCATGGCAGCATACTGCATGCTAGAAATTACTGTGTGTTAGAAAACTGAAGCTATTCCTGTGCCAAAGTTCTTCATGTCCTTTATCTTCGCCAGACATCTCTTACTTATGGTGGTGTACTTTATGCCAGACCTGGTTACCTGGCTGGCCACTAGAAAGGATCCTCAGGGGCTGGGTCTCCTGACGCTGGCAGTGCTTGGCATCTCTGACTTAGCACATGCAACTAGACAATCGCCCAGTCACTTCGGCCCTTAGCCCTTCAGTAGCTCAAGTGGGGCTCTCTCTCTTCTGGGAGTTTTGGGATGGCCAGGCCACATCTCTTCAAGTGCAGCTGCATTTACACTTCAGTCAGGCTTATTCCACTTATGCTGCCTGGCAAATTAACATTATCCTTCATTTGGAAAGGAGACCTGACAGAAAAAATCTCTTTCCTGAGATGTCACATTGCAGTGTTATGGGACATACCAACATGTACAGCTGAGCAGAAATGTAGGCAGGATTAGCCCATCAGCTGTAAATACATAGGTTTAGAAATAGCCCCTCTCAGAGTGAAAAAGGTCAATGGCCACAACTATTTATGAAACATTTTCAAAATTTTCCATGTCTGCTGTGACTTCCTTTTTTTTTTCTTGGTGTCCATGAGTAGCTAAAGTCAATGCAACAGATAGACCTGGTCTCATTGGAATCACAACGTGGTGCTAAACACAGATAAACAAGCCTCTTTCTTGAAATACGATTTTTTTCTTATTGGCAAAGAAAACATTTTTAAATAGTATTTAAGAAGCAATTTCAATAATACAGTAGATGTTTGGTAATACAATGTATGTGAGGGTACTGAAGGAAGAGCACCCCGAAATGCAGACACAATCAAACATCCTTCTTCACCACTGGTCCCAGCTGTGAAAGCAGGGGCACCCACAATGGTTTAATTCTTGTGAATGAAATGCAACACCTAGTGCTTTAAGACTGCTATCTATTAGAAAGAAAAATATAAAAAGCAAATGTTAGGCTAGACTTCTTGGGGAATTTTTGTAATTAAAATTACATAAATCGCATTGATGAGAACAGTATAAATAGATTGATGTCATTTTAATGAAAGCTTCTAATGTTATTTTACTGTGAAACAATTCTGGTTTTCCCTGCCTTTGAGTGTTGAATTCAAAAGAAGAAAAATACAGTTGATGGAACTAAATGAGAGATGAGATAATTTTAAATATTTAGTGAATGGAGACAGACACGTTGTTTTTAAAATCTGCTTTTAATCTGCATTGTTTACCATAGAACCATTACAGTCTATCATGTCATTGTGCTGCCATACAGACACACTAAATCCATACGCTACATTTCTTGTGATCTTTTTAGATGATTGTTTATGTATAATAGCTGCTTTTCAGGCAAAAAATAATTCACATGATAATTTTTCCTTATGTTTAGAGAACATTACTGAGTCTGAATTACAGCCATCTGAAAATAGAAAGATAATGCTAAGATACTCATAGGAGCAATGAGGTATTATCATAGTAATTCAATTAGTTATACAGACTCTTCACTGTATTTCACACCAAAGTCATGTTGATCCATTTAATCGATTATTTTTTCCTTCATTTTTCTATTTATTGTTTATACTGCGGCAAGTTCAAATGGTGATCTAATGCTGAATGTGCTAATGAATGTCATTATGTCATCATAATAATTCATTAAATGAAATTAATTCAAAAAATGAAAATTTTGTCAGGGCTAGAAGTCCATAGTCCATCTCCTGCTAGCCCTTGGGCAACTTTACTCTTGCCTGCACCTGCCCAGAGAGGTTTCCAGGATAAGCAGCTGTGTGTACTGGTTACAGAAACCGTTTGCACCTTAACTGCTATTAATGGGAAACCAAAAATTATGGCACCTGCATCTAATAATGACATCAACATGCATAGTGCAGATCAGGGGAGAGGAAGGGAAGAGACAAATTTTTACATGGGAAGTATTTATGAATGCAGGTGAAAAAATACAAAAGGTGGTAAATACAACAGCTCTGAAGGCCAGAAGTGTCTGTGCATCACTCAGATAAGCATTGCACCGCAGACTCTGTACACAACTTGACATTGAGGGGGATTTTCCACTGTATTTCCATCTTCCTCTACTATGCAGATGGTAGAGGAAAAACTTTTCACTAGCTTACAGATGATCTGAGTGGTAAGTTGCTTAAATTATCCAGAAATTGAACTGTGAGAGGAAAAGGACAACTCAGATTGGAGAGACTTTTCTTCCTGTTCAAAATCATCTGCTAAAAATTCCTCTGGCACTATGTCCTTAGGCTGAGTCAGTCACCCATATCAGTTATCTGAATTCCCAAGCTGGCTCCCCTGTTTGCCCTTTGTTTCCCCAAGCAGAGTGTGCAGCCATTCCCGCTGCTGGCAGCAGCCCTGCTGCTGCCGGGCCCAGCAATCGCTGTTACACGTGTTTTCAGCTCACCTCTGAAACAGACCTCTCTAATGAGATATCTGGACTTTGATAGTATAAATACAAGCCACTCTGGTCTCGATCTTATGCTTGGGGTTTTTGTGTTTTGGCTGTTTTTAAACAAACAAGTAAAAAAAAAAAAATCCAAAACATACAAACAAACAAAAATCCAAAGCCATCTCTCCATAGCTCAAGGAGACTTCAACCTTTATTGCCTGCTTTCCAGGCAATCATCAAATTACTGTTATGTAAGCAGTATCCTTTGAGAACCCAGCAGGGGATAAAACAGTGGTGAAAGGTTTTAGGCAGACCTAGAGGTTAGGTAGTACCCAAAAGTACACACCCAGTATAGACATATTTTTGGTAGATCTGTTTGGTAGATTTGCAGCATCTCCATGGTGGTTTTGAATATCAGAGGGACACTAGGAAACTCTGTGTGGCTTAGCTCTGACAAGCCAAGTAAGAGTTTTGAAGACATACAAATCCTATTGACCTTTTAACAGAGCTGGAATTAGACTCATGGAGAACTTCAGTGTAACAAAACTGAATTATTTTTGTTTTATTTATTCCAGTACTTGACAATCTATTTTTAATTTAATTTCCCTCTGTTTTATATTTAGTGATGCTTGAGCTTCACTATTCTTCCAAATTGCCAGAGTATCCATATCTTTGACGTGGCTGGATAATCTTTTCCCTTGCTTGGCCCTCATAGACTCCTGTTCACCTTTTTTTTTTCCAAGCAGGACCACGCAGCGCTCCCAGAATATCTCTATAATAGTGAAATAAGTAAGAAAGTAAATTTATCTTATTCAAAATGCTTTCAGTTAGTAGAAAAGTATCTCAAACCACTAAAAATATTTTTCTTCCTTTTGTAAGAAACATATATGATGTGCTACAGTGTTAGTCAACTACATCTTTTCTCCAGTGCTATCTTTTAAATTGTACTCAGTGTAAATACCAAGGTGAGAAAAAAAATTCCTCTTGTAACTGAAAATATGCTGAAAGTATACTGGAAAGACATAATACAGCAAGGGTTGCTCTAGGTGAAATATGAATTCCTAGTGCTTGAGAATTGATAGCTTTCCCTTTTATTGGAGCAAGCAGCCTGACTGAGCCTGAGCCATGCAGCAGCACTCCAAGGAAGCAGTGAGTAATAGCAGAGGGAGACTCTCTGCTGCAAGGTACCAAGGCTTCCAGCTGCCAGTCTGATCTGCTGCTTAGGGAGGTTCCCTGCTTGCCAGGGACCCAGATCTGGGACTTTGTGGAGGGGCTACCAAGGTTTGTCCAGTTCCATCCACAAATGGATGTGCTGCCATTTAGAGGGACCTCACCAGAACTTCATGAAGACCTACAGAGACTGGTATTTCACTTGATCAATAATAAACCCATGCACAAGGACATGCTGGAGGCTGACCAGAAGCTGCTTTGGAGAAAAGAACCTGGCAGTCCTGGTAGAGAACAGGTTCAAGAGGAATGAGCAGGACACCCTTGGAGCAATTCCTGGTCTGCGTTTTACCGAACATTGCAGGAAGGTCAAAGGATGTGATCATTCTCTGCTCAGCACTGGAGACACATGTTTCTAGTCCTGGGCTTCCCAGGGAACAAAAGCAGTATGGATATACTGCTTCAGCAAAGAGCAATGAAAACTGTAAAGGGATTGGAGCATCTGGCATGCAGAGGTTGATAGAGCTGGTGCTGTTCAGCCTTGAAAAGGAAAGAATTGGGGGAATCTTATCATTATGAGTTCCTGATGGAGGGGATAAGGAAGACAGATCCAAACTCCTATTAGTATCAATCTGCGAAAGGACAAGGGGCAACAAGCACAAACTGAAATACAGAAAATCTCACTTAGACATCGTAAGAGGAAACTTCTTTATGGTGTTTCTGAGCACACAATATAGGAATAGTTGCTCAGAGTGGTTGCAAAACTTTGATCCTGAGAGATATTCAAAACCCGAATAGGCACAATCCCAAGTGCCTACATGGTCTAGCTGACTGTCTTGAGCAAGGGGGCTGGACCAACCCCAACACTTTTTTGAGTCTATAATTCTATTTCAATATGTTTGCTTTTATGAGTTTACCTGGTATGACCTTTTGTGGAGTTTGTTGTTCTAATAAATCATTAGCATTTTCCAATACTTGAGCTAAATTATGGTAAAGGTATTTCAGTTATTCTTATAACCTCATAGTGAAATGTGCAGTATTAAACTTTGCCACAGTGACAGCCTCTCTTGGAATACCTTCCAAAGGGCAGATTTTATTGCTGGATCACAGACATGCCTTAGATTTCACTGCACCTAACTGATATAGTATGCAAAAAAATATTGTTATTAACTGACAAAGTCTCACAGAGAAAAAGCTCTTTAAGAGTAAATTTTTACAAGGCAAATGACTACCTATTATGAAGCAGAGCGATGTAGACTCCCTAGGCAGGTGCAAAAGAGAGCTCCTGTATTGCAAAAACCACAACTTTTTAAGCAATTAGGCTGTTATCACTTACATTCCATTTAAGCACAACCAATCACCATAATCCACGATGTGCACATGTAATGGCTATATAGATTGTTTTTCTACCTCTAATTCAGCTGAGTCACTTCCCATAGTCCTTTTCTACTTAGCCGAAGTAACTAGGCTGAGCCATGATTTTACAAGGGTAACAAGACCCTTATTTTGTAAGGTCTCACCTATCTGCAACGGCTACCTCTATCTGAAAAATGCAAAACAGAATTTATTTAACATTCTTCCATTTGGTTTCTGACTGAAAACTGAAATTTCCAATGTTGTTTAATTTAAGTAACATCAGCACTGAAAGATCAGATCCTAGGTGCTAGATGTTAGATTGCTCACCCACATAAGGAAACATGCTGGGCAGTTCAGGTAGTATTTGCATACCATTTAAAAACTCCTTGGACACTTAAGGCCTGACCCCAAAGAGGACTGGAGATGACACTTCCTTTTGTTAACCATCACAATACAATGAATGCAGAAAAGAGTTAAAAATAACTTTAAAGGCAGAAGAAGAGAAGAAGGGAAGGCGTTTTGCTAATTCCTACATGATTCAGCTTGTTCCCCACATGGATAGGCTACAGCTATTAGTATGTCATCCATTTCGTGGAATAGTAGCAAAAAATCAGTTCCAGTATAATCTGTTAGTCAGAAAATAGTTAGTCCGCATGTTGTCCTTCATTCTTCACATTATTTGGCTACTGGTTTGACTTTTGTTTTAGCTAATTTGTGCTTACATTTTTTAGCTAATTTGTGCTTAATTTCATGTGATGTATTTGACATTCCAGCATTTAAAAAAAAAATCTCAAGAAGAACTTTAAAAGTTTATCATCTGTTCCCAGAACAGGATTCCCTCCACTTTAGTCAGCCTTGAAAGTTGTCTGCCCAGTCTGTTCTCAAAAACTTCCAGTAATGATAATTCCACAGTCTCTCTAGATGGTCCTTTTCTGTGATTTATGGTTGAAAATCTTTTCCTAATACATAATCTAAATTTCCTTTGCTCTAATTTAAGACCATTACTTCTTGTTCTATCCAAGGTTGACACAGAGAACAGATTATTCCTTTCCACTTTGTTACTACGTTCTGCATATCAAAGAGTGCTATTTCATATCCCTTACAGTCATTTTTTTTCTTCAAATCCTATCTTTTCTTCAGAGGTCGTGTTTTCAAGAACACTGTTCATTCTTCTTGTTCTTTTCTGCAATTTCTCTTATAAGAACCATTTTATAGTAACACAGTGTTAAGATGATAAATTTTAAAAGTTGAAATCCTTTCCATTTGGAAACCTGACATTGTGTGAATGCCTAGTTTCACATTATTCCAGTTTCATAAGAAAATTTCAGGGGCATAGTGTATAATACATTTCAAAATAGCTTTAAACTTTATGAAGTCATGTCACTTCTGGTTTTAGCTGCAATGGTTTAAGGTATTGCTTGTCCCAACTGTCAATACCTCAGCCACTCAAGTTGTCAATCCATACCTGAGCTGTAAAGTTAGCCCTCATCAACCAGTCTGTGAACAGAACTGCTGAAACATGTCTGTAGATTCTCTCCTGTCAGCTTTTTCAATGATGGCTGTAACCTTCAGCAAGGGGCAGAATGAGCAGCTAGAGGCTGCAATGCCTTACATACCCAGCTTTGCTTCAGGATGAGCCTCAGAGGCCCTTAGGAAAACCTTTCTTGAGGTATTTCAAAAAACTACCCTTGCCAGGGATTGATGTTTGTCGCCTCCCTGAGGCCTGGTCACTTCAGAGGGCAATTGCAGCCACCAGCTCTGATTATCTGTCAAATGTTGGCCCAGAAAATTCTTTACACAGGAGTTACTGTTAGTAATGGAAATACGGCTGCCCAGACCATGTTTCAGCAGCCTCCTTCTGTAACGGGAGAGTATGAACTTGTGGTGCAACCGTCATAAAGATCTGGGCTACAGACACATTGGGAGATCCTTGCTCCAAAACAAAGAGAAAACTTCTAATTCCCATGCAAAGGGAAATAAATTTGCAATAACAGAGGGAGGGAAATGTCTGCTTGATGCATGGGACTAATAGGGGACAAGGCATGAAAAAAATATTTTTAACAAAAGTGCTGACTGACATTAGCTAAAACTTTTTTTGTTGTTGTTATTATCACTGTATAAACAATTTTACAAAAAGGCTCAGGCCTCAATGAAAGGCAAAATCTTTCCATTCATCAACTCTATTTTGCCCCATTCTCCTCTTATCAACTTGCACTCGAATGTCTTCTGGTCAGGTATTTTGTTCTGTATAGCAAATAACTGAGGTCAATAGATAGTTGGAGATATAGATATAGATATAGATATAGATATAGATGATATAGATATAGATATATAATTCACCTTCTATTTTGGTACTTTTTTTTTCATTATTTGCTCTAATTTCACATAAAACTTTTATGCCCCATAAAAAATCTTGAGCTCACAGCTGAAGACATTTTTTCCTTAGGTGTCTCCAAGTGTGTTGAAAAGCTAAGTTCCCATTATATTAAAAAGGGATATGATCAATAAAGTCTTCCTGTAGACTGAATTCACATGAATCCTCAACCAATTAATTCACAGTCCTTACTAAGGATTTCTTAAGACTTCTATGCAATATATTTATTTATATTCTTTGCACTAGGAGTGCAATGATTCTGGATGTATCATGTTTGACAAATGAATTGTGACTTCTCAGTATATGAATAAATCTTTTTGGTATTTGACTTCATGTAGAACAAGTGTATGGTTTTGGTTCTTTTTATTGCATCTTAAACTCACTGATATCTCCATTTCCACTCATTTTTGACTACTTTATAATGTCTCATAAGCAAGGTAGAACAACACTTATGTCTTATTTCTGTACAGTTTTCAGTAGTCTGTATATGCAAAAATTTTCTTACGTTTTTTTCATGGACATCAATTCGCATGTCTTTCAGCTTATTTTAATTTTGGACGTTTTCTAGTTTATGCCTGTTATTTTAAGAGTAAATTAGGGCATGGGTCCAGATGCCTTATTCTGAACTTCACCTGCTGTTTAATTTGATACAATCCATTAACATGGGGAAACACTGAGCCATGTGATTGCTTAGTTTTATTTACTTTCCCTAAAACAAGAATCTACAGAATTAAGTTGCTCAACAGTTACCTCAGCTTTGTTTAAAACACAATATTTCCCTTTCATGAAAGCAAATTAAACGTTTGTCTTTTACTATTATTGTTTAATACTGTATCAGAGTAGTATTTATATGAATACTGTAATTTCCATATTCTTTTTTTGCCTATCTAGTTCACCTTCATGCTGAATTTATGTATTTTTACATGAATCACTTTCTTTATTGCACCCCATTTCATTGCTTTCAGCCTAGATCATAGACTGCACTTAGTCTTATCTTCCAAAGAGTTTACAACAATGACCTGATTGTATCATCTTTGAGGTGGATTTAAGAAATCAATTCAATTACTAAAAAGGAAATTTAAAAATTACATTGTTTAAAACACCATGTGGATATATGCACAAGGGTGATTCTTAGGGCTGTCTCTTGATCATTACTCAAACAAACCTACTTTGACACTAAGACTTGTTTTCTGTCTTCAAGCAAAAGAACTGTTATTTCAACATGATACTATCTCTTGAAATGATCTCATCAGATATTGCTAGAAAGAATTGAGAGGTACCTCTATGAACAAGAGCAGCACAGAAAACAAAATCTTCAAGTCGTTATTATTAAATCTTCTTTTCTCTTCCTCAGGTATATTAAAACTCTATCTCTTTCAAGGGTGTGTATATATATATATAATGAAAAGGCATATGTAAATCCATGTTGGTCCTTACTTTTGCTACAGTATCTACTTACTGAATAAAGTCTACATATAAATACCTGACAGAGAGGGGAAAGGTGGAGATCAAAGTAGACTTCTTTGAGTGACAATCAGTGAAAGAAGAAGCAGCAATGAGCACAAGTTGAAATCTGTAAAACTAAACCTAATGAAAAGGTATTTCCTGTCAAACAGTGGAATAGGCTGCCCAAGAAGCCTACAGAGTTGACAGTTTTGGAGATATTCAGTACCCGACTGAACGCACTCCTGGGCAGTATGCTCTTGGTGACTCTGGTCTGTGTAGGATGGTGGGATTAAATGATGTCTCTATGTGCCTTCCAACTTCAGCCACTCTGTTATTTGTAGATTCTGTGAATACACAACATTCAGGCATGCAATTAATTTTTGACACTAAATTATGGGACTTGAGTGAAATGCAGCATAACACATAGACAGGGTTTCTTTCAGGGATGTAACCTTCTTTTATACTCAGTGATCACTTCTGCAATCCTCAAAATATGTTGGTCAGAGAAGAACCATATAAGGTGCTACAATTCCTTCCCTCCACACTTTTCGATAATTAACATGTAAGTGTAGGTATCTGAAAACAGGTCTTTCATGTCCTCTTAATATTTCTTAGTAGAGAGATGCTATGATTTGGGTATTTGGTTCACTCTGAGCATTGAGTTCCCTGGTTTACTACTTGATTTGCAAATACTGAATTTTAATAGTGACCACTATCTCTATGAAGAAGTAGCAACAGTTCTCAGATTCTGCTCTCTGAAGACCTGTGAGGACATATGGGCTTTCAAGCATTGCATGAGCAAACTGATGCCAAACCCCTGAAATCAAACAGGAAGTAAAATAAAAACAGCAAAAAAGGTCAAACAAGATTTCTGTTTTCCCAACTTCAGGTACAACAACTAAAATGAAAGAAAAATTTAAGAAAGCAAGCTGTTAACAAAAAAGGAATTTAAAATAATTAAAGTAAAATATGTCATTATATTAATTCACCAGTATGCACCACTGGCATTAAATTGCCATGAGAAGAGTGTAAGTCATTATGATAATGAATTTATGAACATTTAACACAACTGGTATGTGTGGTCCGTGATTTTAAGGTTGAAAAAGTTAATTTTGTTATTGCTGTGTCTACATCTTATTTGTCATACATTGAATGGAGAAATACCATAGAAGACATCGATTTTTTTCCCCTTTCTCAGTGCTCCTTCATCTCTCACAAAAATGCTGTCTACATAAAACTTCATGCAAATTAGTACTATACACAGACAGAAGATAACACTTTTTTCTACTGATCCTGCTCATAGACGGTCATTAGCTTGACTGTTGTGCATTGCCATTACTGGGGATCTGACACAATCACACACATTACAATCAAAAAATGCACCTTTTAAGTCATTAAACTTGTATCATCCACTTGGGAACTATTTCTTCTATTATTGAAATTATGTGAAGTAACAGTTTTTTCTTTCTTTCTAAAACTGATTTGAAAATGGTGAGTAATCAAACAAAATTATCTGAGATTGCACAACTGTATTCTAAAATATCTCCACTGAACAGATATATTTTCAGCAGTAAGCACTTTTCAGGGAGTTTGGAAGCCATAATATGTTTTTAGACCAAAATAATCCAAGCAAAGACTGAAGAATGCAGTATTTCTGATGATAATGTACAAGTTATTCCATCAGGAAAGCCAATGGGAATTTGTTTCACAGATGATATAACAGGGATGAAGAAAGAAATCAAATTCCTCTGTCCTTGTTCTACGATCACCCAACTTTAAAAAAGTGAAGCAGTCATAAATCTAGCTTTCTGTAATAGCTCTTCTTAAATAAAGCAACCTGTTTCCGGTCTGAACATCTCCTTCATTTCACCTCAGTTTACAAAACTTGAAGACTGCCTATTTACAGATTCTCTGATGCTAATCAAATAGAAAACAATAAATGTCTGTCATAAGTGAGCTAGGTGGTACATATTGGTTGATATTAAAAGTGAATTTGGGAGTTTTGTCATCATACCATGTATATAAAAATTCATTCTCTTTATTCTGCATCTGTCATGCCATAGCTTCATTCTGCTGAAGATGTTCTCTGTGAGTCTGTGGCTGATGAAGTCTTGCCTTTCCCTAATGGATTTCTACTGATCTTTTCTTTTCCACAGAGTCTTTTTTTTTTTAAGATTTAACCTGAACACAAGAACTTTCAGAACACAGAAACCTGTTAAGCCAGTGGGAAACATTATTTCCAATCTTGAAGAATCCAGCAAATTTGATAAGTCTGTACCTATTATTTAGTTTCTCCTAAATCCCAGAGCAGAACTTACTTCTACACGAACAAGATATGAAGCTAAACCCTTGGCTGAATAATGATGCTTATCTGAAATAGAATGCTTTTTTTTTCTGACCACATTCTAGATGTAATCATGTCTCTGTGTGAGCAAAAGCCAAAGAATCTCCATTACACAACTGAAACACTCCAAATGAAGTATGTATTAAAGGCGTCTGAAATCATATGCCTTACTTGATATGGCAGTTAAGTGCATTGTGCTATGCATTTCCAGGCAGAATTGTAATTTATTTTCTCTGACAGAGAAAAAGGAGTAAAGGAAAGTGGAGCAAAAATAGCCAGTATCACAACTATATTGATTTGTTAAAGTACACATATTATAATTAAGGTATGGATTAGAATTACAAGGCAGGAAACCAAAAATCTTTTGACCTTTCAACATATTGTTGCATTAAATAACAAAATAACATCGCAGCAAAGAAAACTGGAATTTAATTCTTCGTCCTCATGTAAAAGGAAATTTACTTCTGTAAGACAAAATTTCAGCCACCAGGAGATAGAGACGGCAACCTACTAGTACAATACTCACCTGTTTTGACATGATTGTCACTGCAGCTATTCCAAATTGGCACAATTCTAGGACCTAGAGCTTTGGAAATCCCTACAACACACAATACTCTCGTGGCTAGGAATTATTTTCATGAGGAACAATGGTATCTTTTAGCATCAAAGCTTTTCCAAGGGCCGCCTAAGTAAAGATTTTCCAAGTTATTTTCTTCTCAATAAATGTGAATGGTGCACATGTCAGCACCAAACTAACCACCAGAGCATCTTTTCAAATAAAGTGTAAACTGGGACCAGAATATTCTGCCCCTGCACAGTGGCCCTGTTCAGAAGGGAGAGCACTCATGAGCTCAAAAGTACAGTTAAGGTTTAAGTTCCAGGCTTAGACCTGTCTACTGAACGCAGTAGATCTGACTAAGACATCTAGTTTTCTATAGGAAGTATGTGAAAATACAGTAACCTGAAAAATGAGTTTATATCAACGAATATATTGAGCAGCACCTGAAATGATTTTACAGGGCATATTAACTAAATTGTGTTTTAAATCTTCATCATCTCCCGAGTACAGGAATCTTCATCATTTCCTGCATATAGGATGAAGAGCCACACTCATCCTATCCACAGTCAAGCTCTGTCACCTGGCACCTGCCATCTGTCTTTAGAATTCAAGGAAGTGAACAGTTTTCTTCTTTTCTTTCTTTAGCATGGGATGCTATAAACTAGCAAATAAACAATGACAAGAAGTGGTCACGTCTCAGCTCAGCCATACGCACCATTGTGTGCAGATTTTGAAGATCAGCATCCTGGGCACAAGTCTCTCCAATTTTTCCAAGTCCATATTTTATGCTACAATCATATTCCCACTGACTTCAATGGGAACAGTGAATGTTCAGATCTGTAGAGATTTTCCCATGTGCTGAGAGTAATGTTTCTCATCATACTTCCTCCATAACAGAGATCCTGAAAAAATGGCTCAAAGATATTTTAAGTGTAAAACATTTAGTTATATACATCTCTGACAAAATATCCCATTAAAGTATATAAACTATCCATGAGTAGAGGAACTAGACATGATGCATTATATATTTTCTTATGTATTTGTTGAGTATTTCTCACCTTTGTTTATGACTAGAATATTATTCAGGAACACAGTAATAACAGAGGGCTGGATAGTATTTTGGTTACATCATTCAACCATATATACTACATAAATAATTTTTTAAAAAAGTATTAGTGTGTCATAATTTTTATTTTTGGAAGGTCCTTATTTCTGACCTTGGAAATACCAGCCTGTGTTTCAGGGAAAGTCAATCATCCATACTGCTTAGTATTATTTCCCATCTTGACACACTGACTACCTTAGGGATGAAACGCTCTGATGTATTATTCATTTCAGGGGTAACAAAATTGCTTAAACCCTGAGCTGCCTCCTCACAATTACTGTCTTGTACTACATATGTTTTTGTGGGATCCTTTTCTTTTGAAGGAATTAGATGCTTGTTTTTACCTAATTTAACTTGCTCTCTTTAACATAAATCCTTGACAGAAATTCCACATTCTGTGGAATTAAATTTGGCAACACCTTATTGCTGAACTGGAAATGGACTGATCAAGATCAGTAGCCTTCCTTAAATGTCTCACGGATATGTTGACACAAAACAGAACTAATTTTTTACCTATGCCATTGTCAGTACCACACAAAAAACCTCTCTGTCCAAAATGGGAGCTATTTAACCCTTACATATTTGCTTTCTATGCCAATACATTGTATGTGTACACAAATGTTGAATTAGAAGGGTTTTATGGCAAAATAAAGTGGAAGGCTGCCCCAAAAAATTAAGGCAACCTGCTATTATTTGCATTTAGCTGAGCACACTGCTATAGTGAAAATTTGATTCTAAAATCAAGTAAAAATATATTTATTTTCTTATTTATTTAACACAACATATCTGGTCCAGAATTACTTGCTCTTGCTCTGGTTATGACATTGTGATAAAACACCAGATTATTTACACAAGTGAACAAGTGTTCATTGGCGTGCTTGCAGTGTCTAGCCCTATCTGTTCCTTTAGTAAAGTTTTCCAAGCATAGTATTACACGTAACATTTAAAAATTTACTCTCTTGCCTCTGCAAGTTTTCTCTACGTATCCTGGATTAGAGAGTTTATCTATATTAACTTTTTAATAGCTTCCTATTATGTATTGACTTAATGCATAGTCATAAATGTTTAAGGACAATTATGATGCATATTCCAAACATGTGCTTGCTGGTGACTCCAGGTGTGGCTCTAGAAAGACTAAAATTTATTTTTGACTAATTAATTTTTTATAAGACGTTAGTTTTAATCATTCCATTGAATATTAAGAAAAAGTTTCCATGAACAAAACCACTTATATAAGGTCAAAAAAATCCAAAGATTCTAACATAAAGAGGATAACTTTATTATCATGTAACTTTAGGGCTGCAAGAGAAGAAATAGTCTGTCATTTTGTCATCTTGTGTCAGTTTTCAATATCAGAATGTCAGAAGCTGTTTTTCAATAAATTCCCAATGGTTGGTAGGAAGATTCTTATTACATTAGGTGGTGTTGGATAAGGCTATATATCTTAGTTTAAGTAAGAATATATATAATTAAGATGTACTTAGAAAAAGTAATAACAAAATTAGTTTACATGTCCAAATAAGAAAGAGGGAGAATCCAGGAAACAGACATCGAAATGTATACCACAGCCTTTTCAACTGTTTAACTGTGTACCAGTTAATAATGATCTCTCAGTAGAGTTCATCTCACCTACGTGTGACTAAAATTTGGCGAGTGGGTTAAACCGGTCATGTAGACTTCCTGCATAATCAAGAGAAAGAGAAATGTACCTTCCCACCTGTGCTAGACATATGTTTTAAGACAAATAATATGTTAGAGGTTCCTATCCCTCCCAACAGAAGAAAATTTAACAGCTAATGCAAATGAAGGACTAAATATTACCTGCTTAATATCAGTAGAGGTTAGACACATGATTCTGCCTCAGTTGTAGATATGCTGTAATTTTCAGTCAGAAATATGATCATCTAGATAAAGTCTTTCTATATCCTAATGCTTTGCTTTTGATCATTTACAGCACAAGTTGTTGACACTTTTTGTCTTATTTATTTATTTCTGTAGTCCTCAGCCTAATCTATATAAATAGCAGTTCTTTCATCTGTCTAATGAATTTTGTTTCTTACACAGAACAAGAAGCTGTAGTATTTATAGAAACTTCATGAAAATATTCAATTTAACCTAATAATCATTTTAATTTGTCTTCAGAAGATTCACCTTAAAAGGAATTACAGAGCATCAAAATGGGGCCCACAGTTGTGTTCTTATGTGAACTTCTAAGAGGTACTCATGGAAAGAAAAGATTAAGATCAGACTTTGAATTTAATGGTAGAAGAGCTTTTCTCCTCTCCACTGCACTTGTCACTTCGCAGAGAAGTTTTGGAGATGTGAAGTGAACAAGAACTGCAGAGGTGCTTTTTTTCACTTCAAGGTGGCAGGGTGGGGGGAAGTATGAGGGAAATTTAGTATTTATTACCTAAGCCTGGCATAAAAATTAAGTATTTTTGGGCAACAAGTTAGAGAATGATTTTTCTTGGGACAGAGAGAGAAGGATAAAACTGTCTGCAATAACCTCTCATGCTATTTCCAAACAAAAAGAAAGGTTGAAAATTATATAAAGATTAATTTCTTACATGCAGAAGATCTAATCTTACAGTAGTGCAGAAGAGATTTAGTTCTCACATCATGAAATGAAAGCATCTGCTGAGAACAAATTAAAAGAAATTTGCTATTGCATAAAAGGATAGGAAACTGTAATGGTAGAAAAATCAATAATGCTCTGCAATTTATGTATAAAATGGTATTCTTTATATTTTATGACTAATCATTAAACAAGAAATTTACAATAAGACTGATATAATTGCTCTATTAAAACATGATTTATAAGTAGGAAAGGCTCTACAAATAACTACTTTAGCTAAATAGCTTTCTCACACTGTAAAATATTCTATTTTTGAAGAGGTGACTTAGAGTAAAATCCTCAGTGGGATGCACTGTTTTCAGATTTAGGTTTGCTTTGCTTACATCCCTTGCTTTTGACTGTGCACATAAAGTTAGTCAGTGTGAACCTTATGTTGAAGAAGGATAACAAAACAGCACCCAGCAGTTTAGAAACAGCAATTCCATCTATATAAAGAGTATAATGAAAGGTGGATGTCAGGGTAAAACCTACCAGGATTTAATCTAATGGCTAATTTTCTTCTCTTTCCACAACACAAGTAATGGTTTTACCACTGAGAAAAATTTTACCACTGCAGATATTAATTCCAATAGAAGGTGCATTCATACCTCTGAAAGCAGAATCTAATGCTAACACTGAAGTGGAAATAATTATGGAAATAATTCAGAAATGACTGCAGATCATAGCAGCATACAACTCTAGTCTCCATGTTTAAATAATACATTTAGGTCACTTCTTTCATCTTCAGTTAAAGATTAGAAGGAAATAAGAGAAAGCAAGTAGAAAGAGTTTCTTAAACTTTTGCTGAAATTATGTTGCCCACCTACAGCCACAGAAACCTTCCACTGCAAATGTTAATGGGTAGAATTTAATGGGGGACACTGGACAGGACGTGCAGACTAGTGGGTGGAAGGGATCCATTCACTTTTTATCTTAATATGCACAAGGAATCAGATCCAGAAATTGTTATGGAGATTGCAGTCATTGACAGTGTTAGTCTAGTTTTATTTCAAATATTAAAACTTATGTATTAGAAAAATGTAATTTTCTAATTTTTGGGTTTATTTTAATTTCAGGGCAAAAAGAGCAGAAAAACTACTACAGTCTTTCTGAAATTTGCTCTACATAAATAAAAAAGCAATTTTTATTTTAAAAAATGCCTTACATTTGGCTATCTGCATTTTAATTAATGGTTTCAAGCCACAAAAAAATAAAATCCATTCCTAAATGTTCTCATGAAGTGCTTTCTGTGGTAGTAGGCAGCTAATACACTGCTTATTCTGATTGCTCTTCATTTCAACCAGTGCTAGAATAACAATACGAGAAAATACAAATACTGTATTAACAGCTAGAGAAATAGAGGAAAAATTTAATATCTGAATTATTCTTGTACACTTACACAGACGTAAATATTCACTGATTGCTTTGAAGCTTTTGTAATGCAACTAAGTTCAGGATTTCATCCAGAGGGGAGAAGAAATGAAAGCTAATATAATATTAATAAATAATAAATATTATTTCAGGGTTAGCTAATTTTCAATAGCTACTAGGGGAAAATTATTTACTAAAAAATTACTACTAATTTGAAAAAAAAAAGTGAATGCTAATTCCTGCATATGCAAAATCCACGTGGTATTTGGAAAATGGATTTTATAACCAGAGTTGAGGTTACACTGCTCTGAAGCCATACAGGAATCAGAACAAAATTCTTGCATATTTACACCTTTTTCATAGCAAAACATAAGAATAAAATACTGTATTTTTGGAAATGTAAATTATATTAAATTCTCCTAGTATCTTTGTATATTTAACATTTGAAAGGAGACAAGCTCCCTAGAAATGCCATGGATAAGGCATATTAAAAAAACATTGTGACTGCTGAGAGAGATACATCCACGCTTAATGCAGAGGGATGGAAGAGCAAAGAACTCTGAAGCTGATCTCACGGTAGGCAGAGACAGACTCTTGTCAGGGGTGCTCAGAGACAGGACCAGAGGCCCTGGGCACAACCTGAAACACAGGAGGCTCCATCTGAACACTGTGACTGGCACAGGTTTTCCAGGGAGGTTGTGAGGTCTCTGTCCTTGGGATATTCAAAAGTCAGAACTCCTGCCAGCCTCAGCCATTCAGTGTTTCTGTGAGGCTGTGGTTCTGCGAGTGCTGTCTCCTGACATAAGTGAAAGTGTCCTGAAATTATTCTCTACGTTTCAATGGGTGTCTCCAATACTGGAAGATGGCAATAGTTCACAGAAACAAGACTGTACAAAGCCAAAGAGCTGGCCTTAATTTTGCAAACTTAAAAGAAAAAAAGGAGATGGGATAGAAACCTGCAGGTTAACTTGACAGTGTCAAAGGATTTTGCGTGAAAGATTAGATTCATCGCACCTCCTGATCTGTCTGAATGTTTGGAAGATCTGAGGAAAACAGAAATTAGTTGTAGAGGTTTCTGTGTTTTTAAGGTGGAGAGAGATGATGTAATGTGTATTACGTTAATGTGTATTAATTATGTATTCTTTTCCCCAACAACACATTTAGAGACAGCCTAGACAATTGATTTAAATTTGGAAACTGATACTACTTCAAATAAAATTTTACCCATCTGAAAAATGTAAAAATCAGAACTTTCTATGTAAAGGAAGTTTCTGGTGTAAGTTGTATTTTTCCACTCACAGGACACATTCTGATAATTAATAATTATAATATTTTGATAATAGGTAGAAAGCATCGTGCAACTTCAGCTATTGACTCCTACAGTACAAAGCTTAAGGGGGAAAGTGGGGAAATGGATAACGGGCAAAAAGCCCACAAAGTACTTGACTGCTTCCCTCCTGAAGCAAAATATATTCATTTTCCAAATAATTTTTTTCTTTTAGAAACTATTGTTTAAAAATATAAAAAACCAACCAACCAACCAAAACCCAAAAAAATCCAACTGGAGAAACAAAAAAATCCCCTACATAACTTCTCTGATGGGCATGGAAAGAAAGAATCCCAGACATTGAAAGACTCAGAAGAAGGGAAAGGTAGAGTATTTAGAGAACTATTTCTGTGTTTCGCAGATTTTTATCTTTTTTTATCTTTTTTTTCCTCTAAATCTCTAATGTAAAATATTCCATAACTGTAGAGAGGGGGAAAAAAGCAACAAACCAAAAACTATGATTTTTTTTTTTTTTCTGGCAGATATGGAATGTGGTAGAGATGTGAATAATAAGAACTTCCAGCTGGTTATATAGCTTTAGGGAAAGCATAAATATCAGAGCTAATGGGAAACTATTTGATCGTTTGTCTCAGTTTTTCAATTGCCTCTGCATAAAAATTGTTACATTTTTATGAGTTTAAACAGTCATCCAAAACTAATTAGGGTCCAAATAAATTTGCTGAGATCTTAAAATACAGTCCCTTGAAGACTTCCGTTTTCTTTAATTTCTCAACTACCTGTTCTTGTTCCTATAAAGAAAACTGTTCTAGAAAGAAAGAACAAAAGATTTTCCCCTAGTTTTCAGCTGTTGGAGCAACCTTAATACTTCTTTGAAAATGTTCTTTTGATGGATATGATTTGCTTTGCGTGAATCAATTGCCCTAGATTTATTACCGATGGGTGTCTCTGCTGATATTAACCTCAGTTTATTATAGATAATTATATTCATGTCTTCACTAAAATAGAATAGAGTACCTGTGGATTACCCTGACCTTCACAAAATATATCCAACCATTTTCTTGATTTGTACCCATGTAGCAAAGAAAAGACTGTGTTTCTTATCTTAACATAAAGGTGTATATTTGGTGAAGTAAATAACTTTTGCTAAATCAAAGTCCCCCATTTGGGCTCTCCAAGAGTGGGTAGACAGCTAGAATTTACATTTTCAGAAAATAATACTCTTTATTAATGTGATTCATCTCCATTCCTTTCTTATGAAACACAGTTTGTGCCATCAATGAACTCACTATCTGTATTTGTGGAGATATTAATATGAAAGGTGGCACCCACCTCCTCTTCTTGGTTTTATTAAATGAAGTTTTCTCCATTTATCTTATGTGTTTACCACAATCAGAGCTTAGAAATAATAGAAAATACATATCATTTTGAAAAATAAGTTTACTGACTTATTATAATTTTGACCATCTCAATTTATGCCCCTTTTATCCTATCTTTAATATGCAAAAGCAGAACAATATTTTTATTTTCAGTTTTGTTTTTTACCGGTTGTGCATTGTACAGTACTACATTGATGCATAACACAAACCTGGGACCAAAAGCTGTGTTTCTACATAGTCAGTAAATTTATATTCTGACTTCTTAAAATTTTGATAACAAAACAGTATACCAAAGTCTAATAAGTAGAACTTGAATATTTTATTCAAATACCCTGAGAGAAGCCACTCCAGAAGTTTCTTTCCTGTTTTTTCAACCTTTCCTTTCAAATTTTTGGTTAACACTTTAACTTATATTTAAAATTCAGAATGTAATTAAAATCTAATAACCCAAGTGTTTATATGTTTTCATTGAGGTAATATTGCTGATTTTTCTGAATCTTCAGCATCTCCCTTGTCCAAATTTCTCATAAGATTATCAGTGACTTATATTAGATCATCCAATTAAAATAAAGAGTTCTAGATCAGTTAGTTCACTTTCCAGAACAAAATTTAACCATTTGGTTGCATGTGTACAAACAACCCATGAGAGAATTATGACTCTAAGCCAAACAGATGATATTTTGTTCTCAATTGCTTAGTATATAAGGTACATAGTGGTTGGAAGTTGCCTGAAAAATAATCATAAATATTTATTTTGAATAAGACTGTAGACTTGATGTAACTGCACATTTTATGTATTGGAGACAGGAAGAAAAATATGTGTTTTGTGGCCTGGGGAAGGGAATAAGAAAATCATTCTTGTGTGCTTTTGTTCCCACAGAAAGTAATTTGAAGAATTCTCACTCCGAGAGTTAATCAACAGTCAACAGAACAGACTTTTCAAAACTGAGAAACTTTCCTCTTCTTCAGAGATAATAATCAGGATCCTTTACTTGGGCCCACAATCTTTTAGTCTACTTGGGTGAAATATGGCATTTAGTTGCATATAATATTACCCCAGGGGAAATCCTGGTGATTTCTTTCCTTTTTTAGAAGAAAAAAAAATAAAATTCAAACCATTCTCTCACTAATAATAAAACAGAGATATAACCTTACTGATTAATTGAACAGTGCCTGAGAGTGTGAGCTGCAGAATAGAGTCCCCTCTACTAAATAAACTTGGCCATGTCAACACTTAGCAGTGGGTATAATGGACCCCACTCTGTGTTTGTACAGCACCAAGCATCGAGTTTGCTGTTTGCACAGCATCAATCATATATTGCACTGCAATACATTTTAGAAATAATTGTAATTTTTTCTTCACAAAGCCAATCATTGTATACTGAAGCATTCATGTGAAAACATAGAGAGGAAAATGGGCAGCAGGCTATAGGTAACCAAAATGATGGAAGCTCTTCACAGCTGCAACACCTGTATAGAAACACTCTTGTATTTTTGATTCTGCTTTGAAATTCCCTAGGAATTCTGTGATTACTTTCTCTGGGACCAAGATGCTGTCCTCTACCTCAGTTGGAATGTGGCCAGCCATTCAGTGTTTTACTGCAATCTACACAGTAATGACAAGGCATGTATAATACAGAAAGGACATTAGCTAATGACCTTAGCTATCAGCACAGGTACCATAGCCAGAATCTTATGCACAGGCTTGTGCTTCAGCAGAACTTTCCTGAACATGAGCCTTGATATTATAGCAACATTGCTTTTATGTGACTGTGTTACTGAAATTTTAAATTCATATTTGAGGACAGCCATCACTGTCGGTGTACAGTAAATGTAGTTGTCACGGTATGAATGATGGAACACTGATTCATACTGCACAGACAAAAATACTCTTGAGAGATTAAAAGCAGAGCTGAGTGCCTACTTTGCAGAGGACTTAACATTCTCTCACAAGAAACATGTAAAGAAATTTTGTAATTGCAACTGTAAAATAAGATTAATGGATATACTCATGGCAAATGAGATTAAATGCGTACGTACAACAGAGGAAAGATCTGAAAATAAGTTATATGGAAACATGACATATCTACTTAATGTCTGTGTAATAAGGCTAGCTTTCAGTGGGGAACAGAGAGGGTTTTGTTATTATTTGGGTTGAATTTGTTAAATATCAGTTAAAATACTTTGTAGGGAAAAAAAATTAATTTAAAGGACTTGTATTTAACATAGGAGAGAATAGGAGGGACTGTGTACACAATAACATCCTGGACACATCCTTTGCATTGTCTTTCATTCCTGAGAAGGTCATTAGGATACTCTTAAGTCTTACAGCTCAGGTTTGAATCAGGTTAGGCAACTGAAATAACACCACCTTTAGGGATGAATACAGCAGCTGCCTGGAGTACTAAGCAATAAAATACTGAACAGCATGTTGAAATAGGAAATTATTTAAATTAAACTGAAGGGAAAATTCTGAAAGGCAGAAAGTAATCAGAAGACTAGAAAATTTGCTAGGATGTTCAGCATTTCTTTAAAAAATGTCATGAAAATATACATGGCCAGATTTCAGAATTTTAATTTTTGAGACCAGTAGATTTATTTTATGTAGGACTTTCCTCTAGAAGACATCCAATCATCACACCTATGTTACAGAAACCCAGTGGAAGCACAGTGTCCAGCCTGAAGTCATGCAGCAGTTGCAGGAACACAGCACACACCTCCACAAGTCTCTGATCAACACACTGCCCTCCGCCTATAGTATTTCTTACCTGGAGGGAAGCACAAGTTCCAGTACCATCTAACATCTGTCTCCAGACAGGGGCTTGTGTTTAGACCAGCTTGTAGGAAAGAATGTCAGACAATTAAATACCAGCCTTGCAGTGACAACCTGTCATTTAAACACAGCTGCAGTCCAGCTTTGAGACTTGACAAAACCATAGCACCAAGAGGTACAACGAGGATTCCTAAGATCAGACAGAAAGCATATGTAACACCTAGACAGTATGTCATTTCAAAAAGTCCATTTGTGGGTAAACAGATGTGGCCATTAGGAGAAGGACTGTGCTTTTGCAGTGTCTCTGGAAACCGTTCTGAAGAAGAGAATTAATTTTTCTTGGTGACTGCAGAACAACATCTGGTTACTAAATGGAAGGGACCAGTGGGCAACCTGCTGACTGAAAGAGTTTTGAACAGAATTCATTATAGAAAAAAAATGTTTTTAGTGATACATAGTGAACTGGAAAAAGAACACAATTTAAAATACTATTTTTAAGCATGGCTCTCCCTTCAAAGACATCTATCCTTTCACCAGCACAGAAATAACCTCTATAAAATGAACTAAAAAATGTATTTGAATGAACAGAATAGTTAGGATGACACTACTGACTCTGTTCACATTTCTCTGATGGTTTTCAGGTCTTTGGAATATTATTATATTCTCCTTTTTTGATCAAACTGCACCACGCAGAGCAGGAGATACTCCTACTGTAAGAGAGAATATGATGTTCGAGAAGTGATTTTATTTTACTTTAAGATGATTTTCAACTGCCTACCCATAATACTTCCTCGACTGCAGTCATCAAAACAAACCTATCCAAGAAAATCCTTTTTGAAATTGTGCATATGAATATAGAGTACAATCCCTGTTTTGGCAGAAACTGTAGCCCATTTCGAACACATACCAGCATGTATTGAACTTCGAGGCAGACAGATTGATGGGCTGGAATTAGAATTTATAACTAATTGAAACCCGTGTTGTTTCCTGAAGTGATAATTAATTTCTAAATCATCGTTTCATATCTCAGTATCTCACTTGAAGGATTTTTTTTCCTGGGAAATTTTCTCTTGCTTAGAGATGCCATATAAGATCAGCTGTTAAACAACTCTACAGTTGCAGCAGCAACAATTCTATAATCTTCTTTGGATCGATATTTGAAAATGATTACCCTGTCCATAATTACAAGTAGGAAGCCAGCCTTTGTCTTTTACCACAGATGACTCCAAGGATCCTTCAGGTCTCAGATTTCATATTTAGTACTTGTGCTCCCTAATTTATGAATGTGCAGGAAAGCCGCATTACCTTATTGTGCTTCAGCAGGGAACCAGAGCACTAGAACTTTCTAAAAAGTGGATAATTTTTAAAGTGAGGCAAGCACTTGAGTGATTATAATTTTATTTTATTTTCACACCTAATCTTTTTGTATTTTGTGATCCAGTCATGGAGGATACCTTGGATTCAGAGGGAGATGAATATCTCCACAGCATTGTTCAGACCATCATAAAATAGGTGCCTGAGATAAGCAGGAGTAATTTCTTTTATAAGGGGTGTGCTTGTTCTGGTGATTACTGAAGGAATCCAGCTACATAAGATGACTTCCACTCATGCAGGCTTATGGTATATTTATTTTCAGACCGCATTTTATCATGTTGGACAAATAAATGTATCTTTCCTTCTACTAACGGTTACTCTGGCCATGATTATTATCCTGCTTCTTTGATAAGATATGTATTTTAATCTATATATCAACCTTAAGCTTTCTCCTACTTGAAATCTATTCACAAAACTGCACGTTACCAATTTTTCCTCCTTTACAGCTCACCAGCTCAGCCTTGACTCTCATAATATTCTAGCTTTTCCTCAAAAGTTCCACCCCTGTTAATCCGCAGTTTCACCAATTGTAAAACAGTCAAAGTCTTTATACAATTGTAAGCAAATCTTTCATTTCCATCTTTACATAAAAAAAACCCTTGAAATACCTCTTCCCACCTGTTCTTGCCACTGTCTCAGTACAAAGACATGCACGAGTGTTCCATATATGACAAATCACTGAGGATATAATGCATGAGGATATAATTTGGAGATGGAACACTGAACTCTGTCAACAAGCTTGAGCTATGAGACACAGTTCGGTAAGGCTTTTATCCTTGTCATGACACAAAACCCAAAAAACATAGCTTCATGCCACTGAAATTTCTCTGTGTTGACTGCTGGTGGCAGGAGTCACAGCAGTGGCCTCTAGTCTAACTTATCTTTCCAGGACTGCAGAGGTACTACTGGAAGGAGAAAAGTACTTGAGCAAAAAAGTGAAAAACTAGAGCTCATCAGAAGAAAATCTTATGATTTGGTGAACGCTCTGTATTGGAGAGAGATATTTGACCACGTCAAGCTTACTTGTCCTGTAACAACCCATTGAGGGCAATGGTCCTCCTTAGCTGTTCAGCACCTTAACGGACTAGTCACAATTCTTCATAATTCTTTACAAGGTTAAGTATAAAGAGAAGGGAACCATTTATCATATTTAAATTCACATATAATTTACAGATATTTTAAAAAATTATTACCAGATGTGCAGTGGATATTTTGAACTACATTTCCACTGCTCCCCTGAGTACATACTAAGCATTCATAATTGGCTGTAAGCCATGAGTGTCAATAAGTGGCCTTTACAATGATCACATGAACACTATTAAAATATTTACTAGCAGTTTTCTACATTTTATACACTGTTCGAAGACAAAATTCTAAAATAGCATGTAATGGTAAAAATCCTTTTTTTTTAAAACCTTAAGGAAAATGAAAATTTAAAACTGAAAAATATAAATATACAAGTTTATATTGAAAAAATGATAGAGATTTCATTTATTTACTGTAACTTTGATAGTGTTGTGATTTTAGTCTTGTTATGAATGCAGAAGAATAACAAAGAAGTAATGGAGTTGTTCACAAAAGCCCACCAGAAGCATGCAGACAGTAGGAAATAAATCCACTTTACAAATGATGTCTTTGAATACTGATAAAAAAAATTTAATCAAAAGACTACATAGAAAGAAACATGAAATTTAAAAATGGAAAAAAAAGGAAGTGAGAAAGAAATGAACTGCACACAGCTTCTCTTTTCAATCAAGTTACTTCCATTAAACAAGCCAGCAATCAGCAGAGCCACGATAACTATCTACATATTTACTTACTACCTTGAGAAAACCAAGTTACTGCAACTTGGCTGAATAGCAGGGAAATCTCTCTCTTCTGCCAAGGTAATGAGGTTCATATATTGACCCAGAGGCACTTGACACCAAATTGCTTTGCAGATAAGTAGAGTTCCATCTTCCATCCTTTCTATTACAAATATAAGTCCAACAAAGCAAGAAAACGCAGCCTATTTCTGACCAAGGAAGAATAAGAACTTTTATCTTTGATATTCCAGTTTCTAAACACATCTTCCTCTAACATTTTCTTTAAAATTCTCTTTCATGCTGATCAATATTTCAAAAGAACTTAGTCCACATCTAAAATTTGGAACTTGCGGAGATCTGACAGAATTACTAGTATCAGAGTAGCACACGGGAGCTGTATTTAAAGTCTATGTGAGCACAGTTATTTCATGCGGCTATTATGGAAATGCTTTTCATTAAATAAATTAAAATCAGCCTTCTCAGTATTAAAAAATAAAATAAAATAAAATAAAATAAAATAAAATAAAATAAAATAAAATAAAATAAAATAAAATATTTATCATGTTCCCGACATTTATTTGCTTGAGAATGCACACATAAAGGCTGGTGCTTTTTTCTACATTGCCGAGCAGATGTTGCAGAGAAGGCTGAATTACCTGAGACAGATAAAAAATAAGACATGAATCACACCTTCTTGCTTCACATATAAACACAGCACTGAGCCTTTTGATGTGAAGCAAATAGGCAAAGAAATTTGAGACCAAGTGAAATTGCTGCCTACATTACAACAGGTATTGTATATGAGAGCTGGAGTGAAATCTGTGCACATGCATTGCGCATATGTTTGTACATGTATTCAAGCTTCCTGTCGGGAAAAAAGTTATAATATTTCATGAAACCAGTCTTACTACATTCAGAGGGACACGCTTGCTTGCACCAGAGGAACACTCCATTATTTTTGCACTGTATTGTTAATTTAATCTTCAGAAGTTATTCATTCTTTCCTGCATCTCTAAGAGACTTTTAGGAATTTTCATTACATAAGTATACTGTACATCTCATAGTAAAATATTTTAAAAGTCAGCTTGTACACATTCGTTTGAAAGGACTCAAGGATTTATTCCTACAAAGACAATAAATTTACAGCTTCTCTTAACACCAACATGAGCTGATATCTGCACTGAGTCTGGCTGAGCTGCTCATTTTCGCAGAGCAGCCCTCACAGTGCTGTGCTTTGCACTGGGAGCTGGGAAGGAGCTGATAACCCTCCAGTGCTTTGGCTGCTGCTGGGCAGGGCTGGCACAGCACCAGCGCTGTCTCCCAACATCCCGGCCCCATCAGGGGCTGGGGGTGGGAAAGGCCCTAGGAGGGGACACAACCAGGCCAGCTGACCCAAATTAACCAAAGGGCTATTCCATACTGTATTGCAGCTCGGTATAAAAGCTGAGGGAGGGAGGAGGAATGGAAGGGCATTTGTTATCTGCAGTGTTTGCCTTCTGGAGCAACTGCTGTGTGTGCTGAAGTCCTGCTGCCTGGGAAGTGGATGGACACCACTCAGTGATGGGAAGTAGACAATAAAACTTTTTTTCTCTTTGCTTATGCAAGTGCAAAGTTTCACTTTGCTTTATTAAACTGCCTTATCTCAACCTGTGAGCTGTTTTCCATCTTATTTTCTCTCCTCTCTCCAAATGGGAAGGGGAGTTGGGATTTTTTGGTCTGTTCTATGAACTCAAAAAAATAAAAATTTGTATTTCAGATTTGCAGTAAAAAGTGGCAAGGAGATGATGAGGAGAAATCAGATATGATTTGTGGCCTATTTTTTTCTCTCTTTCTGTTTGAAATTATCAAGTAAAAGATTCAGAGGATTAAAAAGAATAATGTAAGGAAAAAATACATAAAGAACTTTTAAACGCAGAATCATCTCCTTCCATAAGCCACTTAGACAACTCCACTTAGGGCCTGTCCTTCCATCTCTGAATCACTAGGAGTTTTAACATCAGTTTCAATGAACACAACATCAGAGCCTTAATCCCAGCGACAAAAACAGATATACAGTTTCTTCAATAGCTCTATAATGAGAACAATTATGTTATTCCACTGAGTATGACTCATTATATATCTAAATGACAAAAATGTAAACACTTCCTAATACCATATTATTACAAACTACCATGCAGTGTTTGTTAACAAAAGTTAGTTAATGACAGTGACATATTTCTTATCATACATTGAAACATGCCTTATGTATCTGTCCTGCCCAAATTATCAACTCTGCATTGTGACATGATTCATTTCTGCAAATACTTGCAGACAAGCAGCAATTTCTCTTGCAAATGGGAAGGGAAAAAAAGCTTGTCTTAGAAGATGGACTTCATATTATGCCTAAATATGAATTCAGAAACCTTATTGTATCTGGATTTGTTTATTTACGTGTGAGTATTTGCTGATAAAATGGTCTGATCCAACTGTCACTGCATGACCAAACCCTTAGCACACGATGCTTCACATGCACGACACTTTTTCAGTATTCATTACATTAAATTGTTGAGAAGAAATACATAGGAAGTATTAATAAAAAATCACAATGACTTAAATATGAGCTTTGAAGATTATTTCCGTCTTTCATACCCAGATTTGCAGAATTTGCTGATTAGACACAATGAAAAGAATGTTTCAATTCCTTTACAGTAGAAGAGTATTCCCTGTCTTCGAATTCAGTTCTAAAATAATTTGGTTTCATTTTAATTGTTTTTTAGCAATATCCACAAAGCTGAAATTAAGGTAAATTTAGAGCAGCATCACCTCTGGCTACAGTTTCTCAGAATTAGTAGAAATACAAATTTAAAAACAAAGAAATACACCAAAGTAATTAATTTGCTAGAAAGAAAATGGTTACAAATGCGTCTCAGAACGTTTCCATAGTAACACTTGGTTTTTTCTTTTTCTTAGTGAAGAAAAACTTGGGAAAGAGGTGTAAGCTGGAGAAATTTATGAAAACTTACTTTTCTGTGAACTATTTTTTATTAGTTCTATGAACTAACAATTTTGTTTCAATATAAGTGGAAGAAAAAACTTTAGATAGACAGATACATTCCAGAAATTAAAGGAAGTAATATTCCAAGAACTAGCAGAAGAAAAAAGTATTAGTAAGGCTCTTCCAGATATGGTTACAAATTATCTTCTGCCTCAGCCAAAATTTACACTAGTTTCATATGGAACAATTCAGTTGTTAGACAAAGTTCACAGGAGACTTGGTCCTAAAAGTGAATGCCTATTTAAAAAAAACACTTTGTAGAATGCTAATAGGAGGCATATAAACAGATCATTGAATTATTTGTTATCATAAAGTAGAATCCTCTATACTGATTTTGACATGCCCACAAGTAGTGACTGGGGGACTTTAAGAGAAAATAGAAGTTATTCCCATTGAACAGTGCCTCATGGAATTTCAAATACTCAGCATTTGTCCTGTGAAAATTAGAGTCTTTTACTATATCTCAGAGAACTAGACAGTTTTTAACATGCATTTCCCTCTATGCTGGTAGATATACACGCTTCTTTCAATGTAATTTAAATATTGTACAACTGAAGCACATTTTAAGTAAACCTATTTTTTCCTTACTCATTTTCACCCTATTCCCCTTTGAATTGCTAACTCTCCAGACTGTAAAATGTTCATATCTGTGGTTACTGATCATTTATTTTTCTTTGATACCAGTAGAACAATGTTCACTCAGATGCCAGCTCAGGAGAGTAGTTCATTTTTACCTCTATATTTTTTGGGCCATAGAACTGTCAGGGATTTTATATAAATAGAAGAACTTATGGGGTGTGAAGTGCTGTAGTGCTCACATTTTTGTGATTAGCAGTGTGTAATTTACTGTGTTACATTTTTGGTGATTCACACCATCTATCTGCTACTAGAACTACCTTGAACCATCTCTGGGAAATTTCAGGTGTTTGAGATTTTGCTCCTAACCAAAATTGTTATTTTGATTAGAAGCAAAATCTCAATTCTTAACATTTATCAAGGAAACAAACTCTGCAGTTCAAGAGTTTATGCAATTGTTTCTACCATAGCTCCCTTTTCATATACTTCCAAAAGAAAGAAACCTCTGGGCTAAAACCAGATTTTTTGCAAAGAAAGGGCTCAGAGAGGAATTCATTAAATAAAAAGACTGACAATCAGGTCTGAGCTGGTAATGAAAGTACAAGCCACATTTCTCAGACAATTCACCATGCTAGCTTCCAAAGAAGCAGAAAGTTTGTGCGCTTTAGTCTCACCATCCTGTGAGCTTCTGAGAACAGAGCAGTGGTATCTTGGCAACCTGTTTGCAGGTGTTTGGGGACCTGAGGAGCTGGACAGACAATGTGTCCTCTCTGAAATATTGGGGTGCTCTGTCCCTGTAAACCTGCGATGCTGAGAAGCCAAGAATCTGTATGCCAGCCTGTCCTGCTCCCTCACATCCCAGGTTCTGTGTCAGACTTGATGCAACTCGGCATGCTGGGGCTCTACCTAAACTTTTCTTGCCTGTTGGAATTTCACTGAGTGTCTCAACAGCTTTGGCTCCAGTGGTTCTCCATTTCCCAGAGCTGCTGAAAAAAGGGCTCAACCTGCTGGGGATGTGGATGTGCTGTAGTTGCCAGCTACTGAATTTGACTTTTCAGGTCAAGTTGAAAAATTGCACTTCCACCTCTGTACTTGATTTTGAATACTCATATAAATCTAGCCTGCCAATTCTTTTCTATTTGAGTTTTGTACACCCACATGCCTAGAACAGGTGGCACCTCCTAAAAGTGTGGTGCAGAATGTTGTGAGGGGTACTGTGACTATCTTAGAATCATGATCATGACAATCACTATCCTGTGTGCTGAATGATGCAGAGCACAGCAAGCTTTCCAAGAGGCTTTACGCTGTCAGGCTGAGAAAGAAACTCAACAGGAAAGAAAACATAAGACCAAGAAAGAACACTAGACTAAAAGTGAATTTCAGAGAAAGCTATGGAAATAGAAATGCCAGAAAAGTCTTGTCTATACATATATTCAGGAGAGCAAAACCAAAAAAGAATATATACTGATTATGAGAGTTCAAAATTTGTTTCATAGTATAATTCATTCGGAGTGGATGTCATTAATTTGGAAGTGCAACAGTAGGATTGATGTGGAAGTATGAGTAGCACTAGGACTAAGCAGTTAACTCTTTATAAGTGCGTGACTGAGTCATCATTAGACAATCTAACCTTCAAGACATCTTAAGGTTGGAAGAATACTCCCAGAAAAGTCTCCCTCATCTTTCTTCTGGAGATAAATGCAAGCAGCCCTGCAAAAATCTTTTCTTTAGCAGCTGAAAGGTGTTGCTCAAATCTAATAACTGACAAAGACTTATGCCTATCAATCTCAAAATTTCTTTTGAAAAATTTACAAAAATTACCCCAGAAAAAGCTCAGACTGGCTAGACAATAGGGTAAATGGTCATGCTAGCTTTTCCTAATAACCATTTTGCATATGAATCTGTACATAAAATCTGAGTAGACCAAGACAAAGTAAAATTCTGAATATAAACATCTGTTATTACCAATCCATTCTGAAGTGTAGTATGTTTTGAATGAAGTTATTTACAGAAGAGCAGAACCTACAGAAAATTATAAAAATACAAACAGGACTTTCTAAAAAATCTTTTCTTAATCATTCTCCATTTACTGGTGTGCATGTGTATAGTTCAGCAAATTAAAAAATCACAGGTACTAAAGGTTAAAGTATCTGCATTCTGTAAATTAGCATCAAACATGCATGAATACTGTAATATTTAATAAAAATAAAATACCTTTTTAATTTCATATATATTCACTGCTGCTGCTACCTTATCTTGATAACATTCTGCCTCACTAATTATTGTTTTATTCCTTGGAAAGACCACAGGCCTTGTGCTATTGCTGCTAGAATATATTGTAGCAGTATAGTTTCTACACATATATGGTAAGTTCAAGTGCTGAAAAGTACTGGGAACCTTACACTGAATTTCTTAATTTTAAAAATAGTAATCAATAATCTTAAAAGAATTATCTTCCTTAGAATATTCAATTTATTGCTCAAATTTTTCAGTACATTTCTACAACTAAAACTAACACGATTGCTTTGCTTTGTTTTACAAATCAAGGATTTCTTTTTTATCTTGACATTTTCATTTGTTCTAGCATCTTTTTAAAAAGTACATCCCTTTATATCTATTTCCTCTATTTGTATTATCGTATTTGTCTTACACTAAGTTTTGTCACAAATCAGTCCTAAAAGTTTATATCCATACTGCAGGCAAATCTAATGGAAGGAACACAGAAGTGCTCATACTGAAGCATAGTAAAGGTTTACCCAGATTAGTACCCTGTCTCCAATAGTGGCCACTATCAGATAATTTAAATGTCTTTAAATACTACTGCAACAGTAAAAATAACTGTCCAAATCCCTGTACCCTACAGTGCAACCAAATGGAGTTCCTATGAGGTAGAGCTGATGCTGCTTTAAATCCCAAAACATATCCAGCTGTATTTTCATGAGTGTCAGCATTCCTAGATTAAAATATCTCTTATAAAATCATACTTCTTTCTAAACAAAATAGTAAAAATATTTTTATAGTTTTACTCCCTCTATTTGTATTTAGTAGGGGATTTCTCAGTTCAGTTCTCTAACTGCTCTTCAAGCTTGGAAAGGCCTCACTTTGAAGAACTGCAGAGCTATTTCATTAGCTGTTACCATTTTTCTTCTCACTCTCTCCTTTGAAGACATGCTTAAAAAAAACATGGGCTGGTGCTGCCTGGAAAGCACAGGCTATGGCATCAGCTGTGCATGTCTCCTTGTCACTTCTCACCTGGGTGGGAACATACACAGGTGCTGCACTGGGAATTATATTTGGGTTGCGAGTTCCTGACAGTACATATTCTCTCTTTATACCTCATGAGTTTGCACAGGATCTAGTATATAATATTCAATTTCAATAACTGTCTCTTAGCTGTCATAATAATATGTAGAATAAACTGCAGTCTCTCACTGACAATCTCTTGATTTGATTATATTTAAAAATATGCACTCTCATAAGAAGGTTTGTAGCATTGCCCAAATGCGATTCCCCAAGCTGTGCTTTTAAAATATGTATCCACTCTGCTTTTATGTTATTTCTAGATTTATGGCACTCCTGTGAATGTTCTGCCAATAAATTGCCAGTCCTGCATTATTCATTGAAATAATGCATAATATCGTAGGAATCCATTTCAAAATAATTAGCACTAGTAAGGCCTTGAAATTTAACAATAGATGAAAAGCCATCTGCCTGCTGCTTTAGATTCGTTAAGTAACCAAGTCAAGATATTTCAAAAGCTTAACAGAGCAAAATAATTAGAGCCAAAGCTAACAATAATGATACAGTTGTTTAAAATATTTTCAAGGGGTTTGAATGTTAGTATACCTTCTTTAGACATACAAGCTAAAGAGACAACCCACAAGAGTTTCAATCATTGAGTCATAAGAATTTCAGGTACAGTATCACCACTGGCTACAGTGAGAGCTTTATATCTAAATGCAGATACCCTAAACATTAACTAACAAATGAGGATATCAGAAAAAAATTATTTTAAAAATCTGATTTTTAAAGACAATCCTCTTTTCAAGCATCATTCAGCTACCCTGCCACCATTAATGCAACCTCAGAGAGGCTGCATAAGCCTCCTAATACAGGCAGACAACAGGAAGTGGAAAGATTCCCAGAGGTGGATCAGAGTTCCCATCACACGGGTAAGAACACAAAGTCATCGAAAACACTCAGCACCGAAACAAATCTGAAATCTTCTGTGTGCATAAGTATTTCTGCCGTCTTCAGAAATCTCAACATTTCATATTTTAGGTACTTTTTAAGATAATGTCAGTGTCAATAGATATTGAGATGGAGCTGCTGTTCATCTTTCTATGACCTTCCACAGAATGTCAAAGAAATCAAAAATGCCTCAGGTCTATTCCCATTGTGCACTAGAGAAGTTCAAAGTCACAGTTCCCGCTTTTCAAGCAGAGGTGATACGATCACTAAAGCAGCCTGTCTGGGAGAACTCCCAACTTTTCCACTCAAGCTGCATATCTGAATCCTAATTAGAAGAGCAATAGGGCAGTTCTGAAGCTGAAGTTTAATCAAGTAGGGGGAATAGGAAACCAAATCAAAAAACTCTCAACTTACAATCTGAAATTGCTGTTCCCTTTAAATATTTTCTCCAGGTATTTGAAAAAAAATTGACAGAAATATTCAAGACATTTAGTCAGGCTGGATTCAGCCAAATTTGAGCCAAATTATTGGACCATTTTTTGTTGATTTCCCAGAATACCTTCTTTTTAGTCAATGTTTTCCTGGAAACTTTGCATAAGAACATGCATGAAAGTGCTATTCCAATAATTCACATGCTGCCCAAAATTTGACATTGCCTGTTTTGCTCACTAGAAATCTAACCCTTCTGTATAAGTCCTGATCAATAGGAGAATTTCAAAGCACCGCAGCAGACTTCAGACAAACCCTACACTAGCTAGAAACTTTAATATCAAAAAACCACAAGGAAATTTTCATATAGACTTCTTCTGGAGTTGAACATTTGAACAAAGCCCAGCATGAAGTAATATGAGTAAATAAGTATTACATAAAAAACTTTTTACATACATGTCAGAAAACAGTATCTTAGTTCTCAGTTATTTTTCTGTAAGTGGTGTTGGGTGCAAATACCACCAAGTTGAACAAAAGGGATGTTAGATATTACATCCCTGATGTTAGATCCTTCCCACTAGGCATTTAATAATATTGTGAATTTGTCAGTTTTTAAAGTATCTAATGTCATCTGCCTTCACATCACATTCCATAAATTCCCTAGCTGCTCTGTAAAGTACCTTCTTTTTTCCATTTTAAACTGATCTCTGGTTCTCACACAGGTTATATGTATCTTTGGTGGTAGCTTGCTGCCACTGAGGCTTACAGGTTCCTGAAAGCCTACAGAAGAATGGAGAACTCCTAGGGCATCATCATTGGCAATGTCTCCTTTTCCTTCACAGAAAGGTTTTCTTCTCAACATTTAAACACCTATAAATGGGAAAAAGTATCAGAATTTCTGTACTGTGAGGAGTTATAAACACTTTTAGGTTTTCAATTATAATTTTGGGAACAAAAATTGGTGCAGAAGTTTTGAGTGTTGACTAATAGACTAATTTTAATTTCTGAATGAAGTACAACTTCAGCTGCTTGTCAAGCTCAAATTTGTACTTCCAAATTTGTTGTTTCCCATTCAAACCAGAAACTGCAACATAACAGCTGTAGACTTCCTACAACACAAAATTCATGCAACTCTCTAACAATATAACCCCAAACTATTTTTAGAATGCATGCTTCCTTAGTCTTCAGGACTTCACAGTAGTCCTTTGCTTACAAATTAACAGACATTTGAATAAGTGTGAATTCCTCCATCAGCACCAGCAGCCATAAATAAAGAGTGAAAGCTGTTTATCACCACCATTTGACACAGCTGACAGTGTTTACTCAGCTCAGGCTCTTCACAGAGACAACTACTTCTCATTAATGCAGAAAATTACATTCATGCAGGTCAGGGTTAAGGTAATTGGTAAAGTATGAGAAGGGAAGTATATGCTGCAATTGTCAGCCCCAAAATGAAGTGTGAATAAATATATAACATATCACTTTCAGTACATCATCCACAACAGATAAAATGTGAAGTATACAAACACTTTGCAGAATACATAGTACTGTTATGAAAGCAATACTGCTGTAAAAATAGTAGTGTTTCTTGGTGTGAAATGCTGCTGATACACTTCATTTCAACAATGTTTGGGAAAAGATTTTCTAAATACAATTTCACATTTAAAATCTGTCTATAGTTAATCTACAAAAACTAATTGGGTTTTAATGTAATAATTAAAGGGTCATCTACTATTGTTAGAGAAAATATTCAAACAGTTGGGCTTTCTGTAAAAGTTAAGAATGTGTGACCAATGTGATTTATGAAGTGTGAACTGTGTAATCTATTTAAAGTTTGATGCTTCTACGTATTGCTAAATCAATTGTTCTCATAAATAAACTATGACCTGAAAAAGCAGAAATGTCATTCAGTAATAGTCTCCAACAAAAGGATATAGGAAAACCAATCATAAGTTCGTGGCTTTTAAATTAGCCATCTCAGTGATGTTCAATAACAATGCAGTAGACACAGTGATTTAGGTATTGTTAAGTGTAGGTCATGAGGAGGTGGGACAAGGTCATTATCATATTTGTGAGTTCAAGTAGGTATCAAATGCCTGGGTACAGAAAAACTTTTGGTACAAGATATGACTGTTGTGATTTTACTGCAGTATCCTGCTCTGTGGGATGAGACAATAGTCCCAAAACACATATTATATATAACTTATAATTTAAGTACTCCTGGACGTAAAGTGTTGACACCACACAGTCAAGAGAAATAATTTGTGAGCCATCATGATAGCAGAGCTGCAAGTCCCCATTAGCCATGAAAGTTATGTCTCGTGATTCTGTGATCCTTCTAAGAAACATCACACAGAACCATAACTAACTCCTTTCACCACTGCTGAGACATAAAGGTATCATCTGTCTGGCGTTCTGTTAGATTCTTCAATCATGAAGTAAACTAAATGCTGTGGCTTTTGGGAAATCAAAGTAAAGTACTGAAACTGATAAAAATCACAACTGCAGGTATTGTTAAGTTTTCGGGTTCTCCCCTGACACCTGGAAAAGTACTATTGAGTCTGTTCAAGAGAATTTGTCCAATTAGAAACAACAGACTTCGAAATATATAGCTATGATTTAAATCCTCATGCAAAAATGTCACAGTGAGAGGTAAGTGGTCTTTTTTCCAGCCCCAATTTAAGCCAAAATTGGCAGTTTAGCTGTAATAAGTCATTACTTAAATTTATATTTTAAATTCAGTTTCATTTCCATTTGTTCCACAAAGATTCCAAGTGAGGTACTGAGAATGTCAGAAAGTCTATTGGAAGAAAATCCTTTGATTTGGAAATCCTTACTCTCTTGGGTATGAATTACATGTGTACACATAAATGCAGGCTCACTGAACTTTCTATTTTTAGAACTGATTATTGCTCTCTCTAGGGGAGATGAAGAGCATCATCCCTGACAAAACCAATTATAAACAGAATGAGTCTTTATTGTTAAATTTTCAACTTCTCAAATTGATTTTCATTTAAAAGGTAAAAAAAATTATTCGGTTTTTTTAATCAAAAAGTAAATATATTTACTGCTCTTTTAATATTTCAAAGTGTTAGAAATTTGAAAAGGAACTATTTATGTAAAAATAAAGTCTAATTTGACAGCCAGATGTCTAAACTTTTCAGTTTTGCTGAACTAAAATTCTGTTTCTATTGCATGTGTGCAGGTCAAGTCTAGTGTTAGTACCAAATTTATAAAATGCTACAGTAAGAAACACTACTGAAAGAATCAAGAATTAAAGAGTGAGTTAGAAATTTTCGAATCTGCAAGGTGAAGCTATTTGGCTCTGCTCTTCCTGTTAAGCTCTGAGACTTGGCACCAGTGGAACTTAAATCTTTTCCATGGAAGTAGCCTCTTATCTGGTGTTACTGACCCATCCCTAACGTCTGACTTTTTTGTCTTATGTCATGTCTGTGGATATTTTTTCCACCTCCTTATCTAATTCTCTGAAAATCCAACTGAGCTTGTATGTACGATGCAATTTACAATTTATGTTTTGTGAAAAAACCTGATGAATAAAACCATTGGAAGATAGTCATAACACTGTCCATAAAACATTGTTTTTAACACCACACTATTAAAGCTCACTAAAGAAGTTATTTCTTTAGATTATAGTTTATCTAAAATTTATGCCACACAGCTATCTCATGTAAGTCACTGGTTTTAATCTGATCTATAAATATAAAAGTAAAATTGGAAAATTTATGTGGAACACATCAACACCTTCAAGAATTTTACTTAAAGGAAACTAATGTCAAATTTCAGCCTTTGTGTTTGCAATACAAATTTGATTTCAATATATTCTCACCTGTAGATATATTGATAGAAACACTCCATTTACAGGCCCCTCATGAACAAAAAGTGCTCATGACCATGAAAAGAAAAAATTAATTGTGTTTACTTTTTTTCTTGGTGTCAAGGACTGTTTCTTTCTCTGCAACTGTCACCAGGCTTCTAGGGAAGAAGCTTGTGGCCACAGGGCACACCCTGCAAGGTCCCAGAGCCACTTGCCAAGGGTTACAGTGATCCACCTGACACAGCTGTGCACATAAAATGAGTCACAGCAAGTGATGATGCAGACCCAAGTGATTTGCTGACATAGACAAACATGAAATGAAATTAAATTGGAAATGCAAATAAGACCGGTGAGGGAAGGGTTTCACACACAGTTTAGAGGTGAATGTTAAAAAATAAAGCGGAAGGCATTATTATGCAAGACTGTTGAGTGGACTTAGCCGAACCTGAGGTAGGTACCATGTTTCTGCTGTTACAGGAGTACCTCGTTGCAAACTTGACTCACAAAACACCTGCTGATCTACCAAAGTTTTAAACTGGCGTATTAAGGAAAGCCAAGACTGGAGATTGTCCTCTCTGATGACTTGTGGGAAAGAACTTCTCGCTTTGGTTGCTGAACAATAGGGAATAAAAATGCCTCAGGGTACTAACAGCCATTATTAAAGGTTTACTGAAAAGAACCATCCTCCTTGACCAACAGAACAAAGGACATGAACCACTTGACTGTAGACATGTAAAAACTAAACTATTACAGAAGTTCTCTGGAAGCATGCATTGTAATGCAATACATGACTGTTTCAGCAGCAAAACTTCTTTTTCCGCAGCCACTACTTAGGATTGTCGCTGGGAAAAACAGCTCCTACCAGAACAGGACAAATTCTCCTGTAAATGATACAGACAGAATGTAAGCCTATGTAGTGGGTTGACCCTGGCTAGGCACCAAGTGCCCACTCAGTCGCTCTATCACTCCCCTCTCCTGCCGGGACAGGGGAGAATAAGCTGGAGCACGGCCAATAGGGTGAGATAAGGCAGTTTTATTACAGTATGAAGCAAAGAGCAAAGCAAGGTCTGCGCGTACGAGCGAAAGAGGAAAAAATAAAGGATCAATCTCTACTTCCCATGGGCAGCGATGTCCGGATACCTCCCGGAGGGCCTCAG
>VWPU01016588.1:0-59096 GCA_013398955.1 Callaeas wilsoni | reverse complement strand
TGTCCCCCCTTCCTCCTCTCTCCCTTAGCTTTTATATCTGAGCTGACGTCACATGGTATGGAATATCCCTTTGGCTAATTTGGGTCAGCTGGCCTGGCTGTATCCCTTCCCAGGATCTTGGCCACCCTCATTCTCTTCGATGGGGGAAGGAACATCAGAGGGACAGTGCTGCCCGGCAGTAGCCAAAACACTGCCCTGTTATCAGCACCCATCCAGCTACCAATGCAAAGCACAGCACTGTCAGGGCTGTGAGCTTTGATCAGACCCAATACAGCCTAACACTTGTTACATCATGAAGACTTTTAGTTCTTTACAAGGACCAGAGTTTCACCCTTCCTCTTCTTCCACTTTCTCTTTCAAGTATAACCTCCAAATGAGAGGAAATCAGATAAAGTGTGGTTAAATGCTGCAATTCACTAAGGGTACACACAACTATTTTAATATATTCTTTTAGTTTTATTTGGGGATGATAATGGATTAGCAAACCTTCATCAAATAATAAAAGAAAAATTAAGGTAGTATTTGTGCAACTTCATTGCAAAAAGATCACTTTTTAAATTTTAAGTTTATCTGTTTCACGCATTTCAAAAATTTCTCTTGTGAGCATCCTCCCCATCCTTCAGGACAGCAATAATTTTAAAAAGCAAAAGATATAGAGGAGAGACACAAGCTCTACATATACTTCTTTTTTTGGTAAGCCTTATAAAAAATTAGCAGGCAGCTATCCTTCTATCTCAACCAAAATGTTTACATCTAATGTATTTTTTCAAATGTGTTATTCTATTCCACAGACATACGGTGCTAATTTTTTTTAGTCTTCTATTGTTAAAGAAATAATGGCTTAATCACCACTAATTTTTTTTAATTGTGTGTTTTACACTTTGCGGAACTTACTCTCAATTAAAATTTCTCATTCACTTTGGTCCTTTGAATTTTTGCCTCTTTTTCAGCTTCATTATTTTTGTAGATGCCATGCTCCTATAAAATGTTGGAGTCCTTAATGATCATTTTCTTCCTGTGCTCTCTGCTTACAGTAGGTTTGCTTTTAAATACTTTTCTGAGGTTGGTTTGAGGCACTGGTAACTTAACATATCCTAGTCAACTGCCAAAGTGTTTGCTTAGGTTTTAAACACATTATGTCTAGCGAACCCTGGTATTGAGGTTTGTGTTCATTAGAGCTTATGTGTATTGTTTTCTTCACTAAGGATCAATTAATAGATTGATAACTTTATCAAGAGTTGAGTCCTGCCAGGGTAGAGAGTGAGCTTTATCAAATCTGCATTTTAGGAGGACCTTTTTTTAAGGAGGAGTGTTGAGGAGGAGAGATGAGGGACTGCATCAGTGTCTATAAACGTCTGAAGGGTGGGTGTCAAGAGGATGGATCCAGGCTCTGCTCAGTGGTGCCAAGCAATAGGGTAAGAGGCAATGGGCAGAAACTGATGCACAGGAAATTCCACCTGAACATGAGGAAGAACTTTCCTGTGCAGTGACCAAGCACTGGAACACATTGCCCAGAGAGGCTGTGGAGTCTCCTTCACTGGAGATATTCAAGAACTGTCTGAATGCAATCCTGTGCAATGTGCTCTGGTATGATCCTGCTTGAGCAGGGAGGTTAGACCAGATGACCCACTGTGGTCCCTTTCAACCTGACCTTTTCTGCGATTCTGTGCTTAAATGTTTTTAAGAATTGCATTCTGAACCATACTTGAAAGAAAATTCTGTTATTAAGATGTCTTCACTTCTGTATATGAATAAAGGACTTGTTCTATAAACAGGACAAAGAAAACTATCCCAGGGGTATTTTTTAATAATACTAAGAACAACTACACTTCTAGAAGGGATTCATGTTCTCCTAATTTAGACACTTAATGAAACATCATCAAGAATTTGCTTTGGCAAAGACTGGATTAAATCTGTCTATGTAACAGGGAAGATGTTTGGCACATGCCAAGAAAAAAAGATGTACCCGAACTGATTTCTAGGTGCTTGATTTAGAGGTTCATTTCTAAGAATGAAGTGGCATTGGGTCAGTGGAAAGAGATTCACATTTACAAGATATACAGAGAACAGGTAGATTGATTCATCTTCTATTTTTCTTGTCTCTCTCAGGTGTGGGGAGAGACTCCTAGTTTCAAATCTCAAATTAAATTCCTAACTCTGAATACTCCTAGTCATTTCAGATGCATTTCTAAAACTAAATAGAGAATAACAAGCCTGAACATCATAATTTGATGTGCTAAACACATTAATTGATGTTTTCAGAGGTCTTTTGATCTTCTCTTATACTTTCTTCCTTGTGACTTCAAAAGGCCCAACCAAATTAATGTGATAAGAACCTAGAGAACAATTAAACTCTCACAACTGGGAAATTCAGAAAAATGCATTCAATCAAGCATTATCAAGCATTACTAAGTACTACAATCTAATTATTACTACAATCTAATTATTATAGCTGTAGATTCCTGAAAAATGTTCCTCTGAGATGAATTGTTTACAGTCATTTTGAATAGCTCAGAAAAGTCAAACTGGACCTTCCAAACTGGAAATTTGTACCTGGAATGGATTTCTACCAGCGTTACTTTAGGCATGTGCAATCTCCCCTAAGTACAATATTGGCAGAGTTGCATTTCCCGAGACAACACAGTCACGTTCTTATGGCTTGAACGCTCCTTCCTGCTCCACATCACAGTTGAATTTAGCTTTGTCTAAACTTGGAAAAGTGTGTCCAGGTTTCTGTGGTGAATGGTCTGCTAGGGAGGCAGGAGGTAATGTTGTTTAGAAGATAAATTCTCCTGTCCTCAGGGTTTTTAAATTCACGGCTCACACCAGTAAGAGCTACTGAACTAAATAGCTTTGTAGAATTGCAGCTTTCTTGCTGGGAAGAGATACTAGTGGAAAGAGATTAAAAAAGTCTTCCCAAATTCACTAAGGCAACCCTTTCAACTGAATCCATAGGACTGAAAAATATAAATTTCAATTCTAGTGCTTCAGATTGTAAGCCAATCTTGGCTTAATGTACTTTATGAAAAAATCCTACAGCATGTTACTTCAGAGTAATCAACATATGATGCTGATTACACTTATCACTTCCTCTATACATAGATAGCTGCTGGAAATGGGACACCACATTATGCAGACCACTGGCCTGTTAATGTATGGTGATTTTTATGGTTTATATATGTTTCAAATATACTTCATTTTGTCCATACATTAACAATGAAAGAGATATGTGGCTAATCTGCAGTGTTGTAGCTTTAAGTCATTAATAAAGACAGGACATAATTTTCTAGTGATTTGCATAAAATATATCTCTTTCACAGGAGTGGTGTCTGTATAAACACTGAATCTTCAAACTTATAGTAAGTTTCTGAAAAATGCAAATAATGACAGAATGTGATGTAGACAGACATGCCAGTCTAACTGAGACTAAGAAATCTCATCCATTTGTTACTATTTATCTGGAAGTTACCTCTTTACAACTAACTTCTTACAGTGTATTGCAAATAGATGTGGCTGCAGCACAGCCAAGGGGTCTTACTTACATGAGACAAAAGTTAACAAAGTGTAGTGTATGCTTTGATTTCCATAACACTGAATAAATGAAGGATCTGTATTAATGGCAAGTTGTAAATAACTGATGCTGTGGCCTAATTTTGCTTCTAATTTTTTCAACAAGTGCTGTAAGCTCCCTTCATTCTGCTAGAACTCTGTATAAATGTAGTGTCTAAACCAGCTCTTTTCTACAGTGTTTTATGGCTCTTCAGTTGCAGGCTGGAAAGCATCTCAGCCAGAGCACCATCACTTTGTCATTCCAATGTCTGAGTAGCTACTTGTTTTGGATATCTCAAAGGTATGATACTCTCTACTATAATTTTTAAACAATGATGGAAATATACTCAGGAAAGCAGTCTTACTCCACCTCCTACATAAACTCCTACATAAACTTCCAAAATTAAAGAAATATTGCTATGGTTTAAGAGGCCAAAGCTCCAAAGAAAGTAACTCACTTCATTAAAGCCACTTACAAAACAAATAGCACAAATGTACTGAATAAAGGTAGGGGGAAGAGACAAAGATTTATATGTGCAGAATACATATTTGTCCCATTCTGACATTATTATGAAATGGAACAGAAATTGGGATAAACATAGATTTTTAATGCCTTCTCTGAAAAATATTTTTACCTACCAAATCATAAAATAAGATATAGGGCTGCAGTTTTCAGTCTTATTGGTAAGAGTTTCTCATTTCCCCTCTTCTCATGTATGAATGTTGACAAAAGGTATTAAAGAGAAACACAACCTGCTGAAGACATAATGGTATATACAAGACATGAAAGGTTGTACAGCAAATTTTATTTGGAGGACATTTTGACAATGCCAGGGCAACATTCTGCATTCCAGACACGAACTGCTTTTGGGCAGTTTTATTTATTACTGCATGTTCAGGTTGACAGAAATGGAGTTATTCATCAAACTGAGGAACTATCACAATATGACTGAGGTTTTAGTTAGAGGCATCCGAAAATCTGAGATGGAAGGGATAAAATGATGAGCAAATATTAAGACTAAGCATGTCACCAAATACTGAAGGTTAGGGCAGAATCTAGACATATGTTGTGGACCCACTGTGGCATACTGAACACCTTAAATCCTTGTCAATGTCTGTGGGAACTGGCCAGCAGGATCTAGTAATGTAGGACCTAGATTAAGTCCTAGGGCAAAAAGACACTTTATATCTAGTAAATTTTGTGAATAGTCCTTTTATTTCTTCAGCAGCCTTTTCTATAGACTTTCCTTTGACATATGTGTTGACAAAATTCTTAATCAGTCTCCATTAGAAAAACAGAACTAAACCCCAATTTCCCATTTGTTAAAGTTTTCTGGAATAATCTACACAACGATCTAAAATCATCTCTAATATATATGAACAGGTAAAGGAAAAAAAACAAGAAAAAAGTAACTTAAGGACAGCATGAGTTTTGCAAGGCTGCAAATGATACGTTTGTTCCTAGATGTTAACTCATTGCAAGCTACAGAGTGTTTAAGTACATTAAAAGTCCTTTCAAGGTGTACAGAGCTAAGGAATTTTCACAAAAAATATTCTTCATAAAATTTCAGTTAAGTTAGGTGCTTAAGCATGGAAATACCAAAAAGTAATAAATACTGTGGATCAGTATAGACTAAGAGTTCCTATGTACACTCACAGCATCTGCATGTGCACCAGACAATCCCTGTCATCACCATCTGAAACTGTGTTCTCGCCATACATTATCTGTCCAAACTGCAGCCACTGTGTTTTTTCAGTTGTACCAATCTGTTCCCCAATCACTGATTTAAACCACAGTGACACACCTGGCTATGAACAAGCTATATCTTTATGAACATTTGAAGTTGTCATAGTGAAATCAAAAAATGCCTTTTGCATTAGAAAATGCATCTAATTAACTAGCTGAGGGAAAGGTAAAAATAATTCTTACCATTACCAAACTGTGTACCTTTGGAAAGCGAAACAGTTGCATAGATATTTCATCCTCTTTCAAAGACAGTACATTTAGAAACGAAGATAACACTTGCATGTTTTCTGGTAGGCATTAAATTTAGAAAACGCATGTGATTTTTCCAAATGTAGCTTGGAAAACATGGTTCACTATTTCCCCCTCTCTTTGAGCTGGATGTACAACCTCCTGATCTGTACCACTTTCATATGCAAAGTTCTAGTCTACAGATGTCTTCTGAATTAACACTACCTACCCTAGCCTTGCTTGCTATATCTTTGTCCTTCTAGTGGTGATCAAGTTTTATTAGTTTAAGGTTCTGCTGTTCACCTTAGATGAAATAGCTCTCTTATGACATAACTCTTCTGATGTCAGTAGATTTCAGCTGGAAGAGGTATGGAGGGAAACGCAGAGTAAGCTTAAAAATTCTGTGGAAATCTGGAATACAAAATCTTTGTTTTATGTCTATACTACATCACTTTTGTAGCTGAAGGAATTTACCATAGAAATTCTTAAGTAGTGTTAGCCTATGCTCACTTCCTTTTTTTTTTTTAAAACAAAGGTACTTTAAGCATCCTAACAATGATCACATGCTGGGTGGAGAGGTTTTCAAAGCACATGAATTTTGAAGACATAAAAGCTTTTTTTCCCCTGTCCCTGTTTTTGTGTTTGTTCTTATCATTTTCAGATCATTTTTTAAATTTCACAGCAAAAGACAAGATACATTAACTGTTGCCTGCAATAGAAAACACAAAGTAAATCACAGATGGAAATGGTTTATAACAATTGCTTAAGTGTCAGATAGGGAATAAGCCATGAGTAGGTGGTAGCAAATGTGAAGAGAACTTTATGCTTTGAAAGAAATACAGAAACTGCCACACTGAACATTTTTAATATTCCTCCCATTCTTAGTTATAAAATAAAATTATCCAAGTGCAGTAAAAGTACCTTGTAACTGACAACAATTACCAGTTGTTCCTGGCTCTCATGTTCTTTTTAGTTTTGTTTTATTCATTTATTTGACAGATACTTAGCCTGTTTTGCAAGATACCATACAGAGACAGTTCAACTTTCCAACTGGAAAATCTGATTAGACTAATCAGGAAATAAATATAAGAGATCGAGGACCCTATGACCATTAAATTTTATAGAAGTTCACAGTGCATAGAAGTCATATGCTTATATATTACTGATGAATATTCTAATCCTACCTAAATATAATGCTAACCTGAATGTTTATTTCAAAAGTTTTTATTGAACACTTGTGACATTGCAGTACAGATTGCTACTAAATGAATCCTTGACTAAAACATCAGGCACCAACCTAGACTGCAATATTGTGAGGAAAGAATCATGGTTTGATTCAATCTAGTGTCACATTTGATATAATAAATGTTTAAGAATGGGACTGGTCCATTGTGAGTATGTGTACAGTGCTCTGTGCAGTCTATAATCAACACGGGAAAACATCTAGTCTATATTAACGCCGTGAGACTGGCTTTGGTGGGAAACCTGCAGCTTGTCCAGAGGTGCCCAATATGAGAGAGGACACTCTGTGGCACCTTTGTGCCTCGCAAGTTCGTTCCCTCGCCCATGCGATAGAAGGCACGGAGCCACGCACACACGGGGCTTGTGGATAGCCCAAGCGTAGCCAGAGACAAATGAGTGAGGCGGCCCTCGCTCGGTAGTCCAAGGGTTTATTGTGAAACTCCCTTGAACAGGTCCGAACACGAGAGGCCAAACTTCCATTCAGGGCACACTTAAAAGCGGTACAGAAAAAGAGGCAGGGATGATACAGCAACAACCTATGGGGATAAGGAAAGGGTGGGACAAAGTCTGGTTACATTCTTTTAGAGGATAAAAAGGGTGTCTGTCAGCTGTCAGTCAGACAGACCAAATCTACATCAGGTCACAGGAGTTCAATGGGAGAAACCTTTTTCCAAGGGGGATGTTTAACCTATGGAGTTGGCCTACTAATAGGCTTCCTCTTTACCTGGGATTTGTGGCCCCCCGGGCATTACTGTGGTTGTTTCAGCCACCACAACACTAGTCGGTAAAATTTCCATGGTGAGGTTATAAAAGTGTTTTCTCTTCTAAGTAGTTTTGAAAGATGACAGGGAACTGCAGAAAATGGTGCGAACAATGCAGTCACATTGTGATGGGTTCGAACAGAGAGCTGCCTTTGTGTACCACCAGCTTCACTGCCTCACACAGGACCCGATGCCTGTAAGCCACTCTCCTCAGAAAGGGGAAGAAGCTTCCTGCTGTGGAAGTGTAATCCAACCACAGCAACCATTTCTCAGATCACAGAAAATAATGTAATAGTCAATTCTTTCACCTTTAGCCAATCTTCTAACCTGATTGTGCAGAGTTGTACCAGAAGTTAGGTCAGGATTTCTCCTCCCACCGTGCAAGAACCACTCATTAAGCAGGCAAAGAATTCAGGCTTCCAACTGTGCCTCTGCCACAATTTCTAAGCAGTGGCTGGCAGTACAGATTGGCTCAGTGGAAGCATTCACAACGAGACCACAGAGCTGAAGCCAGCCTGGCCTGGGGGTACAAAAGTTCTATAAGTCCTCCTGTGGTGCTATAGCCACCTGGTCCTAAAGTGCTGCAACAGAAGATGCGACAATAGCTATTGATCAAGTCTGTCCAAACTCCTCCTGGGGATTCTTGTTTCCTTTAATTCTTCCAGCACACTGGATGGTGAGATGGACATAAGGCAAGCCTGGCACATACCTTGCTATGTTGAAATTCCTATCTCAATCTACCAAGAATCATCCTTCCTGTAGGTTTTACCTTTCCTGTACACTTGAAATTATCTCAAAGCAAGGGCACATTGCAAGCTATCTGCAAGCTTTCACTGAATTGTGAATCCTTCTGGACTGCTCCTGGCTAAGCAGTTTTAAGGGAAATTATATTGTAATGCAGGAAAGTAGTTAGAACTTGCAACAAAAAGAATGTTGAGCTTTCCATAGAAAAGGAGATTTTTGCATTGTATTCATAGCAAGATGAAAGTTTCAACTGGCACATCTAGTCATTTTTTGCAAAGCCCTTATTCATAATACTCCTTCTTCAGTATACCAGTTTAATCTGTTACAAAAGCTTGGTTTAGACTTTCTGCAGGAAACACAATAAATTGTAAACAAATCCAGTTTAACTCTATCCCAGTGCTGTGGTGCAGCTGGCTGCACTAATGTTTATCACATTAAAACTGTTAACTGAAAGATAGTCTAATCCATTCTGGTAACTGATGCATGTAAATTCTTGAATTAAGGTAAAACATGTTTGAGAAAATTCCTTCCAACATGTTCAGCTGGTATGAACTCTTTCTTCCCTCCTATCCCTTAGATGACTAAAGGCCTGTTCCATATTAAAACCCATTCTGTGTTATTAGAGTTCTTGTCTTCAAGTCTGGACCAGAAGTCTCTGAGTGCTAAAGGTAATCTCTGCATCTATGCAACCCTAATTCAAAGATTCAGAAAAGCTACTTCTCTAACATGGAACTTTTTGGTATCTGTTGCTATGCAAATGTTGGTTTGTTATACTAAACTGCCCCCTTGTGTTTTTTGACTAGAAGCAAACACATTGCTCCTCTGTGCAAAGAGAAGCGGATCATGATGGGTAAGTATTTTTTAAAAAATATGTTAGCATCTTTTGAAAACAGCACTCAGTCTTGGTCTGTGAACAAAAACAGTTATTCTATATGAGGTTTTATATAAATATTTTTATACTAGCAAGAAGCAGTGCTTAGCAATGACAAAGTTTATTTTGAAGCTTAATAATGCAAAAATTATCAAGATAAGGTACTGTCCCTTAACGTAGAGGAGAGTCAAGAGTATGATAGGACGAGGGTCATAATCAATTTAAATGAAATAAATAAATTTCCATCAAAAGGCATAAGCTTCTCCTTCTGCAGATCAATATCAGATAATTTAGAAGATTAAATGTGTTCAATGAATACCACACTTGAACTAATCTGAAAGTCAAACTTTGAGTAAAATTTCTGCTAGATAACAAGATACACGCAAATGGAAATTAAAACCAGAACTATCACAGCAGACCCTCTATCAATGAGAAAACACATGAACTTAAACTGATGAATCAATTCAAGTGAAAAATCGGAATAACCTCTCTGAATCCTCAGTTTTAGAATATGGACAAAAAAATGTCCTTCACATTCCTGGATGAGTTGTGATTGAGAAGCACTAACATACTGTTTGAAAACCAGTTCCCTTATAGTTCGGTACCAAAAATTAACATCAAACAAGACAGAAGTTTGTTCATGTGCATCTAAAGTGACAAAGATAAAAATGGCAGTCACTGATTCCCTATTCAGTCAAGAAAGAATTTTCAGCTTTTCTTGTGGAACTTTATAAATGAACCCTGAAAAGTCTGGTTATAGGAAATATTCTCCATATTTCCCTTAAAAAAGCAAATAGATCAAACAGGGGTGGGGTTTTTTATGGATGGGTGGATTCCCATCTGCAACCTTCAGTGTGGAATACTTCCAGTAGAATAAAATAAGTAATAATATTTACTAGTAATAGGTTTTGATTTAATTCCAAACCAAATTCAAAGTATCTCACGCATCCCAGGGATACTTAAAAAAAAGAAAAAAAGGAATTGTCTTCCTGTGTAAATGTGATTTCAATAATGCCCTTGTGCCACAATATAATGCAAAGGCTTAAACTTAGTTGTGAGAGAGCACAACAGGTTTGGGTGCAAAGAGTGAAGAATGCTATCCACCTACCTTCAGCACTTTCCTCTCAATTATATTCCATGTGGAGTCATGTTTGGAAGAGAAAGAAATTTTCCTTTTCTTTTTACAATATGACTCCCTAAAAACATTCACTATTTTGCAATTTGCGTGCCCTTACGCTGGTGCCAGTGAAGCTGCTCATGTGAATAACTGTTCATCAGGATGAACAAGGAAACAAGCTTCACAATCTATGCTAGTCCTCAGACAATGAGGACTAGCAGTGAGATAGGCAAACGCTGTATTTGGAAACAAGATTTTAAGTCAAGACAAGAAATTATGGTAAATAACAGTCATATGTTAAGCTAATACTGGAATATATATTGTGCAACAGAGCATGAGCTATGAAAACGTGATTACCAAGAAAAAAAGTAGTCTCTTACCAGTGAAAGACGTTAAACATGTAGCTCCATGAGAATAACAGCTATCCTAAAATAATTCTAACCATGAGAATTTGTCCTTCTAACCAAATGGGAAAGCTTATAGGATTAAATTCAGTAGAATTCATATTATATTAAAAATTCATTTGGGTCAATTTTTTAAAAATAGCTAACTTGCAGAATAAAATTAATTCTTTGACTTTCTTGATAAGAAAAGAGCAGAAATCTAAAGGCTACATTTTAATTTGAATTACATTTGCCCATATTTTGATTGCTTATCTATATTTTTTAATTTAATGATAGAATATTTGCTTTGCATCATGCCCCAGACTTTGCATTTGCATATCCCTTAAGGACATTGTGAGGAGAAGAAAAGGCAAAAAAAGGCATGAAAATAAATGCAGTCTTAGCCAAAAGCTGAACCTATTTGGTCCAGCAGATGAAAAAAATTAGATCATTTGATGTTTTCCCCAGCAATTAAATGGAAGAACTGAGCCCAGTGCAAGGAGCAAGGGAGGTTTAATGTCACTGAAACTCTGCAATGGCAGATGCACTGCAAATACAAGGCAATGTGACTGATGTACAATAACCTGAAGGATCATCTGTGCCAGCAATGGATTTGATGAGATTTTACCAGACAAGTCTCACAATATTTCAGTCCTTCCATGCACTTTTGCCAGACGTGTAGACTGTGACGGGGAGATGTTTTCCGTGGAATGCCATTTACCCCAGAGAAGCTGAATATTGAGTTTTCTGCAAGTTGCAGTCTTTTCCAGGTTTTTTCTGCTGTTTCTGACCTTGCAATAAATACAGTGACAATGAGTTAAGCAGAGAGTGTAACTCGAGGGAAAGAAGAGATTTTCAATCTCCTCTAGCAAAGCCAGATAGATGGCTGGCCGACATGGACAGGTCACACAGTGACTGTAGTACAGCAGGAAAGGTTTCACAGAAGAAATGAAGTGTCTTTCAATGCTGGGTATACAAATGAAATTCTCCAGGCTTGAGATGGGCATGGGTTAGATTCAGGAGAAAATTTCAGTGAAAGAAGATGTGGTTTATTGGCATATCTAATGGTTCAAGGATATTGCAGGTAACTAGTGAGTAAGGGCCAGGTGGAATAGTGGTGGAATGATTCTGGTAGGTGGGGGACTGAAAGAGTCAGCAAAGAACAGAGAGCTGGGTCTACCAGACACTAGTGTCTGCCTCTCATCTTAAAACGTTAGGACACTTTTTAATTCTGTACGAGCAGATATGGCAGAATCCAGAATATTGATATCATTTCTCTTCAAAATTATTATCACTCAAGCTTTTCACACTGCACTTATCGTTCTGCTTTCCCATTTCAATCACTGTCATTCACATAATAAGCAAAAGTAGTGAGATATAAAAAGACAGGAATGGGTGCATAAAGAACAGTCTGTGAACTGAAGACCTAAAGGGCTTTTTTAGGAGCCAGCTATTTGCAGTGCGCTGTGCACACACCACTGGATGTTTCATTTTTATGACAGATCAATTCCATACACCTTTTACCGGTCTGATTCATCTGGGCCTTCTGAAGATTTTGTTTGTAAAACTCACCTTAGCACAGTGAACATTAAAAAAATACTGGAGTGGATTGTCTCTAGCCAAGTTGTTCCACCAGATCTTTTGACATTTAGCTACATTTATAGGGAACAATCTAATCCTTATACCACAGTAAAGAGTGAAAAATGACAGCATTATGCACTCACACTAGTGCTGAATTTTATCTCTAGCATCTAGACTTAATTAGATATTCTTTGGCATGTAATTTGACAGAAAAATATTTTGGTGCTACTACAGGGAGAAAAGAAAAAAAAAAGTGTTCATAAGGAATTGGAATACACTTAATCAGGAATCTTTTTTCTTTCTGTCAATCATGGAAAAAAAAGAAGACAGAAGGACTAGCTGTGCTGAAACATAAAGAGCTTGAGAAAGTGGAATATTATTTAACAATCATTCCAACTCGCATTAAAAAGGAATGGCAATAACAAACCTTGAGAGAAGAAAGATATAATATTGTCAAAAGAAAACAGAGCTCACAATTAGAACATGGAAATCACTGGATACAGACTGACAAACAGGGTAGATAATTCAAAATTCATCTCATTCCAAGAGTCATATCACAAACCACTTTGGTATTGTTTCCTTACTCAAACCGTAAAACAGAAAACTAACTTACGGTCCCAGGTATGATCTACTTTTTAAGTAGGATAAGAAATGCATGTTTGTAGAATGAGGTATTGCAGGAGAATCTCATATGTGATTTGATTGACTTCATTCAAGCTTCTGCCCCCTCCAGTCTGCATTCCTCCCCTTTCACAGACAAAAAAGATCTTGTACAGGACCACTCTATACATCATCTTTTTCCAATGTGCATTTTCAGAGTCCTATAACTAACTTGCTGTCTGAAAATTTACTGCAATTTCCTAGCTGAAAATTAACTCAGTATTAAAAAATGATTTTTTCCTCATCTTTCACCCTCCTTTTGCAATAGCATTAGGAGTAGCTAGCTATTATCAACAGCTCCTTATTTACATTAGGAGCCACTATATAACAGCAAAGAGCTCTGATTTGGTAATATTGCCCATAAACATTAACTCCCTTGTAATGCTATCACTGTTCTGGTAGTCAGGGTCAGTATAGGAAATTTTCTTCAGTTTATGCTCCAGCCTATCCTAAAAGGTCTGTCATTGTGAATGCATTTCTGTTCCTTTACTGTCTACTAAAACCACAAGACAATACCCAAGAAAAGCATCAGAACCAAGCTGACAAACCGTCTTATCACAGTATGACACCTAGTAAATGTAGTGGTACTCTTAGATGGCTCTGAAGGAGAATCTACAAGACACTTCTACATAATCACACTGACTTCCTTAAAATCACTGTCTATACATATTTTCACAGTGCAGTAAGGAAGAGGTGCCTACCTTTTCAGGCAGCATGGAAGATGCCGGAGGGAAAAAGACAGTAAGTAGGTGGCCAGCAGGAAGATGGGTCAGGCATCCAAGGCCAGGAGCCTATCAGGGTTGGTTATAGCTTAGCAGCATAGGCAAGGATTAGATGATCTGCCCAAGAAGGGGAAAATGAGACCTTGTGCTGACTTCATGGGAGGATCTTCCTGCTTCTGAGGGAAAGGACTGTGGGAATGGGTGAGGAGACAAGCAATGGGTGTGGACATTGCCCAAAGCTGTGATGTGGTGGCATGGGAGCTGCATGTTTGCTCTGTCATAGGATGGTTCCTTCCCTTCCCCATCCATCAGGAGTGATCTGGCAGGAGGAGTCATGTCCCAAGGAGATAATATCTGTGCACTAACATGTACATCAGGCACTGAGATGGAGTGCTCCTTTATCTTTTTAAATAGTCCTGTCTCAATATCCTCATCTTGTTCTGGAAAATTATAGTTCTTTTCTCTGATTATACCTTTCTTGTATCTTTTCACTGTGCTCAAAACTGTCTTGATGGTAGTAGCTCAGCTACTCATGTCATTCCTTTCTGCAGGCAAAATATCCTCTCTTCTTTGTCAGTCACTTTTCCTGCCTGCACTGTGCAAGATTTCCATCACTGGATTATTAAATTCCAGCTATTTTCCAGATAAATTTTAATCTATGCTTATAAGAATGCATATTCTTATTATACACCGATCACAAAATTTGGTAACACCCTTACACGGTTACAGGGAAGGAAATGCCAGAGTGTTAATGCAATTATATTTGAGACATTGGACTGGAAAACATGCAGATTCATTACTGTCAATTTTCTACATTTGCACCACCTTTGCTTAATCATAAGGTGAGCATTACTGGAACAGGATACTTTGCATTTCTGAAGAGATATTGAAAAGTGTGCCTGGTCTTTACTACAGTTATTTTTGTATTTTTTATTTTGATTTTACCTGTATGTAGTATGACTTTGTCCTTTAGTGAATTCAAAAGAAGCCTATAAATAGAGATACACAGAGACATTTCTTTCTCCTGCACAAGTAAACTTTAGCCATGGGCCAGCTATCGGGAAATTCTCTCATCTATTTTCTTCCCTTCATAAGCCATTGCTCTTGAACACAGAAACAATTTTGAACTATTATAGTCACTGTTCACTTCTTGGTAAAGGACTCAACTATAGGTGCTATCAAGCAATTGCGTCCATTAAAAGAATATTTTGCATTTTCAAGTAGCAATAAGACAAGCTACCAAAAGGACAGTTCATTTGAGAGAAGTCAGAAAGCAGAATTTTCTTGTTATTAATAAACTAATGGCATAAAGGTCATTGAATCCATTAGAAATGCTATAGCCTCAGTGGAGCAGCTCTGCTAATTGGGTTGTTGATGTGGGGTCCCAAATTCCCCAGACCTCTCTGCACAGGAGACTGTGTGCTGTGTTGAGAATCTCACTGAAAGCACTTCTCCCTCCTGTAAGGAGAATGGACTTTAACAGCAGGTTAGGATGAGGATTAAAACAGCACAGTTGTAATGTAGAAGACAACTACTGAAACAGAGTATGCTTTTGGGTAACATCAAAGAAACAAGAATTCAAACGAGCTGCAGTGCCAGCTGCAGATCGAGCTCTGGGTGGGGGAGCCCGAGGCAAGAGGCCGTGAACTGCCCTTAGCATGAGCAAGGGCCCCCGGGCACGGGGACAGGTGGCCCAGCCAGGTGACACTCAGAGACACGTCAGGAGCCAAGGACTCCAGACTTCCACAGGCTTAGATTAGGAGGGTATAAAAGCCCAGGATTTCCTTTGTTCGGGGGTCCCTCCTTGGACCCAGCTCAAGCTGTGATTTTGTTATTGCTCCATAAGTAAATGATTTAAGGATCTGGATATCTGGGACTGTCCTATAGGAAACCTGGGTTTGAGCCGGTAAGAAGACCTGGCATGACTGTGAGTGCGAGGGGTGGAGCTGCGGCGGGGCTCCAGGGCTCCATCCTCAGGGAGCGTGGGTGTGATTGCCAGAGTCGGACTGCTGAATGGCCGGACAGGGAAGTGTCCTTTACACAAATACAGATGTGGAGGTTGGAAATAGGTAATCTTTAAGGTCCCTTCCAACCCAATCCATTTTACGATTCTATGGTTCTATGACTGACCTTATTCAAAAGCTAGCCCTGCTGAAACAAATCTGAAATTATTAGCAGAGCAACTTCTTCCCAGGGTAGTGATTTCAGAGGCTTCTGATGTCTTATGAAGTGCTTCACAACCAGAAGGCAAGAGCCGGGATTTAGCTCTCCTGACAGAAAAGTCAATGGACCGAACACTGAAGAGGAAGAGCACTATGCTTTCCAGCCATGATTGTGATGCTGGGTTTGGAGCAGTTCCTTCAAATTCTCTGCATTTCATTTTCACTGTTCCTAAAGGGATAATACTTAGTAAATGTTCTGTTCTCTTTCTTTCCATTTCAAGCACTACTTATTTACAGGTTGAGAATGCTTCATATTATTAAACATAAAGAGAGCAGGGAAGCCTATTCTTCACTCTTTGAAAAGTATTTGAGAGTGCAGTATTTAATAGTGGAGATGTTATTTAGAGTGTGGATTACTTCAGTTGCAAAGAAATTTATTTAGTTAATTACAAATTTTTGTGCTGATCTTTGAAACAAAAGACATTAATACATTTTGAATTAAATGAAACATTGCATTTTTATAGATTTTAGAATATTGCAAAAAAAGTCTCTTGAATTCAAAGTAAACAAATACTGCAGCATAAACCAAATGAAGATAAAATTTTATTTCACAGTTCAGAGCACTGCATCCAATAACTGTTTCAAAAAAAAAAACAACTTTTGCATAGATGAAAATATAAAAACAAGAGGATTGGAAAAGAGGAATATATCAATAAAAAAAGGCACAAATATATTGTGACATGTAAACTTTTATGTTGTTGATTGGACTGAAATAAGCCACTGAAGAAAAACACAGAATGAGAGTATGGAGATACAGTATGAGAGTACGGAGATATTACTCTGCTGCACTTCCTGAAATCCAAAAGCCATTAAACTTTTATTGCAGATTCTATCTTGAGTCATAGCCCTATCCAAAATTTGGTGTACAGTAAACTACAGTAAAGAAATTCAGGGACCTATTAATGACAGCATATTTCAGAAGCTTTTAAGTCACTTCCTCTTTCTGTCAGACTCTTTAATGCCAGGAAATTCCTTCATATTTTAATTCTGTATTTCATAGCCAGGAATACAGGGTGTAGGAAAAAGAGACTTGTTGCTTTTAGGTGAATAGAATAGAATATTTCACTTGAAAAGGACCTACAATGATCATCTAGTCCAACTGCTTGGCCACTCAGGACTGAAAATTTAAAGCATGTTAAGGGCATTGTCCAAATGACTCTTGAACACTGACTGGCTTGGGGTATCAACCATCTGTCTAGGAAGCCTGTGGCAGTGCTTTATCACCCTCTCAGTAAAGAAATATTTCCTAATGTCCAGCCTAAGCCTTCCCTGCATTGTTGACGATCTAGATTTCCCTGAAATATTAGGACAATGTTTGACAGGAGATGACAGCCAGTTTATATGGCCTAGTATGAATTTCTGAGATCTAGAAACCCATTTTTTATTTAACTGTTGCCATTAGCAATGTCAAATACATCACAACATTCAGGAAGGTAAAGGTAAACAATACTTACTGTCATAATTCTGATTCAAATTCTATAGCAGTCACATTACATAAATTAAAATATCTGAGTGTGAAAACTTGTTTAAAATGTTCTTAATGGAGTTAAGTAATGTTTGTCTGGGGAATAACAATATCCTTCAATTACTTCTTGGCTCAAGTGGAGTTTAAAATTAACTTAACACTTAACTTTTAAAATTCATGTGAAAAAATGCCTGATTGTTAGGTGTCTGTGTTTCATCAATTAATCCAGAACCCACACCTCAATGCCCATCCTAAAATCCATGTTCAGTGTCCTGAGAAGAGTGGGAATGGCTCTTTGAAATAGCTATTGGTTACTATTGATCTCTGAGGCTATTTGAAGTAGCTATTGGCTAGTGCAACAAGCAAGAAGCCATTTAGAGCATCTGTGAGGAAACAGCGAACACACAAGTGCATAGGAAATGCTGTTACCTTTCCCACTTTAGATACTGGGTCAGGGCTTCACAAAAGTATCTTTTTCCCATGTGCACTCCACCCACAATCCTTTCCTGGAAGAAATGTCTACATTCTTTTTTTTTTTTAAGAATGCATTAAAGATCATTACTTTAATTTTATAGGGAGGGATTTGCTACACATCTTTATACAACAGCTTGATTGTTAGAAAGTTCATTTCATACTCTGGAGTTGTTAAATTCAGTTCCTTTTCAACCTAAGGGGATTCAAACTAGTGAGATGTTTCCCCAAACATCTACAAAAACAACTGAAATATTCAATAATCTTGTCAGTGAGTTATGTGCAAAACGTAGTAAAGTCTTGCAGGGCAAAGCTTATAGCAGTACCACTGTCCAAACCTGACGTGAATACATATGTAGTTTCAACATCACAAGAGGACCAGCAAAGACCAAACAATGTGCTACCACTGTGGTTTACTTCAGAGCAGAGAGAAAGCCTTGTCTGTAACCAGAAGACATACATAAGAGAATTAAACCCTTCCCAGCAGCATGAAAATTGCTGAAGGATACCATACAGCAAACACAGAAACAGTGCATATCATCTGCTAAAAAAGATTTTGAAAAGGAAAAGATAAAGCCAGGATGGCTATTCAGCAAAGCAAAAGATAGTACTAGAAACCAGAAACTATTTTTCTAAATGTTGTACAGACATAAAGAAAAAGAAAAGCCCGGTAAATTTTGACAGTGTAGATTGTAAAAAGTATTACTGTGAAGGCCAAGCAGGAGTTTGAGAAGCAAATAGTGAAAAGAATAAAAACTAATAATAAAATTTTCTTCTAAAGCCATAGCAGGAAAATCCCTTCCAGAAATCCTTGTAGAATCAGCAAGGGTTGTGTCCTGGCTCAGCAAGGGCCAGCAGCTCCCTGCAGCCAGGCATCTGCATTGACAGGGGATCCATCAGGGCAGGAGCCTCACCAGCCAGGTATGGCCTGCTGCCCCCAGCCAGGCAACAGGACAGGTTTGGGCAGCTGGAGTGGCAAACCAGAGGAGGATGATTGGCAGCCTGTCATCTCACTGAGAACAAGGCCAGTGAGAGGAGCTCTTCGTAAATGCTGAGATAGAATTGGTGGGGAGGATCAGAAATAAGGAAAATTTCAGGTACATGAAGGACAAAAAGTCATTAGCAGTAGTTAGCATGGATTCACCAACGGGAAGTAGTGCTTACCCATCTTGATCAATGTCTATGACAAAATGATTGGCTCGGTAGAGGAGGAGAGAGCAATGGATACTGTCTGCCTTGACTTCACTGGGGCCTTTGGCAGAGTCCCGTAAGATACTCATAGAGAAGCTGTAGAAGAATGCACTGAATGAGCAGACAGCAAGGTGGTTTGAAAATTGTCTGAATAGGCCACAGATCATGCCACCAGACCCAGAGTGGCGTGATAAGCAGCACAAAATCGAGCTGAAGGCCAATAACTATCAATGTACTTTGGGTTAATACACAGCCCAGTCCAGTTTAACATATTCATTAATGATCTGGATGCCAGGGCAGGGTGCCCTTAGAAATTTTATTAGTGACACAAAACTGCAAAGAGTAGTGATTCACCAGAGAATTTTGCTGCCATACAGAAGGACCTGAATGGGCTGGAGATGTGGGCTAACAGGCAACTCATGAAGTTAAACAAGGGGAAATCACCAGAGAAGAACAAACCCATGCACCAATATGTGTTGGTGCCCAGCAAACTGAAAATATCTTGGCACAGAAGGACCTCAGGATCCTGGTGGACATGTGGTTGAACATAAGCCAGAAATGAACTGCAAAGAAAGCCAACAATATGCTGAAATTCATAAGGAGGAGCGTTTCAGCAGACTGAGAATATATTCTGCCCCTCTGTGCACTGCTGATAAGGCCACACCTGGAGTATTATGTCCAGTTCTGGGCTCCCCAGTACAAGAGAGACTTGGACATAATGGAAAGAGTCCAAGACTACAAAGATGATGAAAGGATTGGAACACCCTTTCTCTGTTTAGCCTAGGAAAAAAATATTCAGAGAGGATCTTATCAACATATATAAGTACCTGAAGGGAAAGTGGAAAGAAGGTAGAACTCTTTCCAGAGGCGCCCATTAACAGGACCACAAGCAGCAGGCACAAACTGAAACACAGAAGGTTTCCTCTGAACATCAGGAAACACTTTTCCACTATGAAGGTGATAATCACTGGCACAGGTTGCCCTGAGATATTGCAGAGTCTTCATTCTTGGAGATATTTGAAAATCTCTGGACATGGTCCAGACGAAGCATCTCTAAGTGCTTCTGCTCAAGCAGGACAACCGAACAAGATGACCTCCAGAGGTCCCTGCCAACATCAACCATTCTGTGATGCTGTAATTCTGTGAACAAACACAAAATATCATTATGCTGTTGCACAAATCTATGGTATGGTTCACATGCTGAATTTTGTGTGCATCCTGATCTGCCCCTCTCAGAGAAATATGCAGTCATTCCCAAGATGTTTATGAAGAAGGTGGAAGTTAGTAAGTCAATAGATGGAAAATCACTTTTTATAGTAGGATTTCATGCAGAAGTGGGAGATGTTTGCAAAGACTAAAGAAATGAACACAGCTTAATAACACTGCCTGTAAATGCAATGTGTAGGATGTAGAGAGAAGCAGAATAATCAGGATTGTCAGCTTGAGGAGATGCTCCTTTTTTGCCAGCTTCTTCATCTATTAAATTGAACACTTACCATCACTGCATTTTTTTTTCCTGCCTGAAGAGGCAGAGATCTTCTAGAGCAGTAATCACTTCTGAAAAGTGAAAAGCCATCTTCTCCTTCAGCTGTGATCTTCCTTCTGCCACACCATCCTCCACATCATGTATACCATCTAAGCATTTAGGCTTGTATTCCAGTCCTTGTATTCATTGTCCCTCAAATACATTAATGCTTATGAGAAAATATTCTTCATTGTCCACTATCATCCCTTTCAAGACTGATCAAATCAAGCAAGGTTGAAGGATGGAAAACCTATGTAATGTAAACATTAACTGTGTATTAAACAATTAGCAACAAAACTCTGGAAGTATGGATAAGGAAGTAAAGAACAGAGTGATGCTATTTTAGAACTGGAAGTGATTCAGGTAAAGGCAGAAAGGTTTATCAAAAGAATGTCCAACACCTGTATGAGCAGACAATTCCATATGGAAAATGGGTAAGGCTGGGCCTCTTCAACATGGGCAAGGGATAGCTGACACAGATGTAATAAAGGTCTACAAAATCAGGAGTGCCATAAAGAAAGTGGATAGGGATCAAAAATTCATTGTCTCTTCCAGCAAAAGAATTATAGGTCATCATATGAAGACAGTAGGAATCAAATTCAAACCGAAGTAAATGGTTGGTCTCTGAACTGATATCAGACCAGTAGAACAGTGAGCCAAAAATCTATTCTATCTGTACACAGATTCAAAGAGAAACTAGCAAGAACATGAAAGAAAAATCAGCTGAAAAGTTAGTTAAACAAAAAGATTCACAACAGGCTAATGAATTACTCTGACCTGAACATAGCCAAAGGCTGGGAACCATTTCAGGGAAATAGCAGATGTTCTTTTCCAGTTATTTTTCCTTAGGCATCCTCTCCTGCAAGGAATTAAATCCTTTGTTTTACAGGTAGTCTGAAAACAATGCAACTACAGGAGAGAGTTAAGCAAAAATTTGGTATTTCTTCTCCAAGTCTCAAAGAACAATGCTGCCTGGTGAATGACTGGATTTCCTGATTTACTTCTATTTAAAATTCTTTTTTGAAAGTCTGTTTGAAGTTTAAAAAACCTATAGTGCATCATTCATACCACTGAAAAAGACATGTCGACAAAAGAGGGAAAGATAAAGCAATTAACACTTATGTAAAGAGAATGTTATTGCTTAACAAAATAGAATTTTGTTATTACAGTTACTAATATTTTAATTTAAAACAGTGGTTAAGCCCAGAGTCCTCTGACTACAGATGCCAGCAGACATGAAGAACCATTAGAAACTGACAGTCACTTCACAAGCTATGTTCTGATATATCATGTTTCAGCCTCAGAGACACCACAGACTCATTAGACATAGAAGTTAAATAGTTCAGGCTTATTAAACTTGATTAAGGGAACAAAATCAAGACAAGAAAGTTTAAAAAAAAAATCCAGCAAAATGTTACAGTCTCATTCCTAAAGAACATTTCTTACATAATCAGTATAGAGGTAAACTCACAAAAACCACAATAGTAATATAAATTGTATCTGTTTCAACACGACCAACACATCCCAACTCACTGGGTAAATTTACATACTTTCCTCATGGAGAGTGACAAAAGATATTTTAATTATGAGTAATCAAGTTAATCATGTTAAATCTAAGGATCATTTCTTACATTTATTCAAAAAGAAAGGGTAAATACCACATTAACTAAATGGTAAAACACTAAAAAGGTCACATTTTTGGAACTGTGATAAAAGTATCTCAGATTCTATAAACCTTTTGAGCTTTCAGGCACTAGAAGTGGTTATATGTACATGTGCAGGTCACACTTCCATGAAGGTCTCCCCTCACTCTCTGCTTGTGCTTGAAGAAGTTTAAACTCTAGCAATGTTTGGATAGAGAAAAAAAATCCCCCTGGATCATATTTTATTAGAGATGATCTCTCCCAGGGGACTTTTAAAACCTAAATTTTAATTCTGAAAAGTGCCTTTCTGGTCACAAAGAGGAAAAAAGAAAGGACTACTCACCCGCTCAATCCAGGACAGCTTCCTAAATAGCACATATGATGAGGGGCAGTGCAGCAATGTGGCCTTCTCTCACCAAAGCTGCTGCCATGGGGCTTCCTGCAGTGTGTAACTGGCCCGTGGCAAAGCTGCTCGGGCACCACACCATCGCAACGGGCAGCGTCAGGGCAGTGAAAGCAGCTGCCTGCATTTGCAGGCTCCTGAAGCGTCAGCCTGGCGTTGCCCATCTAACCAGGAGCTGGGCAGCTGAGGCATGGGGACAGCCCCAGCCCTGGGCACCTTCCTGGGGGTGGGCAAGAGCCACAGCTGGGAATGCTTCCACTGGGCCAGGGGCTGGCCCTGCCCGTGGCTGCCACACAGCACCTGGAGCCTCTCCCATCTTCACCAGCTGTGCTCACCTGGCTCTGGGGGCCAAACCATAGGGGCAAGGGGGATCTCAGACCCCTCAACACCTGCTACTGGGTAAAATTCCCAGCTTTTAAAGGAGCAAAGAACACATCTTTTAAAAAGCATTTTTATTTCAATATGTTTCGTGTTTTTCACCTGTGCAGTAGGAGCAGATTTAGTTTAGTGCTAGGGATTTCCAGTAGCTCCAGCCTTTTCGAGCCAAGAAAAGAGTTGTCAAGGCAAAACTGCTAAGATATGAAGCATCAGTTTGGTTTCTCTGAGATATTAATAAAGTGACAGCCTGGGCTCTCAGAGCAGTTTCTCTTGGACTGACCGCTCCCTGTAGTCTGGTCAGATCCTTCCCACACTGTGTCTCAGTTTCAATGTGCTCCCTTGAGGCTCGTTTTCTTCCCTGACAGTGTCTATCTTCCCTGAAAATCCTTGCAGTTACAATTCAGGGTGAAATAAAGTCAAGTGTACTTGAAAAGAAAGATATAAAAATCACAAGCAGCACATTAATATTGCTGCCAGAATTGCTAGGCAGGCTTCTGAGCCTGATGTGTATAGCACCACGATGCGATGTTCATGCCCTAGCTTGGAATGAACTTGGGATCAGAGACCTTCTCAAGTAAACAAAACAGTTCTAGAGCCTAGGCACAGCCCTACAATTATCTTAAACATTAGCACAGCCTCTATATCACTTGTGTCAGCTAGCACTCTCCCAAGAGCTCCTGGCACCACAGTGTTCCAACAGGCAGTTTAGCCTTAGCCACCCATCTGGAGAACACAGCAATGGAATAACCACAGCCTTTCTCATCAGGTTCAGTTGCAGAAGTCAAGCAGTGGAGGCACTGTCTGCTACTCTGACTTATGAAAGGATCTGATCTATTACCATTCAAGATGTCCTACTGGACAGTTATCTTAAATTCTACATATGAGCACCTTTAACATCCTTCACAATTTCTTTTATGAGATAGATCTATAGCAATTAAATAGTTCACACATACCCAGGTCCAGAGCATTAAATTCACGCACGAATCCATGCTTCATATTTTCCTGTCATGGCACTCCTGTCTCACACACTGCCATGGGAGGGCTGCAGCTGCCTCCCTGGTCTGGACTCCATGTGTCAGGCATGACCTGGCATGTGAGGCAGAAGAGGATCTGCTGCATTGCCCCTAAGGTGTTCTCTAACCCCTGTACACAGCACAGTCTGACACAAAGCAGACTGCATCCTTGAGCTATGCTACTCCAAAACATCTCAGGATGTCTACCTCAGTACATATACCTCATGTCATATACCTCAGTACAACTGTGCTTCTGCAATTTTTATTGCATTTTTTTATTCCATTCCATCATGTTTTTCTCTGTTTTCTACTGCCTTTTCATTTGCTTCCCTTGTAGTTAATACTTGTTCAACCTTTAATAGCTATACCCTCATTTCTCTTTCTTTTCTCGTTCTTTTGCTATTTTACTCTCCCACTTGTGACATCGCTCTCAGACCAAGCTTTGGTTCTTCAGACACTCCACTTCTGCTTATTCTTGTAAGATTCCTATTAAACAATTTTCTCACTCTTTCCAAATAGGTATACAAAGCTGTTCCTGAAGGAAATACAAGCAGACCTCAGACTCCTCATGCCGTCTTAAGATGTTTCTTATTGAACTGCTGAAAACACCTCTTCCCAACTTGTCACTGTATTTTGTATTATAAAACACTTTTCTCTTTGTTCCTTAGACTGTGCCCAATTCCAAATGAAATGATAAAAAATATCACTAACTCTTTACCACAAAGGCATTGTTCTGAGCAGCTCAGGGCTCACTTTTCTCCCAGTGAGAGCAACTGAACACTTTCATGGAATTCAGTTCTAAACACAATGATCTCAGTAAAAAAAAAAAAATGGAATAATATAAAAGTGTAACCATCATAGAATAATCTTTGTTTTTTGCTGGTTGTCATCTTTATTATCCCCATTAATTGGTTAGCATATCTTTCTAGTTTTTATTTTATTTCTTTCATCTTTCCCAATGAATAAATACCATCTGACAAATCAGAGCACAGGAAATAAGCACACTTGGTATGTACAACTGTTTCAAAGAAGAAGAAAAATATGAGATGCACACTCGAGTACTCTTCAGACAGTGTATCTCTTCCAGCTTATTTGCTTTGACAGTAACTGTACAAATAATGTCTTCTAAGCCTGAGCAAACAAACCTCTTTTAACAGCACAACAGATAATATTAGGAAGTCTAAGGATCATCTGGGATGTTCTAGCGTGTTGTCTGTTTTGCTATATTACTTTTTAGAATATGTTTGGCAAAGGAAATTAATATATAAATCCAAAAAGCTGTCATTGAACATGCTAATCAATTTGTTCACATTATTGGTTTCAGTCATTTTTCAAATGTGAATGGCATTTGAAGGTTTCAGTCTGAGGAATTTTAAACCCTTGTATAGAACCTTTCTCCTTCCATCACAACTTATGTACCAGTGACTAGAAAAGTCACATGCTTCAATGAAACCATCTGTTACACAATCATTCTGAGGTATATTTTGTAGCAAGTGATGACAAAGGCAAAATACCACCTGTTTAAAACTCATGACAGAAAGGAGAATTAGACAAAAGTCACATTTTTACTTTGTTTTGATCCATACAAGACTGAAAATTTTTTTAAGGTGACTAAATTTGGAATAGGGAGGAGATTTAGGAGAATATATTACAGTTTCTCTTGACAAAAATGTTGATAAATGCCTGTGTTCTGAAATCAAGCAAGTATTATATATCCCTAATAATAAAAAATAGAGTCTAGGGAAAAAGTAATTTCAAAAAATACATTTAAAAGTGCAAATTGGACAATCTATTGTTGTCCATCCTGAAAACTTTTCCTTATGCTGGTAACTGAAATTTTCTTGTGAAGAGTGCTCCAGAAGAATGTCTTATGATCTCTAAAGAATGACCAAGAATCTAAAGATCGTTGGCACTAAAATTTTACTATGTGTCAAGAAAAGTTAACTATTGACTACAAATAAATAAAAAGAAATAAGAAATGAAATGCCTACTGTGGACACTATAATGTATTGCAAGTGCAAGCCTTTGCACTGGAAAAATGGTTATAAAAAATATTATTGCATAGTGGTAACCAATTTTTTAACCAATAACTGCATCTCTAAGTGGAATCCTCTCAGGCTCATGGTTTTGATGACAAGCCATGATCAAGAGTAAAATTGGAACATAATGTATTAACTGATGAATTACAGGAAGTACTTCAAAGAAATGCTGTAGGAAAAGCCACATTCCAGGCTAACACTGACTTTTAAATTTTTTTTTCCAGAAAATGATCTCTAATTTCTCAAAAGAAATGAAACTTTCACAGCCTGTGAATAGGGCTTTCTATTTCTTTTTACAGTCTTACAGCAATTCTGTTCCAAGATCACAGAAAATTAAATTTAGACTCTGACAATCCCATCATTTTATAAAAGTAGTCAGCTATGACAGCACTAACCATCAACCCCAAAAAAGCTAGGCTACTCAGTGTGATATTTGATACCCACAGTAGATTAAGTGCAACAAGCATCTGTCCTTCAGTGTGTGCTTGGGATGTAAACAAAGGCTTTTTTTTTTTTTTTTTCACTAATTCCTTGCCTGTTTTCATTCCTTTTCTTGTACTTACAGATGTTCCAAACATCCCAACATAATTTTTATTACCAAAGAGTATAGTGATTGCCAGTTAAAGAACCTGATCTGGACCACTAAAGTCTTGTGCAATAAGGTCAATTACTGCTTTACATGTTCAAAATATTTTTTAAACAAAAAAAAAATTAAATGAGAAATAGAACATTTACCTGAAAGAAATACAAAATTTTGAGAAGAAATTACATCAGGCAATTACTATCATATTAATGAAAAATAAAATGTGGAAAACTTGTTTGGTACTGTTACCTTGTTGCTCTGTTAGTTTAGAAGAGGCCTGCTGAAATTTTATCTTCTTTTAAAATATCTGGAGGTAAAATGTCTATGTGTTGCCACAGAACTAAAACATAGATGTCCAATGCACATTAATACAAACTAAACTGAGATAAAATATACAGCACAGAAACAAATATATCTGGTGGATAACTTATCAGATGTCTTGATTATTAGAGCAGTTTCCAATCTGTGTCTAAAGCTGTCTATATGTATTAGTAACTCCATTTCTGACTGGCAGATTTTCAGAATTTAATTGCTTTATTTATGCTTACTGACATGTTGTAAATAATGGAAAGGACTTAAGAAAGACACTTCAGTGTCATTTCTGACAGCTCCATGAAAGCAGAGCTCCATGTGAATTAGTGATTAGTCGGTTATGCATCGTCACACATTCAAAGGGAAGGGTGGGGGAGCCCAAACACCCTGCACCATCCACAAATACATTTCCATGAGCTCAGAAGAGCACAGGGGCACAAAGGTGGGGGCAACCCCAATATCTCATACAGAGAAACCTGCCCTGCCTTCCCCTGAGGCAGTCCCAGGAAAGCTTCAGCCCCACAGGCCATCAGGGCCCCATGAGCCAGGGGAAGGTGCTTTCATACAGTATGGGATGGCAGGGAAAAGCATTTTGAGATTGTACAGGACTTATTGTGGGACATTTCAGGAACAAACCAAAGGTGGAGAAAGAGAGGGATCTAGGTGGTTTTGGTATGAACAGGCACAGGAATACAGAAAGATAAAGGGTTGATACAGGCTAGCCCTCATCAGCACATGCATCTATGCCATGCACTAGATCAATGTTCTGACTTGTCTTTTTATTAAACTTCCTTTCTAAATGCTGTCCTGAGTGAAGGGGCTCTTTCTGCTGGTGCTTGTTTGTGTTTAGGTCTGACTGCCAGGGCTGGAGTGAAACCACCCATCACAGGGCCTGGGTATTTGGGGTGCCAGCAGCTGGAGACATCAGGGTGCATGCACCAGAGTGTGATAATTTACAAATATCCAGAGCACAGGGAAGTGACCCAGGAGTCAGGAGGGTGAGTGTGTCACTCACAGGGAGATAGCAGGAGTTCAGCACTGGCAAGACCAGGGCTCGTTCAGGAAAATTGCTGAGGACACTGGGACTTGGGGAACTTGCTGGGACTCATTTGTACATGAGCATTTGCATTTGAGAGTGAGACAATTGAGAAGAGCAAGTATTCAGGGAAACACCGACAAGGTAATCATTGTGCATGTTGTACATACACATTGTACATATATATACTTTTATTTCCTGCTAATAAACTTTTATTCTAATTAGCCAGAGAGGGGACCAGGATGAGGCTTTTAGTGTTGTTGAATCCTCCTGTGAGTGCTTAGCGCTTTCTGTTTGGGTTGGCCTGTGTGGCCAGTCAACTGTACATGTGTAGCTGTACTATGTGTGCCTGCATGTCAGACACTGGGAAAACATGCTCAACATCACTCCTGGCTGGGTCTGGGGGAACAGAGATGCAGCAGCCTTGGCTCTTTCAGGTTGTAGGATTCATCAGCCTCTACCAGTGATCAAGACAAAAAGTTGGGAAATACAAATATGGGAGGACGTCTAATCTTTAAAACTGTATAATAGCACAGAATAAATCAGAGCATATCCATCTGTAAAAAATTCAGTCTTAATGTTAGAATTTTGGAAAAAATCTGACAGATACGAAAAAGGTAAGACACAAATAGTGAAACTGGCTATCTGATGGAACGTCTTAAATAGGAGAAAAGTTAAAATCTACTGCATTCAGACATGGCTACAAAATAATTAGAAGGAACTTCATAAAGGTAGAAAGGTAAGGTTGGTTTTGCCTATGTAATTTCTTAATTTAAGAAAAGGGGATATTCATTCAAACTACAGCCATTTCTACAAGCAATAAATGAAAGTGCTTTGTTACCGTGTGCATAATTCAGGAATGGTACTCATTATCAAAAGTTAATAGTCAACACAAGGCAGATGGCTGAAGATGCATATTAACTCAGTAAAATACTAGAAAGATTCAATTTGATATGAAGATGGAGAATAATCACAACCGTGAATATTAAGTAGGATAAAATAATTGGAATTCAAGCCTTTATACCTCAGGGCACAAACCAATGACTAATTAAATATGATACAAAGAGAATGTCCTTCTAAGCACATTTTTCTGTAATCGTCTATAGCACTTCTTGCAACTGGTACTCTCTGCTGGTGCAGGCACAACACTATAATTCAGTGATCCAGAGAGCATATTCAATATGATTTTTTAGGATTTATTTTAATTTATCCAGGTTTTTTTATTTATTTATTTAAATTACTTTAGCACTAGACAGCTGTCACAACTCTCTCATCTATGCAAAAAAAGCAGGCCACCCAGCTTTTGAGAAGTGTAGAGAATGGTTCTAATTTTTATTGTCAGTTTTGTCAATGCTGATGCTTCAAGCAGTGGGCACTTTACAGTTAACTTATTTTTTGCACTAATGTATGTTTTGCCATTGTAGAGAACATTACAAGAGCAGATAGTTGTAGCTAATTATACAACTTCTTTGCATAATTATATTTCTCATCAGCAGACTAAACTCAGTAAATAACAAATAGGAGTTCTTTAAAATGTGAGATGGATCATATATCAAAGGAAGATAATTTGTAATGTTGTTTGCCTCTTAAAGATAATACTAATAGTAGCTTAAAAGGCCCTATCTTCTCTCCACTGAGAGGATTTGATTTTTCTTCTTTAGCTGGAATTCTTTGTTCTGAATGTTTTATCATGGTGAAGTGTACAGAAATGAATATGTCATTTCAGCATTTGGTATTATACAGTAGATAACCAGTTGTCTTCAAGTTGCAAAAAGTCCAGGAATCATAGTATTATTCAAAGCATTTAAAATGGCATCTGTGTGGTTTTTTAATGAGCCGTGTTCTATTTGGATTTGTTGTACATTTATTACTATGGCGTGAATATACACTAGCGTTGCTTCTTTTTTGATTTAACAAGCCTTCAGGTGTGGAAGTCACATGTCTCCATGAAGTTTTCTTAATTTAATATTTTAGACAGTTAGAAAAATCTCTTAGATTGCTAAAATGTTGTGGTGTTAATTTAAAAAACTTTCTTATTATTTTAAGTTATTACACAAATTTAGGAAGCTCTAGGAATTCAAAAAGGGAAAGGTTAACATTTCAGCTCAAGGCTGCGAGTTCTATTTTGCTACCTTTTGACAGAGATCAACTATTGACCTCTATCGTTTAAGCTTTGGTTACAAATGCCCTTCCTGACAAATTATTTCTAACTACAGTGCTGCCTATTCTTCCAAATTCCAGTTATGGCTGACAAAACTAAAAGGTATACAGGACCTGAATTTCTTACCCAGCCTTGGAGAATGGGAAGTGTCCCCACTAGGGTCAAGAAATTAGACAAAAATCCCAAGGTTTGCCTTGTTCTCTTTGTAGCTTTATTCTTCAGTGTACCAGTTCCACATGCATAGATTTAGTGTCTGTGTAAATTGCTGTAATTATATCTCTGGAGACTGAAGTTCTTTTACATAGTCACGAAGAAAGCAAAGTGCAAGTGGCAAATACTTTTTCCCTTTGGCACACTCCAACCTTGACCTTACAATACACAACTCCAGAAGTGATAAAATGCCATTCCCTGTTCTCCTCTGAGGTGTTGCTGCTTGACTGCAATTTATAGGAAGGATGCAAATCAGGTCACCTTAGCAGAAGACATAATTGTACAAGATTACAAAGAGACAGAAATTGTAAGTGGATTTGAAAAAGGAAATATTATGTCCAGACAGGAATTGCAGACAGTTAGTACACAAAAGAGTCCTAACAAACTCTTTTTACTCAAATACACCGTGTAAATAATTTATGTCCTAATGTTCTATGAAGTACCTCTACGGCTTAAAACATATTTTACTTGTCTGCACTTGAAACAGATTTCACACAACTCCCTACACTGAATCTCAAACAAAAAGGACCAGCACATTTCACTTTATAGAATGTTAACTGTGCTACCCCTAGAGCAAGGTAGCAATGGGAATGGTACGAATAGGTCCTGTCACAGCATTCATATCTGGATAAGATGTGGCAAGCGCAAGCAAATATCTCCTTGAAATGGCACATATATATTTCCCTTCCTTTATAAAAAGAATGCTTTCATTCCTATTCATGGTGTTCTAAGAATTCACTGTATGAAGAAATATCCCTTTTCTGAACTACAAACAGAAATATTTTCAACTCAAACCAAATAAAGAAAAAATTCTATTGTAAAATCAGAATTTTACAGTCAAAAAGAGTAATTTCTCTGCTTTTTTTCTCAGTAATTATGAGTATTCATATATTCATTATGTTTATCTTTTCATTCGTGGAGAGATTCATCCAATCCTGCAGCAACTATCAAAATTGAGAACTCTCTTATACTGTGCAGCTAACTAGTAATTTCTATTTTGAATTTTCCACTTGTCAAAACAATATTGTTACCACTGAAAAAATTACGCATCTTTATTTTTCATTTGCAGTTTTTGGGGATCTTCAATGATTTACCAAAGTTCTCAGAATGTAGGAATTTATTAAGAAGAATGAAGGGCATTTAAATGTTTACGACTATACAACTGTTTATCCTCAAATATTTTAATATAGAGTAGTATTGCATTCTGTTAGCATTTTGTTTATATGGCTGTAACTATAAGAAAAGATAGCTGAGCAATTGATTTTAGAGGTACATAATGCTTCCATTGCTGAATTTCCTGAGGATGTTGTTTGGATTTGATGTCTCTGTAGAGACGGAAAAAGATCAACCAAAACTCTTAAGACTCTTAGACTAAGCTGTTTTCATGTTATTTTTCCCCCTTGACAGTTTTCTACAGAAGGCAAGGTTTGAGTAAATGTCAAAATATACTGCTTATACAGGCCAGCATAAATATCCTACTTTGTTCCTATAACACAGTAAACATTATACTTAAGGTATTAGCACTTTGAACAATAGACCATGTTCAAAGTTCACACTTCAGCTTTTGCCTCAATAAAACTGGTGTTGCAATACACACTGGATGAGCAGTTGGAGCTAATCTATCATGGCTCTGATCTGCAGTAAGAAAAATAAATCTACTATTTTAGGATGAAGAATTGGTATTGTATTAGCTTGCATAACTCATGAAGATATTGAATTGGACAGGACATCACAGCTCAGCAAATACTGTTCCCTATCATGTCACAAAAACCTGTGCAGAAATATAGCAAATTTCATCTTAAAATCAATTGCTTCTAAGCCTTTCTACTTCTTTTCATAGTGGTAATTAAAACATAGGAATACTTCTACCATGTATTTGTTGTTGATTAGTATGTGTCACTTGTTTTCATACAAGCATGTCTCTTTTATTTTTCTCTCCTCACACTGTCCAGATATATGGGCCTTAAAATTCTTATGGGAAAAGAGTGATCATGTTTTATTTCAGCCTTCACTGAAGATTTAGCAGAATGAGCCCTTTTAGCATGTTCTAACAAGAGAGATGCTTTCAGCTGCATCAGCCAAACTATCTGTTGCTTCTATACTTTAATTATTCTTTCTTCAGCTTGGCTGATCAGATTTGCGTACAGCAGTTTGGTAAGGTATCTCTATCTCCTTCTGTAAATTCTTCCTTACATATAATAAAAATACTTGGAAAATTATTCCTTGGAATATTTTAAATACCCCAAAGACCAGTTTTGGGGTTTTTGATACCTGCATCAAACTGCTACACTCTTTTTCATATTCTATTTTTTAATACAATACTGTATTCAAAAGATGACTTATAATTGTTAGTATAACAGGCCTAATATCCAATTCCTTTTGTTATCATAAACAAAGCATTCTACTATTCCTTTTCCCACTTCAGATGATTTTTTTCCCTACCCTTTTGTTCTGTTTGTCCTCTCCATCTTTACTGGTCATTCCCTCAAGTAACTCAACATCTCTCACTTTGTTGTGTTCCATGTGGATGAGACTGACCAACCATATTTCCATTATCTAGTCAATTCACTTGTGCCATAAAACTATCTAATTGGTTAATAAAGATAGCTCACCTTTCTCATTTGACTCTAATTAGTCCTTTTTTTCTAAGTGTTGAAGTTTCTATAATGCTTCCATCTGACACTGTCCTTTTTTACTGTTCAGAAAAGAATGCTAATGGCAACAACGCACAGGATAGAACCCTAAGATGGTAAAAAACCTGCCAAAAAGTGAGTTATTTTGGGTTTGGGGTTTTTTTTTCCTTTTCTTAAAATACTTTTAGCAACATTTTTGTAGCTTATCTTTGCACATAAGGAGCTACTGGACTGGATCTCAGAATGTATGCAAAAAAAAAGAAGGCAATGACAAGAAAGTAAGTCTCTACACTGAGAGTGGCAGAAAGAGATAAGCTTCATGAGAACATGCCTAGATGAGCAACTGTGAGATAGTCTGTGGGTATGTCAGCAGCAAAGAGGATGTGATAAATATATAGAGCAGAAGAAAGAAGAAAAAAATGAAGGGAGTGGGTAAAAGGCTGGGGAAATAGAAAACTCAGAACCTGTAAAAAGAATACAAAATTTCCCTTTTTAAATGCATGAAGACATGGAACAAGGAATTTAAAATAAAATAGGTAAATATTTTTATGTGAGACAGACAAAAAAAATTTCAACATAAGATACCAGGAAAGGAAGAATAAAATAGAAATGTACATAGGAAATAATAAAGACGCCAGAACTGAGAAGTTCAGTTACTGAAATGTAATGTTTAACAAGGTAAATGAACACAGGTTGGATAACATACAAATGAGAAATCTCGAGCACCTCACAAAAGTCAGTAACTTCTCAATGTGTGTTAAATACAATTAGCAGGCTGTCCAAGCAGTTCTGGTAAATTAAGGAGAGTTGTTGACCACTCAGAAAGACTTTTCCCAAGTGATTCATGGCTGCAAGCACAGCCAAGGACATGTTCAGTGCACCTAAATGACAATGAATTCAGCAGCAAAGGAAGACACTTGGCAGCTCACTGGATGGGGCTTTATAGCCTGTAGTACTGGCCGTTTTTAGAGCCATTTCTTAATCAGCAAAGGAAACTACAGATGCCTGAAAACAACCACAGTATTAACCACTTGCTTGTTTTGAAGAGACTACAATTTCTGGCAGCCAGAACTGTAACATTTGTATTCCACCATGATATGGTGGGAAAGCAGACCTTGTATTGCCCTTCCATAGTGAAATGTTCACATTCTACGGGTAAGTGGCCCTCCTGCAGAATAGCAAGAAGACTAAAGTAAATTTCATCAAGCACATGCTGCCATTGCTGTTTGTTATTTGGGTTAAGGCTTCACTTTGGCACTGACACGTGCTCTAATTCAGAGAGAAGTTAAAATGACCTGCAAAGACTGCCATTGACTTTTCTAGGACTTGAAGCTGTATACCATTTCAGAAGCATATGTCCTGAAAGTGCAAATTCACTAGAACTGAAGCAGGGGAGGAAGAGGGGAAAAGTGGTGTTAAAATAAAACTTATTCAGTATTAAATCTGTATGTCTAAAATTTATGAGCGGCTTGGAAATGCAGACATTTCAAGAGAAAAAACCTTCAGCTGTTGCATATAGCTTTGATACTTTTTAATATAATTATAAGTATGCATATAGCCTGAACAATAGCATTTAAAGAAACACATTTATGGACAAAAAAAAGGAGAAAATCCTACATTTATATAATGCAGCTAAGATATCAGCACTTTATTTATTTTAAAGTAAGGTAAAGTCATAATACTGTATAAAAGCAATCTTAGGATACTGGTCCTGCTTTAAGACCACAAGGGAAAAAATAAACCATTCATTTTTAATATAGCCTATGATTCAGCTAAATTTCACTTTTGTTTTGAAATAGGACAATTCATTACATAGAAAGTCAGAGGAAACCTTTTGATTATTACAGTTCATAGAAAATAATTTCTGGGAAAATATTTTAAGTATTTTCAACTTGCTGAAGCTTACACATTGAGAAATATTCATCTCTGCAGGGTAAAGGTCACATTCAAAGCTGACAGCAATCAAAGGGGATTTGTGTGTGTATATATATGTCTATAGCAGGGTTTCAACTGACATTAGAAACTGTGGTTTAGAGTCCAAATTGAAGGGCTTTTTAAAATTACTTAAGTTATTCAAATAATTTTTCCATTTCCTGTATATGCCCATCTCAGCCACAGAAGGTAAATGTATCTAAGCTGGTACTCTTAAGTCAGGCCAGGTTTAGGAGCAAAGGTATTTCAGTGAAAGCACCTCCTGTAGGCAGGATCACCCAGTTCTGGCTACCACCATACGTATTGAAGAAAATTACTGATGATGAGCAGTATTTTACCCTTTGGAAAATTAACAACCACTGCTTTTCCATTGGTACACGTATCCTCTGGTGTGGGACAGAAAACATACAGCCTGGAACAAGAGGATAAAGGTGTGGATAATGAAAGCCAAACTCATGGGCTGTGCTTAATTTCAATTAGTCTTTAGGGAAGAGTTAATTTATCGTGTTATGTAAAGGAACAAAGTCAGGCTTGTAATCTGTATTAAAAAAAAATTGAGTCCCTTTCTCATGTATACTTATTGAATGACACCTAGTGGATGTCTACGGTTCTATTCACCTAAGAAGTATAGATTTTTTTCACTTTCCTCAGGTATAACAACTTTACCAGCTACGAATAATTAGGAAGAGTCAGGCAAGTATTGGCTGAGTTTTAAGAAAGGTTAACAGACTCCTTATCATAACTGTTGGAAAACAAAGATTCAGGGGCTAGTTTGTTTGTTTTTAAGGGTTTTGGTTGGGGTTTTTTTTATTATTTATTTCAAATATTTTGGTAGAGGGTCATCTTACCTGTGGGGGACAAGAAGAGGACAAAATAATTCCATTACAATATAAAATTAGTATGAAAAATTTGATCATGCTTATATTTGTAGAAGTGATATTGGCTCCTTAGTCTTGTTGGTGAACACTTACTGCTGAGTTATCTCACTGACAACATGTGTATAATGCATCTGCAGTGTAAAGTTGGGATTCTTGATTTGGCACCAATTTAAACAGATCAAAAAGAAGTTATTTTTCTCCTGAAAAACACGGTTCACCTTACTGAAGGAACCAAAAAGAAGCCCTGATTTTGGGTTTTTCAATCAGTTAATTAAAAGACATTTTCTTTCCGTTTGTCTCTGTATCTAAAGTCAGACATAGAGATGCAAACACTCATCACTTGTAGGCAGATAAAAATCAATAAAAAAATAATAGTTTCTGTTTTCCCAGGAACAAATTGAACTCTACAGTAACAAAAAAATAAGAAAAATACAGGAAAATATAATATAAATCCCTAGAAACTCGGACACCTAAGGTGTATATTTTTTTAACTTACTAGGTTTGGATTACCTAATGTGAACTTCCTACTTTAATCAAGTTTGATATTCGTAATCGTAGCTTATATATTTCTCTTATAATTTAACAAATTATATAATGGATTGTACAACAAAAAAACTGCAATACAGTGTTAACAGTTTTACTACTTTTATGATGGACTTACATACTTGTAAAAACTGCATGTAAAAACAAGTTCTTACATACTTGTAAAAGCTGTGTTCTAATTGTATTTTTCTAATGTAAACTTTTGCATTAACAGAACAATTTATAGAAGGGTCAAGACAAGTATTTGATGGTTGATTATAAAGCAAGATTGATGACATCCCTCTAAAGTGTTAACATTTCTGGTAATAAACTCACTTTTTCTATTAAATAAAACTTTTTTCTACATCTAAGAGGTCAAGAAAAGTACTCAAAATATGACTATGCTTTGCTACTTTAGTAGTGTCTTTAATCATTCATTCATTAACTTGTCTGGAGTGTCTGTTTTTATACAGCAGGAGTATAAAGTGGGATCTCTGACAGTATCCTGCTTCATAAAATACTGCTGATTTCTATGTAGAAATCCTGTTGTGTATGTTTCTATAAAATTTGTCCTTGGATCTGGATCAACAAATCATACTGTTAGAAGCAGAGGAGACGTTCTCATTATCATACTTAATTCAGTTTATTAATAGAAGTATTTCCCCATGTTCTTGTGAAACTTTTGCACTAACTTCTTAATTGACAACAGTGGAGTCGTCCCACATTTTATTGGATTATGTTACATGAGAAAGTGGTCCTGTGATTAAATGAATTGTGACCACCACATTTCAGCTCCTTTCCTACTCCCTGACTCTTGCCAAGAAGGCTCATGCCAACATTCTCAAAAATAATCTCTTCCTTACCACTTGTAAACTTGTGCCACTTAGGTACAATCCTGAAGTGTTAGTAGAGGACTTCTGCTGAAGCATTTGTACTTTATCCATGCAGGTTAATAGCCGAAACAGTTAGCTGGCCATTCTTCCTGGAGAATTACAGCTGCAATAAACTTTTGAGCATTGGTTTGTAAGCCAGCAATCAGAGTCTGTCATCAAGATCCACTTCTACACATGGTTTATTATCTACTTTAATTTAATTTTATGTTAAATGAACTAAATTTGCTTTGGCACGCATGAAAGTCACAACCCTTGAAAACATGGCCTCTGTCATTACCCACAGGATCTCTGCAGAAAAAGCTTTGTAGCTTAAGGTTTTTTCTTAAATGTTTTGGAAGCAATGATTAGTTATTAAAAAAAAAACTTCCAGGTTTTTAGCTAATATAATTCTATGAGATAATCAACTATTTTAATTAAATTGCATTATTTAGATTTTTTTATTACCAGTAGCATATTTTAATTCATACAACCACAACTGTAATTATAGCCTGAAATATAGTAATAGCCTTATACTTTCAATATCTCCCACCTTCTGTCTTGTTTTGTTATGAAGTCTTAAAATTTACTTTCATGTCTCTGCTTACACATATATCCCTGAGCTGAAATCAGTTTTACTGTAGAAACCAAAATCTAGTGTCTGTTTAGTTACATGGTTTTTTACCCAATTTTTCAAGAAATTGGGTTCAGAGATATTACAGAGAGGCTTACTGGAAACATGAATTTGAATTGGGAATTTTATTTATAAGTTATTGTTTTCCCTTTTGATTTAATTTTTTATGAGACAATTTTTCTTAATATTTCAAGGCACCAGCTCTGGTCTGAGCAAGGACACCTTGCAGAAGCCCTAGAGCTGCATTTATTGCTGGTAGGGCCAGCATGAGGCATTTTATGACGCACTTCATGGCTTCTGATGACAGCACATTTCATTCTAATGTGACCTGCAGAGAAATAAACAGTGTAGTACCACAGCAGAGTGGGGAAATAGGAAATACTGAAATGTATGCATTATTTCACAGAAGTCAAAGTCTAACCCAGGACTGATACAAATAAGGAGCCTTATTTCCAAGAGTGAGTTCAAACACAAGTCAGAGGACACATTATGTGGATACCTAGGTCAGCAACACAAAGACCAATAATTCTAACACAATAGTGGGAGAATTTTAAAGAAAGTTTTCTTCAGAAAACCTGATAGTTGAGTTTCTTCTCAATTGAGTCTTTGTACAGAGTAATCCTGCTGATTAACTAATTCACCCAGTACAAACAGGACCTGTTGTACCAGACTGCCTCAGCATGTCTGGAATTTTCAGAAGGGGATCCAGCTTCCTGGAGCTTCACACAGCACCCACATAGAGCTGATAATGACTGCATGATAAAAGAACTACCATTTCACTCCATTATTTTTGTTCCTCTGAGCACTGGGAGTTGTCAGACTTTTCAGTACCCACTTTTTTACAATATTTTACTTTCAGATCATACAAAATTCCAGTTGTTTCTCATGTTTTTCAATCATGTTCATTAAATATATGTGAGTAGTAAAATACTTCAGATTGGCTCATGTTGGTATTTTCTCATTAAAAAGATAGCTAGACTAAGTATAAAGATAAACATGCTCTGGTGCAGGTCACCCACAGGCCACAAGGAATACCTGCCCTCCCATGCAGTACTGCCTCCTCCTTCAACTTTTATGTTCACTCTGTTTTTGTTTCCTCTTCCTCTGCCCACATGGTGTTTTCCGCCTTTGCCTACATACATTTTCCCAGAGGCACCACTCTCATTGCTGAGAAGCTCAGCTCTGCCCTGCACTGGGTTTGTTGAAGCCAGGTAGAATTGGCTGTGTCCAGCAAGGCGGCAGCCTCAGCCTCTTCTCACAGAGGCCAGCAAAATGGATATACCTGGAGAAAAGACACTGGTAAGAGGATATATTAATAGAACAAATACTTGTTACAGGCAGTATTATTCTTTTCAGCCTTCTTATAACTGAAATTCTTGGTGGAATTTCTTCATAGGAAGGAACCAGAATTAAAATTTTCATTCAATGTCTTCTCTCAATACCTCCAAAACCAAAGGAAATGGGTGGCTTCCTTCTCAGCTTGCCATTCATTCTGGTTTAAACCTTTCTGAAAGACACTGAAGAAACAGAATCTCCATGTTAGTGTTGTGCTCAAGAAAGGGAGAAGCAGAATCTGAAACATCTAGCTTTGCTACGAGCCCAGACACCAACAGCCTAACAAGCAAGCCATAAAGCGTAAGTGGCAGGAGGTAGGGATAGGAGAAGAATAACGTTATAATTGATGTGATATGTGTTTTTCTCACTCTTGCTCTGAAAAATAAGGAAATACAGCAAAATCTATATCAGGTTATAGCATAGCATAAAAGCCATTCCTCAGCACAAGGAAGCAATTCCACTCATAACTGTACAGGCCATAGCCAAGCTGATGAGGTTTGGCGTTTGGGAGCACTATAAATGGCTATTAAAATATGGGTCTCATTCAAATTGCTATGACAGGGCAGAGAGATAGAACATTACAAGGTCAGGTCATGCCAATTTTCAGGGTAGACTTAAGTCCAGCAAGCCAATCAATCGTCCAATACATTTCAGATTTTAACTAAACTAAGCTTGAAATAGTTATAGCAGAGAAAAATGCATGGACAAGTGTGGAAACAGATTTAGAAATAAACAAACAAACAAGATTACCCATTTTGGCGCCGAAACATTACCAATGTACTACAATAATAGTGGCCTTTGGAAACTCATGTCTAAATATATTTTCACTGCATAAATAACAAATAACAAACACTTTTTAAAGGAATATTTAGTTTATTTTATGTTTCTCATTTGTTCTGTGTTATATTGGATAAGAAGTACTTTGGGTACACACTTTTTCAGATTAAGTGTTTAAAAAGACAGAACTTTGGAGAGGTTGAATTATCAAAAAGGAAGAAAACATCATGAAAAATAAGAGATAATCTTATATAAGATCTTGGTCTTCTTATTTGTTTTGAAATTATACTTATATTTTGCACCTTAAGGTAATTGTTACTAAAGATCACATTTGCAGGCTTTACTAATGTCATTTGTACTCATTTTACTGTACAAAAAGATGAAAAAACTATTTTAAGATTTTGTTTCTACTTAGATCTTATCTTTTTTTGTATGGTATTTAATGTTGCCAGAGGCTGTTTTCATGCACAAAAAGAACATCCAAAAACCAACAAAAAACCTCCCCAATCTTTCTACTCATAACATTTCATTCTTTTGGACTCAAAAAACTAGCAGCAATAGAGAAGACAAAGGGATTTCTCAAATTGCTAAGAATTTTGCACGGCTGCGTAGCTGAATGAAAATACACAGTTAAATGAAAATACAAGGGCCGTATAGTTAAGGTAGGGTTTGCTTCTCTGGCATATTTCCTAAATGGAGAAAATCAACAGTTAACAGAAGAACTTTAAAGTCAATACCTCACAAAAGATCTTCAAAGTAGAATTTATCTTTTGAGAAACAGCAGATTGAAGCTTGATTAGTATGAGAGAATACCATGGGTTTTTTTCAGTTCTAAAGAAATCTAGACAAGTAAGTAAAAATAGGTCCATGAAATTATGTCCAGAGACATTCAAAATGGTATAAAATACTTCTGAATGTGCTAAAAGGTGTGTTTTGAAAGCCTTGGACACTTCCAAATCCAAAAAACTGTGGTTTCAGATGTCAATTCCAAAGCAAAACCATGATCTTATGTATTTGCAATGCAGTTTATCATCTCTTCTACTTTTCCATTAAGCATGTATGAATTGACTTAGTCATGAGAAACTCAATACCTATATCAGGTACATTTTCCTGAATTTTGTTATGAAGTATTATTATGAATATTATTTTTGTATCCACTTCTCTTACCAAAATCCAATATAAGCAGATAAATAACCTATTTTTCTTGTATTCATTCCTAACTAAGGTATTACCCATGTCTGTATATGTATCAAGTAGCCTAAGCTGGAAAATTTAAAATACTCAAGTTATTATTGTATAAATAATATAAATTGTCTCATGTTCAATACTTGTATGGGGTATTAATATCATTTTCTACCTAGAATAAAACCTGTTATTTTTCACAGAATGAACAGAGAATTCTCTGGGAGCCCTGGAAAAAAATAACTTGAAAGTAGTTTCTTATCATAAGCTTTAATATTATGCACAGATTAGCACTTAAAACCAAAAAGATACATTTATCATTGACACTTTCAGAGAAGAAAGTTACAGCAAATAGAGGAACACAATGTACCTTAGAAAGAAGGAAAATCTTCTTTTTAAAGTCTGCATACATTCAAAGAGTAATCTACTGATGAATATCCCAATTTGCTGTGTTGTGGAGGAAACTGCCAAAAACTCTAATCAAAATTAAAAAGAAAAATGGAAATACTCACAGCATTAAAATTAAGAAAGAAATAAACACATAAATATCAATACAATTCAATATAGAATACTAAGATATCAACACATACTATTCGTCCTGAATATTACACAAAAATTAAAACATTTTTGGGTCTTGAAGAAAAGAATCTCTGAATTGTATAGTTTCAGCTTCATGCCTTGGCAGTTCTTCTGTAGCATTGTCAGATTGCAAGAGTGAACAAAGTATTTCAAGCAGAATGTAGAAATGCCTTATGTCTGAAAATTATCTTAGAGAATGTAAAGCATATCTATCCTACTAATGCAGAAGTTCAAGCAGTTCAGTTTGCCTTCTGCTTAAAGGAATCTAATGAGATCAATGAGAACAAAGACAGAACTAAGGACTTCTTGTCTAAAGACTAATGAATATTGAAACATCAACCAGACTCAGATATTAATTACTTGATTAACCATTTGAACTTTTAAAATTTATATACACAAACAAACAAACAAATTAGTGGATCTCTATCCCTTGTTATTCAGTTCTTTAATAAATTCTTTAATTATACACATGGGGTAAGAAATTATTTGACAACACATTGAAGTCAAACAAGCAGCTCATAAACAAGCACAGTTACAGTGAAAAAATGTTTTCTGATGTTCAGATGGAACCTCTAAACCTAGAATAGAATAGAATAGAATAGAATAGAATAGAATAGAATAGAATAGAATAGAATAGAATAGAATAGAATAGAATAGAATAGAATAGAAAGAATAGTTGGAGCTCATTGCCTCTGGTTCTGTCACGGGACACCACTGACAAGAGCTTGGCTCTGCTTTCTTTACCTCTCTTCAGAAATACACAAATAGGATCCCACTGAGCCTTCTCTTCTCTTCTCTTCTCTTCTCTTCTCTTCTCTTCTCTTCTCTTCTCTTCTCTTCTCTTCTCTTCTCTTCTCTTCTCTTCTCTTCTCTTCTCTTCTCTTCTCTTCTCTTCTCTTCTCTTCTCTTCTCTTCTCTTCTCTTCTCTTCTCTTCTCTTCTCTTCTCTTCTCTTCTCTTCTCTTCTCTTCTCTTCTCTTCTCTTCTCTTCTCTTCTCTTCTCTTCTCTTCTCTTCTCTTCTCTTCTCTTCTCTTCTCTTCTCTTCTCTTCTCTTCTCTTCTCTTCTCTTCTCTTCTCTTCTCTTCTCTTCTCTTCTCTTCTCTTCTCTTCTCTTCTCTTCTCTTCTCTTCTCTTCTCTTCTCTTCTCTTCTCTTCTCTTCTCTTCTCTTCTCTTCTCTTCTCTTCTCTTCTCTTCTCTTCTCTTCTCTTCTCTTCTCTTCTCTTCTCTTCTCTTCTCTTCTCTGTCCCAGCTCTCTCAGCCTTTCTCACAGGAGAGATGGTCTAGTCCTGTCATCATCTTTGTGGCCTAGACATACTGGACTATCTCCAGTATGTCCACATCTGTATTGTACTGCAGAGCCCAGAACTGGACACAATACTCTGGGTGTGGCCTCAGCAGGTCTGAATAAAGGAGCAGAATCATTTCCCTTGGCCTACTGGCCATATTTCTCCTCATGGAGCTCAGGATACCATTATCTTTCTTTGCAGCAAGGGTACATGTCTGGGCTCATGTTCAACCATGTGTCCACAAGGACCCCCAGGTCTTTCTCTGCCAAGAGGTTTCCAGTATCTAGTCATCAACATGTATTGGCACATGGGTTTGTTACTCCCCAGGTGAAGGATTTTGCACTTTCCCTTGCTGAATTTCATGACATTACTGTCAGCACATTTCTCCAGTCTATTGAGGTCCTTTTTCTACAGCAGCACCATTCTCTGGTGAATCAGCCACTCTTCCCAGTTTAGTGCCACAGTAAACTTGCCAAGGGTACACAGACCCTCCATCCAGATCATTAATGAGGATGTTAAACTGGACTGGGCTCAGTGTTGATCCCTGGGGAACACTGCTGCTCGCTGGTGCCTATCTAGATTTTGTGCTGCTCATCTCCACTCTCAAGACCAAGCCAGTTTTCAATGCACCTCCCTGCCTGCTCCTGCAGCCCATATATGAACAGCTTTTCTATGAAGATCTTATGGAAGACAGTCTCAAAGGCCTGACTGAAGTCCAGACAGAAAATATCCACTGATCTCCCCTCATACAACTTTTGATTTGGTGATGGGTTGACTTTGGCTGTCTGCCAGAAATCCCAGCCTCTTTATGTCTCACTCCCCTTCCTCAAGAGGACAGGAGAAAATAAGATATAAAAGATCATTTCTTGAGATAAAGGTAGTTTAATAAGAAAAGCAGACGCCATTTATGCAAACAAAGGCAAGACTAAAGAGCCAACATAAAAAAGCAGATTTACAAAAGTTTTAAAACTTAGTAGTGATTTTATTTCATTCTCACAGTACTAAATTATTAATTGAAGGACTCTAGTATCTGTTCCTCTCTGACAGTGAGATAAAACTATATATGCCACCAGCAAACACAGAAGCATAACACATTCTGGAGGTATCACTCTTAACATCAGGTGTTTGCAATGTTAACTACTTAGCCTAGGCTCCATTTGCTGTCAGCTGAAGGAAATAAACATTTTTAGACACAGTTTCTCAGGACTAAAGTCCTATTTTGTCCCAACATTTGGCAGCTAGGTCATACTAAGATGCCTACAAACGACCTGATACAAAACATCCCCATTAGACAAAATACATGACTGATTCAGGAATTATTAATGTTCAGAAGGAATTGCATTAAGAGCTTTCCACTGGATATCTCTAGTGAAATTAGTTAGGTTTCTCCTTTGAAAGACAAAGAAAAGAGGAAAGTCTTGCTGATCCCCTCCCTCCAAGTCCTGCTCTCCTGATGAAGACTGCTTTCAGGTTCTAGGATATATTTCTGTGTACACAGTAACAAATGTGCTCTGGGGTATTTTTGGAAGAGGGATTTCCTGTCAAACACAAGAATTTTTCTTCATCTGTTAGCAGTAATAGCTACATGCCAGAATATTGCCATTGACTATGAATCATTATTCTTTCCTCGATTGTAGCTAGATCATCATAAATGAGAGAGATTCTCAAAGAGCTATTCCTTTCCAAGACAAATGTTATTGTTTTGGTCTTCTACCTGATTACTGGTTGTTATAATAGCAGAGCTTCTGCTGCAGAATGCCTAATTAGGTAATTTGCAGAATTTTTATCATATGTTGTTCTTTATCAAATGACAACAGCTACAGAGATTAATAAAGCTGTCAGCTGTGGATAAATTCATAAGTGATTATTTCAATTTCTATTCTCAAGTGTTATGTATTAGAATATTGTCATTTTTATTGAGGGAGGGAACTAAAGTGGATAGATTGGGTAGAATTATCTCCTTAACATGAGGTAGCTTCAGGTTTTGTTGAATAGTGTCCTCCCTAGAGAAAGATCCAGTAGCAGTAGAATTTTAACTAACAGGTCGACAAATTTCTGTTATTAGTATGGACTACATATTTAGCTGGCAATAAGAAGTATCATGAAGTTCTAAGAAAAAGGAACAAGAATTCACTATCAATTTTAAGTACATTTAAGCTAAATATTTGACAAATTTGCATCCCTATATTCTTGAATTATATAATTTAAAAAGCAGCAGAATCCATTTAGTTATTAATGTCGTTTTAATGACAATAGATCTTTGATCAATATAGTATTACATTGTTTTGTCTTTCTTAAAAAAAGCTGGAAAATTACAAGTCTCTCATAAGAAATAGTCAAGATCAAAAGTGTCTTGACCATAAGCTCACTCTGCAGTGCATCTTTTTGCCCTGTTTTATAAATATCTGTATTCATGTGTGCATATTTGTAGATCAGTAGGGGCAGGAGCTGATTAGCAAATGAACAAACAGATAAGGGACTTTGACTTGCTCGGCTTGCAATGCACATAAAGCTTCCTTCTTCTTTCTTTGCAGCAATAGAGTTTCTTAGCCATAAGGAAATTGCCTGGTATTAGAAATGAAATTTGTAATTTACCATTTACATCCAGAATCTTTCCTTCAGCTCACTGGTCAGATTATTATGTGATTCAAGCCATCCATATTAACTTTCTAATAAATGAACTGATCAAGTCTAACTAATAGAAATGATGAAAATAGAAAACTCATTTTAATTGCATTCACATTTCTGGGGACTAAATAAGTTTGTACACATATTAAATTGGAACAAAAAATGTGACATAGCCACTGATATTTTCCAAGTAAAAAGGAGAATTTATACTCAGTAAATGAACTATTCTTTGTCCAGAGTGAAGCAAGGTGGAATTACACTGTTTCTGTGCAACGTCCTGAAAATGGTGTGTAGAACATCATTATGTCTGGAGAAGTCCAAAGACAAGTTATGTTTCAGGACTTACTCAAACTGAGGGAATTTCTCCAATTCACTCTGGAGCTTTTCAATGATCATACTCTTTTTGCTTTACTGTTCAACAGTCCAGCCTTCTGTTAGATTGTCGTCATCTCTCTATTGCACCCATTCCTTTCAAACACACTAGCTGCATCTACATTGCCATAAAGAGGAGCCTGAAGGTCAGGTTTTCCATGTGTATCCAGAGCTGGACATTGGGCAAACTGCATAGTACACCTGAAATGGGAGGAAAAGGTGAACACCTCAAGCCCTTACTCACTTGAAATAGGTTTCACACACATAAAGTGTTCAGCATAATCAAACCCAGCCTATTGTGTCCATGTATCCCATCTGCTCGTGTGACTTGATAACAGATAAGTGCAGTGATTTGGAAATGCTTCTTAAAAGATTCCCAGCGCTGCCTGTTATACAGTCACCAAAGATGCCCAGAGTCAAGCCTGGAAAAAGTCAAGAATTCTGTTGTTCTCTCTGAAAGTAGAAAATATTCTTTGCAAAGAGCTATTCAGCATCTGTGTCTCATGTATTTGAAGTCATGTGTTGTGGATTTAAGATCCCTATGCCATTGGTTCCCATTTTCCTTCAGCTGATAGATCACAAAAAGAGATCCTAGATGTGGGCCATCTGTTAGTCCTTAAAGCAGTCATACTCACTAGAACCAACAATTACTGTCTTCCCTATATATATGTTGTGGGGATGGAAACATGGAAACTTTAAAAATAAATTTAAATACATAGCTCAAATTAAATGCAAGGACGTTAATCATTGAGTTTCAATGAATAAGATCCTCACTATATCAAAATATTTTCAGTCATTGACCTTAACGATGATACAGTAGAATCCTAAAATCTGAAAGCAGTGCTCTAACTCGCATTTTATTAAATCCTAAACTGACTTGGACTTTCTGATCAGCAACCCATGCTGAGTACTGTAATTAAGAATTGAGATTAAATAAACACCTGGTTATTTTTAGATTATGTATATTAAAATGAAAGGAAAATATTATAATCTATTCTAACTTTTTTTACAGCAGACAAATTATGCACCAACTTTTATACCAATCTTATCATTTCTGTGTAAGACGTAATGTATCTCTTTAAATGCCATCCAGTGTTGATTTAAAGGCTGAGAATATACCACATTCCTAATTTCTACCACTGGTTAGTTATCCTCATTATTAAAAGGTGCTTTATTAAGAATCTGAATTTAACTAGTACAAGCTTCCAGCCACCAGCTCTCATAATACAGCATCCTTTGCAGATGAAATGTATTTTACAATTGATAATTAATAGTATCAGTGGATAATTAAAATAGACCTTCTTATTACCCTATTCAAACAAGGGGTTTTGGCTTTTGGCAGTCATATTCTTTTTTTCTTTTTTAGTTAACATCAACACCAATATTTTCCTACAGAATTTTATTTAAAAGAAAAAATACAAAACATTTAAGTTTAAATCTGTTGTGGTTTAAAACCAGCTGGAAATTATGCTCCAAGTAGGTGCTTCCCTTCCTCCCACCCCCTCTGGTGAGAAAGGGACAAAAATGCAGATGTTATGGGTTGAGATAACAATTTACTAGAAAAACTGAAATGAGATAAGGAAAAAACGAACAGTAATAGCAACAATACTAATAAAAACAGTGTATAAAAAAAACCCCTAAGTTTTCAGATTCTTTTGATAATTGTATAATTATCATATATAATATATGATATAATTTTGATAATCTCTATATTCAGATGTCACAGACACTATGTTAGATGTACTTAGCATGTGACAGGAAAATCACATTGTCTTTAAACAGGAGAACCCCTTAGTTTTAAGTTTATAAATGTTGTCATTTACACTTAAAGTAACATATGTTTGTATAATAACCATTATGGTACATGCTAGGTGTTTAGGGATTAAACAAAGATCCAACATGGAAGAGAAAAGGAAAGAAGTGTTTTTAGATTGCAAACTCCCTTTAAAGCTTTTCTCCCTCCTGTCCCTCTCCTTTTATAGAGGCAACCACAACTTGCCTTTATATGAACCTCATTAAAATTCAAAAACTTGCACTTCTACACAGTTTTTCCTGAAGTACCTGAAGTAATTAATGAAATGAAAGAAAAGAGTTGGTAACATAAACATGTATTTTAATAAATATTGCTACACTTTGAAAATTACCACAATTGTGATAAGTATGCAAACATAACTGTCTATTCTTCTATTCTTTACTAACACTGACAGGAAAGATCCTCCATTGTGCTGCCCCAGCTACTGGAAAATACAAAGCCAAAGATCAGTGAGTTGTTGTGTGTCAAGATCCTGAGTGAGCAGACACCAAGGAATATGTAACTTAGTGCTTCTGTTGCAAGATTTGCTTTGTTATTTGCTTTTGTCACCTGCTTTTGTCACCATTAGAAAGTTAGAACATTCAAGTTTAAAAGCTTAGGCCTAAGGTGTGAGAAATGTCCTTCTGTCAAGCTCCGGAAGATGCAGCAGCTTCGTTGTAATGCAGTTCCTTTTACAGCTTTGAAAAACCAGGTGCTCAAAATATCAATAGAAACTAACTACTAACTCAGGCTCACAGCTCAAGCAAACAATTTTTGTGAAAGAAATCTCTAAAGGAAACAGGATTCTAAGCAGCAGACTGGAGAGGGAGCTCACTTATTTCTTCACTACTGGAAAGGAGATGTCTTTTCTGTCCGTACACAAAGACACTTTCACCACGTTCTAATAACTTCACACAAGCTTTTGAAAATGTACCTTTTCCAAGTATGTTTAAAAAAAGAAACCAAACCTTCTTGAATCAGTAAATCTCCAGTTTTCAGAAGAATGTCGAAGCTACCATGATTTATCACCTGAAAGAGCTGTTGCTGCATCCTCTTTACTTTTTACAAGAAAAAAAGTCTTGAGGTTTAACAGCCCAGAGTCCTAGTGCATATGTTCAGACAGTCTGAGAATTCACACTCAAGTACATGAGCGGGAACACTGATGCACTCTACCACAAACCTTGGCTTGGTAGACCTTTTGTGAGAAATGTGGTTTGTAGGCTTGATTTATCAGCGTTTGCCTCTAATAATAAGCTAATGAAAAGAGCTCAATTACCCCTAGAGCTGCAGAGAACTCACTTAAATTTTTCTACTACACAACTACAAATAAGGCTGGACAGTATCAGTAATGACAAGAATGTTAGAGTTCTGGACTGCCTGTTAAGTGATTTTTCTGTTCACTTAGGTAGGAGGTCAATAGGGTCATTCAAGAAAGATAGTTGACCTGATATACATTTGTGTTTAACATGCTTTGATTTATTTTTGGATCCTCTTTTCCTTAGGGATATTAATTTAGGAGTGAATAGATGATTTATAATGACAAGAATCACAGAATCATATTCTAAGTTTCTATCTTATTTTTACTCAGTTGTATTTAGGAGGTTCCATTACGTCCCTGTGTCTCTGCAATATTGATCTGTGGTTATGCTTTATACCCTCCTGTTAAATAAGCTGAAGGTTTGATAGGAACAAAGGAAGCATACTTCTCCACACAGGTCATAAACCTGTGGAACACGTTGTCATGAAGTGCTGTGCATGTCAAAAGTATAAATGCTTGCAAAGACAGTAACACAAATCATGGATGAAAATTATGCTGAGGACTGTTATTCAAAAGATGCAGCAACAGCTTTCACCTCAGGAAATACTTGCACTACAGTTTCTCCAAAGCAAGGGCATTTATCAAGGGAAGCACCACTCTATATGAAGCCTTTTCTTATCATGTTTTTCTAGAGATGGCTCCTATCAAAGACATGATTCTGGGCTGAAGGGTCATTTAGTCTGTTACAGACATGGCAATATTTCTTGCTGTTCCTAAACAGCCTATGTGATCTAGCACTACAGCCCATTTGAATGACTACAGCTCAAAGGTAATTTCTCTTCCAGAGTGACTGAAATAGCTGCCTTACCCAAGAACCCTCCTCAGCAATCGACAAAATGAGACATCTGCCCAAGATGTCCTACGCTTATCTTTGATTATGCTTTATATCTCCTGTAAGACAAGCATCACATATGGCAGCAATGTAAAGAAAAATATCAAGATATTTTCTGACACACAGACAATAAAACTGTGATTGTGCTCTTTCCTAGTTCATTGCAAAGCTCATATCCTAAGATGTGCTACAGAGATGTGTAAGTTTTGCTTCTCACATAAAACATGGTTTTGGAAACTGTTTTAAGTAGAAACAGATTTGGACTTGCAGAAAACACCTGTGACTTCAGAGAGTCTCTGTGTGACTGCAATCACCATCCTAGAGGAAGCCTGGGAGAGGTGTTGAAAAAGCTCTTTTCTTTCAATAAGTCATCTGAGACTCAGCAGCCACGCCTGTCCCTGCATTTCAGCATGGAAAGGCCCTTCTCTTTGAGGCACTGAAGAGGAAGGCGCTGCAGTTGCTGACTGGTTGGCCTTTCCCACCCAGAAAAATCAGCTATTAAATTAAAACACCACACTTCTCAGTGGCAAACCAGTCTTCTAGTCCAGAATTACCACAATTTTCAACGTGTAGTAGCGTAACAGATAACATAAATTTCTGCGGTTCCCAGTTTCAGAGACCTTTTATTTCTAAATCTTCTTTACATTATTATTAGGAGTTAGAATTTTCTGGCACTGATCCCTGTTCAAAACACTCAAATAACTTCATGCTGCACAGAGCTTTTTTTGTATTACTCATTTTTCATACTAATTTTATGACATGTCAGTTCTCTAACACTTAATTAATATTTTTCACCTCCACGCTTTATTTGGTAAGTTTAACATATTCCTCTCACACTCTGACTTCTCTCAGGGAAATTTAGATTATAAAAACTTGGCAGAAGAGAAAAAATATCTATTAATAAATTCAGCAAGATTTGTAAGAAACAAAATATGTTTTGTATCAGGATAAAATAAACTGTATTTTGGGTCAAACACTGTCAGTGAAACAGCTATGAAAACTTATATCTTACATGCCTGAAACCTGGGTATAAATGTTTTATTACCTAAATGCTTAGTATATATTCAAAGCTATGCAGCAACTTCCTTTTAAGAACCTTATGTATTTTATTACAATCTTGTCCCTCTTATTTTTGCTCAGATATTTACTTGGTCAGAACACTTGCTCAAATACTATATAGAAATTCTACCTAAAGCAGTATTAATAAAAGAAGCTTAAGGCTACTAAGATTGTAAACAGTTAGAATGAATCTTTGTAGACAGGAAACTCAGTCTAGCCAGAATACAGTAAATTATCTTTGTTTCATTATAGTGCTATTTGTGGAAAATGTCACCTAATTTAAAACAGTGCTGCTTCAGATATGGAACTGCTGCATGTCTTATGCATCCTCAGCTGAACTTTGGAATTTAACATGAAGTTCTTATCAGCCCCTAAAGTGACAACATCATCTACATACTATTTATATTTCTAAATGTTCCTCAGGAATAAGTAATTATTTAGCAGGCAATAAAATTGGTCGATTGCTTTAGTTCTGGCTGAGTGATTCCATGACAGCTCATTTAGGAATAACCTACAATAAGTGAGGTACTGGCCTTTAAAAGTAGCCATGTACCTTTAAAGCTATCTCTAAAACACAATCCTCCCAGTAGCCAAAGGAACAGGAACATAATTTAATTTTCTCTTTTCTAATCTTGAGGCTCTTTCTCATACTGCAAAATGGTAAATAAATGTCAACTCAAGAAGCTGCAGTAATTTATATTCTTGAACACGAGAAAGTCAGTTCCAAGCTCTTAGATTTATTTTGCTTTTACAACTCTTAGATCACACCGCCTTGTTGGTATTTTTAGGTTGAAAAATAGTTCCCCAGGGTCTAAGTTCTTTGTATCATATTAACAGTGTGTACCATTCACTTCTCAATTTTTTTCCATATTTATTCAGAGCATTAAATATAGAAATATATTTCAGTTATGAACCATAAATTATTGACAACAAAGAGGTATTCAAACCTTGTTCAAAGTAATTTTTTTTCATGTGACACTAAAATCACTGCCATTAAAGTCGACTTAATTTTGAAAGTTTAAAATAGATCAATATTTCCCTTTTAAAACACAGAGACAACTTTAAATGAGTTTCCAGAACTCCTGCTTGTACAAAAATATAAGACGTATTCGTTTCCAGAGACATAACAGCTATTCTGCATCAAACAAGTAAAAGCATATCTCTTGGGCAGTAGCATTGGGAAGGGAATCTTGGCAGCTTCCCTCGCCTTACTCTGTATGAAGCCCAAGTACCCTTGCTTGAAATAAGTGCAGAAAGGCTAACTTTCACTCAACATGAGTTTGTCTATAGTTACCATCATCTGAAGTTAGAAACCAGTTTAGGCTGGTTTCTTGGAAATCTTGTTTTTATTTTGTATCACATTAAGAGATTGTAGGAAATGCTCTTGCATACAGTCCATATTCTAATAAAACTATTAGAAAGAAAAGAAAACAAAATTCCAGTTCTGTGTGTCTCTGTTGACATCTGCTGTACATCCTAGGAACCCTTATTTTGTTAAACTACCACTTTCTCTTTGGAAGCTGTGAACTCCAGAGGGTGATCTTTGAACCGCAGCTGATTCTCAGGGCCTAATGGGTGGTTTGTAGCTGTCTCATGCATTGTCTTAATTTGTGTTTCAATTAAAATTCTGAGGAGAATGCATGGAGGTCTTTGGTACAAGATCAAACTTGGACTTTGTTTAGAATATTTGGGTATCTCTCTTAAGGACATCTAGATGGTATTAATGAAAGCCTTCTTTACATTGTCACTAATATTTGTCAAATTCACTCAGGTCAGTTTGCAGGAAAAAGAAAAAGTTTTATCATTGATTTAAAGCTTCATTTTCTCCTCCAATAGTCAAGCTGATAAAGATTTAAAATTAATAAGAAAGTCACCTGCAGTAACAGGCCACAGTACTGTACTCTTAGCATCTGGAGGCCATCAAGAGTCCTGACTGTCCTTGCCAAGCTCTGTTCATGGCTCACCCCCTCCTGCCCATGCTCCAGGACCACATTCCAGCCCCCTGGGGGCACCTGTCCCTGCCCAGAAATGCTGCAGCAGGGCCAGTCTCCACAGCCCTGCCCTGCCCAGCCCATGGGCCCATGTCCCACTCCTACCTCAGCCCATTCCTGATTCCTGAGGCTGGGCTTGCCCCGGTGTCCCACATTTCCTGCTCCTGACTGGGTGGGACAGGCCCTGGATGGTGAAGATCCTGACTAAATAGCCTGTATGAGCCACCCCTGCAGTCCCTGCTCCCCTCCCCAGGGCTTCATCTCTCAAGGGCACCCTGACAGTACAATTAGATCACTAGAATACAATCAGATGTTTCAGGTCTTTATTTTTCCTTCACCTTCTCTTTCCAAATATTCATGTTTTGCAGAATGCAACAACCTGTAAGTGCTTGGCAGACCTGACCATCAAAAGTGCATCACTCGCATCCCTGCTCTCAGTGATGGCTCCCAGCTGAATACAATTGAGGCTCAGTGTTTCAGTCCTGGTCTTTAAAGGCCAGCATGTGACTGGCCTTGGCAACCTAATGGATGCTCTCAGTCTCCCTGATCATGACCTCTCATGACAACTGCATTCCTCTGGGGAACTGGAAATGTCAGACATCAAAGAAAGACCCATGAGAGTGTCAGACAGTTTTCTCAGCAGCTGGCTTGTGACTAAGAAATTCGCTGTGACAGAGATCAGAGCGACCAAAACCAAAATGTAAAGCTCAGATGTTTGACCTAGCTTTCCCAACATCATGATAAAAGAAAAAGCATCGACTGACAAGAGGATGAAGAGGAATGTTAGGATGGATCCTCAGCTGCCGTAAAGGTATATTGCTTGGATAAAGGCAAAAGAGATGAGGCTCATTAACCTAACAGTCCTCACATGAATTTTACTGTTGATAGAGAAGGTTTTGCTGCATCACGTTGGAAAATGACGATTTGATGGAATTGAAGGGTTTTACTTGAGTAATTTTTAAAGGTACAAGAAATAACAGAAGCAGCATATTCTGCTAGTGTTAACATATTTTATTTAGACCTTATTAAACACTCTTAGTTCAATAAAGTCAAAATGTGCAAATTTTTATGCTAAGTCAATGTACTGTAATGGTTAAACCACATCAACTGTGCATTATGTCAAGTCAAAGTAATATAATGAAATAAAACATGACACTTTGTGCCACAACATAATATTATCTGGCATTTTTTACATATTCTATTATTTACATCACATTCCTTAAATTAAATAAATTGAAGTAATATTGTTCTTTTACGATATAAATATTTCAATTTCTAATCCAATTACTAATATAACTACTTCATCAATTACTTACAGTGACAAGAAAAATTTCAGCATTTGCAACAGAATAGATTTTTCAAATTTTCCAGCTTTTCTCACACTTTATAATAATGTTGAGATGACCAAATTCTTCCAAGGTAAGTATATCACATTATGATAGAAAAATTGAACAACATTCCCTTTGTTTGTATTGTAAATAGGCTTATCTATTTAGAATGACTGTCAATGTCCAACCCTTCAAAGATGTTCAGGTGCTAACAAATATTTATAAAAGCAAACAAACCATGAAAATATTCTGCTCACACAGGAACTTAGCAGTTTTCCCTCTGTAGTTTAAAGGCATATGTCTCTCAATTTTCTCCCTTTACAACATGCAGAGAATGAAAAATAGCCTTATCACCCTAAGTGATTTTAGATATTCATCATTAAGTCTGTATTTATTATGCATAGAATCCATTAAGGAGGATTTGTCTCTCTGGTAAAGGCCTGGGTTTTGTAGGGGTTGCAGGAACATCTGTGCAGTCATCCTGGTACTCCCTTTACAGTGTGACACAGGGCTGCAGGTAGAATGTTGTTAAGCAATAGGCATTTCAAACAAGGCCTGTAGTAGTAGGTAACTGATGTGTATAAAAGCTTTGTCTGATCCACTGCCATTTACAGCAGCGTTGTTCTTAATGCTGACCATGAATTAGGAAACACCAGGGAGACTCACACTCTTAGGTGCTGGTTAATCAAAAGGCTCTGTTGAAGTGAATAGCTCAAAGCACATAATGAGCTGGATTTGCAATTGAAGTCAGTGTAAGCAGTTCAGAAAAGACATCAAAGGCAGGAGCTTATGGAGGCTGGAGGAAGAAATTTACCTCTTCTCTGAGACTTTATCACCAGTTTCACTCACAGGCAAAGCTGATGCTGTTATGCTCTGCATACCATGCTCCAAATGTGTTACATATAAATCCATGTTTTACGAGCCCTAGTATCTTTTGAGGGAGCAAAGGACATTCACCGCTTTAGTGCTATGTGACTTTATACTGACCTAAACAATATCTCAGGCATTACTTGTTTAAGATATGGAGTGAGGAACAGATTCCAAAGCTCTATTCAGACAGAGAAATGTCTTTTTGGACCAGAGTATAAGAATCAGAGAAACATAGGATAGGGAGAAACCTCCTGGCTCAGCAAACAGTAACTTGCTATCATATAAGCCAATTCTTTTCTTAAATATAACCTCCCTAATAGCAAAGATAAAATAACCACCTGACACAGCTGCACAGCAAAAACAGGATAGGAATATTGAGCATAATTTGAAAATGTAATAATGACCTACAATATGTAATACTATGAATATCTTGATATTGGTAATAAAATTAAGGTCTTGTAGCATCTTTTCAAGAAAGAATGAAAAGACTTAAAGACTACACCCTGGATTGCACCCAGGATGAGCCATTATCAGGTAATCTGAGGAAAACTTTCTATTTATTATTACTTGAAGCTACTAAAATGAGAAGCAAGTATTTTCCTTTTCATGTTTTGCTGATGAAAAGAAACAGGTGAAAGTTTTGTAACATATGAAGATATTCTTTCTTGTACAAATTACTTCCACGGGAAGAGCAGACAGGACATAATCATGCAAAAAACCTTGTTCACCTACCTGTTCTCATCTTGAAAACCTGTGAGAGTATTCAAAGAAACTCGCTTCCATAGATAGAGGAAAATTTTCTCATTGACTTTACTGGTAGCATGTCAAAAACATAAGCAGTATCTCCAAGTTCTCTTTAGTGATAAAGTCTGTTCCTTTCCTATGGCTGCAGCACACATGATAAGAATAATCTCTACCTTAAACTGTACACTTGAGGGTTTTGGGCTGGTTTTGGGTGAGGGTTGACAAGGTAAGAAAGAGACAAGAAGCAGATGCTCTGTAACTTAAAATTTTCCCAGAGCCCTGAAGATCAGAGCTATGTTTGGTGCTTTGGGCCACATGGGACTTGTTCAGGCTCTATAGCTTCTCCTCTTCTAAGAGTTTCTTTTTGAAATACCTGAAAAGTATTCATTTTAAGTTGTTTTTCACAAAGTTATAGTGACATATGAGATCAATATTTATGAAAACTGAAAATAAAGGTAAGAAAAAAGTGTTCAATTTTTATGCGGATGGAAGACTGTCTACAATAACCAGAAATTTACTGGAGGGCAAAAGGACTAGTATTAAGACATGTATTTCCTGCTATTCTCACTAAGAGATTTGGGTTTGGGTTTGGTTTTTTTTGCGTGAAGTGTTTTGGTGGGAGGAAGACTTGGGTGTTTTTGTGAGATTTTTCATGTTTTGTTTTGTTCAGCTAACAAAGATGGCAACAGTGGGAAGACAATGTGAATTTAAGTACAGGGACCATACACTTCACAGCTTCACTAATTGCTTATTGTCTAACTTAATTGAACATCTTTAACTACTTAACTGATAAAACAACTTTGCAGATTTTCCTAGCTATGAGGCAGTCTTTTGGTCTAAGGGTTTACTCCACAATTTGTCTATTCAATGGGTCTCCTACCAACATGAAGTTCTTCTATAGCAACAATCAGCATCTATGAATACATTTATCCAGAGAGCTTGTTACTAGGATCACACAGAATGCTTTTATCTGTACAATGGATTTTCTAGTTATCAAAACTAAAGTAAAAATTGCATTTTACCACTATTCACTGTTTTCTTATGGAAAAATGTCTGGTTTACAAAGTGCCTCAGTAATCTAAAATCTAAAAGATTTCAATCTAAAAGTAATCTAAAAGATCACTAATGCCCTGTCATGAAATCTGCAATCAGTAATCTTCCTAACGAGGAAAGGAGGAAAAAGACTAAAGTCCACTGTTGCAGATGACAATTCTATTAGGGTCCCTCAGGTGGAGTTAAGAGCAGGCTCAAAAGCTATCGATAGTATCAAAATTCTCTGACACAAGTATCAGGTGAATTTCTGTGATTTTACTTCTTTTAATAAAAAAAAACACTTAATCTTGCATCCATAAAAAATTTTCTATGAATATATAAAACAAAAAAAATACCAAGATACTGCCCCATAGTTATAATTCTTCTTTACAGAGAAATAAAGAAGAAAAGACTAAATGATGGGAACCAGTAATGTTATTTAATTTACTAGTTTAAGATACACACTGTCATCACCAAGATAACAAAGTCCTTCCCACATGATCAACTTTCACAGTTACTTCCCTAAACTGTGCAAGTCTTTCGACAGACTTCCATGCTTGCTAGGTAATGTTACTATCTAAAGCAGGCTCAAGACTCTTGTCCTGAAAAGTTCATAGTATAATTGGAAAGAAGAAGGAAAAAAAAATTATATGTGTGTGTATATGTGTGTATATACACATATATATGATTACAGAATTATTATTAATGCATTATATTAGAGAAAGGGAAGAGATCCAGAAGGGGACACAAGAGTTTTAAAGTGAAATTTAAGAAATTAGGTCTGAAAAGTAAAGAACACCTAAAAATCTGTAGAATACAGACTTTAGATATTTTATTATTTATTTACGTGCTCTAAATATACAGAAGTACCTTGGTAGCTCTGCAAGAACTTAACCTAACCATGCTAGGGTTTGTAAGGTTTGTTTTCTTACTGTATATTCTGAAAGGACTGATCCAACAGATGTGCTTTAAAGATTTCTGTTTCTTGCCCATAAAAACAAATTCTTAAATATAAAAACCACAATGGTGATTTTCTTCAAAATTCTGTGTTGGCGTCATCATCCCACGAAGGTGAAACAGTTAAGATTAAAAGGTTAAGGTTGGGATCAAAATGATAGCTCTGGAGAAGGAGATCCTTGGCTTTCCAGCAAGCAAAATGTTCTGGACCATGAGGTACAGCAGGCAGGCAGAAGTCACAGCAAGTGACTGAAATGTAAGATATTCTGAAGAGACAGCAGTGAGGAGGGTACACTTCTTACAGTGAAATCCCCAGATTTGATTCAGTTAAAAGTCTAAACTTCATATTCAGCACCCAGACATATGCTGGGGCTATGGGCTGTTTGAATACTTCCAGGTGTAAACCAAATTGCAAAGGCAGCCAAAGAGAGCTTGTGGCATCTGCACCTTTGGAGATATTGAAACCCTCAAGCCCCATCTGTACAGAGCCCTGGGCAGCCTGCTTCAGGATGTCCTGCCAGAACAAGAGGGTTGGATGTGGTGACCTCCCTTGGCCCCCACCAACACCAGCCCTTCTGTGACCCTCAGGCAATGCCCGCTGTTTGGGAGGACCAGGGCCAGGCCAGGGAGCTGGGAGCCAGCGCTCCAGGGGCCTCAGGGCAGGGCCGAGCAAACAGGGCCCATTGCACCTGGCAGGGCCATCAGGGCAGAAGGGGAAAGCTGGGGTGGGACAGGGACAGGCGGAGAGCAGGCCAGGCCCATGGCTATGGGGCAGCAGGCAAGAGTCTCAGCTGGACGTGTCCCCACTGGGCTGGGGGACAGCCCTGGCCATGGCCACCTCATGGGGTCCAGGAGCACGTCGCAGGGTCACAGCGGTGAAGGCACCACCCTCAGCAGCACCAGCTCCCAGCTGGTCCTGAGTTCCGGCAGCCAAAACTCCTTCCACCCGTGAGGTAAGGGAGGTCTCTTGGTGTGCCCTGGGCTGGCTGTAGAAGCAGTAATAAAGCAATACTTTCATTTTCCCAGTAGTTAAGTGACACTAAATCTGGTATTGCACTCTTCAATTCCTGTCCCTGCAGTGTCTGAGAAAGTGCAGATCTCAACCAAGAACAGTAATGGGAATTCACAGGCAATACAACTGTGCTGTGGAAATGAAGAAAAGAGATTAGATGAAACAGGATGAGAGACAGTTCAAGGGTGTTATTGTACTCGGAGACAGAGGAGTCCCTAAAGTAAAAAATCCCAAAATATAAAGTATATTAATGCTCTGGCACGCTGGCCGGGCTGA
>VWPU01016587.1:0-43188 GCA_013398955.1 Callaeas wilsoni | reverse complement strand
TTTCCATTCCCTATAGGACAGGTTTCCATTCCCTGTGGGATGGATTTCCATTCCCTCTAGGACAGGTTTCCATTCCCTGTGGGATGGGTTTCCATTCCCTATAGGACGGGTTTCCATTCCCTATGGGATGGGTTTCCATTCCCTATAGGACGGGTTTCCATTCCCTATGGGATGGGTTTCCATTCCCTATAGGACAGGTTTCCATTCCCTGTGGGATGGGCCCCAGCACGGGGCGCTCTGGCGGCTCCGGGAGCGGGGCAGGGCCCGAGGAGCGCTCGGGAAGGGCTGAATTCCACACAAAACCCTTCCCAGGGCTCTGTCTCCGGGGGCTCCCACTCAAAGCTCCCATTTAGAGCCCGTCCTTTGCAGCCGGACCGGAGCAGCCATAAAAAATTCATCGGTGCTTGAAGAGATTTGTGCGTCCGTGTCCTGGCCATTGTCAGACAAATTGAAGTGCGCGGGGAAGGCAGAGCCGAGCCCGGGATTTATTTACTCCTCGCATTCCAATATTGAGAGGAGCCGCTCCGGCCCTTCAAAGGGGACGGGGACAATGCGGTGACACCGGGTCAGCGGCACCGCGGTACCTGCGGGAGGGATTGTTCTGCTGCCAGGGAGGAAGTGACTGAAACCTCTTTTTCTCATCACTGTCTGTTCTGATTGATGGCTCGCTGGTCACACCGAATGTGCCCTTTTTAAATAATTCACGATGTCATCACAGCACCAGTTTATAACTGGCCTGTTATTTTTACCTTTGTTCACTCACTAACAGGAGATTCCATAAATTAACTACTCGGGGCTTTGGGAGCGTTAGAACTGGGTGAAACGTTCCTTTTGCTTTCTCTTTTCTTATTTTAGTTTATTTATTTCTTTTTTTTTTAAGCTTTCAAAGCCTTCCTGCACACGGCAGTGAAGATTTTTTCAAAAGCCACAGGCTCCGGGTGTGATAATTCATTAAAAACCAGCTTAGAAAATCAATAGATTCTTCTCGACGATGTTAATTAAAATATAAAGAAATGCCCCAAATAAAGCAGCCATGTCCACCCAGGTTGGATCCGAGTTCTTCCCTCGTCCAGGGAGGGCTGGTTTGGGCATCACAAATTCCTGCTGGAAGTTCAGGATGAGAACTGGGCATTAATTGATGCCGAGTGCTGTTCCCTGACTGCTGGAAATAATCCAAATAAAGACAGCTCCAATTGGAGCCTTGAATTATTTTAGCGGCAGTCAATGGCTGAAATATTGAATCAGGTACTTTGCAAATCAGGTTCTGTTTGTCTCACTCTGGAATTGGGGCTGGGTCGCTCAGATTAGGTGGGGGATGAGTATTTTCCTCTCGCACTGGGCTGCGGAAATGTGGCTTCTAATTAATGGATGCCAGGAGTGATCACCGGGATTCCTTTGCCAGGCTCTCTCCTTAGGAGACTCTGGGCAGTTTTTCCATTGTTTCAGTCATTTTTTACGAACCAGCTCGGAGGAAATGTCCGGTTCGCGGGGGAATGGCGCTTCCCTCCTTCGCTGCCCCGCTGGGGTGTGCATGTTCCCAGAAGGTGTCCCTGGATAGCGACAGCAGGGTCCTGAGCAGGGGCTTTCCAACAGGAGAGGGATATTATGGATTTCATCAGACTCCACAGTTACTCCAGCACGGTTTCTATATCAAAGTGGAATTTTGGGAGGTCGGAGTAACTTTATCAGGGAATATTGGGTTGGATTCCCATTTTCACCCCCTTTTTGGGACAGGCAGGGGTAGCCAGCTGGAAACGGCCAAAACAGGAGTTCATCCCTCGGCTTTATTCCCTGGGCCACTGGAATTAGGCTCTGGACCCAGGAAGACTGCAGCAGGTCCTTGGGGCGGAGAACTGGGGTGTTCTCTGGGAACGTGGGGGATTTTCCAGCGTCAGAAATCACGGGGAGAAAATCCCTGGGGAGCAGAGCAGGGTCCCAGGGAGCCCTGGAGTGGGCAGGGCGTGGAGGGGATGAACCCAAAACTGCTGTGCCCGGAGTAAGTGGGAAAAGGAAATATCCGGTGGTGCCTGGGAGAGCCTTTCACCTTTGGATTGCTGTTCGAATCTAGTCAAGATATGAGGCCAAAATATCTGGGGTTTTCTTTACTTTGGGTTTGTTGGGGTTTTTTTGTTTATTTGGTTTGGGGCTTTTGTTTGGTTTGTTTTTATTGTTGTTGTTTTGAGTTCTTTTTTCTGTTTTTTGGTTGTTGGTGGTTTTGTGGTTTTTTTTGTTTGGTTTGTTTTTACTTTTGTTGTTGTTTTGAGTTCTTTTTTCTGATTTGGTTTTTTTTTTGCTTGTTGGTGCTATTTTTGTGGGATTTTTGTTTGGTTTATTTTTATTGTTGTTTTGGGTTCTTTTTTCTCTTTTTTTTTGTTGGTGGTTTTATGGAAGTTTTTTGTTTGGTTTGTTTTTACTTTTGTTGTTTTGAGTTCTTTTTTCTGATTTGGTTTTTTTTTTGCTTGTTGGTGATATTTTTGTGGGATTTTTGCTGGGTTTGTTTTTATTGTTGTTGTTTTGGATTCTTTTTTTTTCCGGGTTTTTTGGGGTTTTTTTGGTCGTTGGTGGTATTTTTGAGTGGGGTTTTTTTTGTTTTGTTTTGGTTTTTTTTGTTTGTTTGATTTTGGTTTGTTTTGGTGGGTTTTTTGTCTCTCTGAGATTTGGTTTCCAAGGCCTCCCCCGATACCTGCGGGGGGCAGAGCTGATGCTCAGCCCCGCTCCCTGCGGGACCCCGTGGGGGTAATTAATAAGGGTTCTTATTAATAAGGGTTCTAATAAGTTCTGAACTAAGGGAGACAAATTGGAAAGCTGCGAGCTGGGAGATAAGAGCCGGGGGTGACGCTTGATTTGTGCCGGGGTTATCGAGTCGGAATAAGCACTTGGAGCAAAAAGCAGCATAAAAGGCGAGAGGGAGGTACAAGAACCCCGCGGTAATTGGGTTTCCCCGCACAAATGGGATCCGTGTAGCAAAAGGATTTCCCTTTGAAGCCGCCGTGCTGAGTTTGGGGTGCGCGGTTTCCATTAGCCCCTGCTCGGCTCCAGCCCCTCGCAGGGCAGATAAATGCAGGAAACATCCCAACATTTGATATCCTAATCCCATTTGCTTCTCTTTCCAACAGCCCGGAGTGACCAGAAATAAATCACAGAATTGCAAGGGGGGTAATACGACACACAGTGCATTTCATGAGAATATAAAACCGGGATAATTTGTTCTTTTTAACATTTTTTATACTATTTTTCAGTATTTGGTTATTGATTTAAAAAATGTTAGAATCCTAGTTTTATGCACCATGAGCTTAGGGAGTTATCAAGGGAAAAAAAAATAATTCATTGACACATTTTAGTCTTTTGAGTTTTGAAATTTCTCCCGTGTATCCAGAGAGGAAGGAATGAAGGGATAAAAGCAATATAGGGAAATAAAGAATCTGTAGGAAATATATAAAACACAAATAAAGGAGATAAAGAAAATGTAAATTGATTTTCTGGGAGCATAAAAATGAAAGGTGAAGTGTTGACTTTGTAGCTGGGAACTGCACAACTGTTACCAGATTTTAAAATGTTCCTGGGTTCTTGGGCAGAACATTTGGACTTTGTTGAATTTAATTTTCCACAGCCTTCAGTGCCCACACAGCCGAGCCAGGCGGCCCCACCCCTTCCCGCGCCGCCTCGACCCAGAACCTTCTGGAATTCCCATGGAATCCCAGAATCTCTTAGGCTGGAAAATCCCTCCAGGATCATTGAGTCCAAGCTGTGCCCGATGCCCACCTTGTCCCCAGCCCAGAGCTCTGAGTGCCACCTCCAGGAATTCCTTGGACACCTCCAGGGATGGGCACTCCAAACCTCCCTGGGCAGTCCAAGGCCTGAGCACCCTTTCCATGGAGAAATTCCTGCTGGTGTCCACCCTGAGCCTCCCCTGGCCCAGCCTGAGGCCGTTCCCTCTCCTCCTGTCCCTGTTCCCTGGGAGCAGAGCCCGGCCCAAGGTCCCACTCTCCTGTCAGGGACTTGTGGAGACTCTGGGGTTGTGGTGTCTCCAGGTTTTCTTTAGCCCAGCAGCGAGGGGTTGTTTTTTGTGGGGTTTCTGTAGGGTTTTGTAGGGTTTTGTGGGGTTTTTGTGGGTTTTTGTAGGGTTTTGTAGGGTTTTGTAGAGTTTTGTAATGTTTTGTAGGGTTTTGTAGGGTTTTGTAATGTTTTGTAGGGATTTGTAGGGTTTTGTAGAATTTTGTAATGTTTTGTAGAGTTTTGTAATGTTTTGTAGGGTTTTGTACGGTTTTGTAGGGTTTTGTGGGGTTTTTGTAGGGTTTTGTAGAGTTTTGTAATGTTTTGTAGGGTTTTGTAGGGTTTTGTAGGGTTTTGTGGGGTTTTTGTAGGGTTTTGTAGGGTTTTGTGGGGTTTTTGTAGGGTTTTGTAGGGTTTGCTCGCTCTCCCCCCTGCTCGGCATTCCATGGTCAGGAGGATCCCAAAGCCATGGGGCAGCTCCCGGCTGGTACCTGGTGAATCCAAGCCCTTCTGCCCTTCTCCCGTTTGCAGCCCAGCAAACTGTGAGGGAGCGCTCCGTTTCCTGGGAATATCCGTCTTTCCGGGAATCCGCTTGGTCTGACTGGGTTTCGTCGCCATCCCCGCATCGTCCGCCTCGGCAAACTCTTCCTGGTGCAGGCTCAGCCTCTGACTTGAGCGGGGCCTGGCGGGTGGGATCGGGCCGTGGGTGCTGCTTCCAGCCGGGAGCACGGAGCTGCTCCACGGAGCCGGGGCCAGCCCTCGCTGGGAACCCGAAACTGCAGAGGGGGAGCCACTGCTGCCTCAGCTCCCTGCCACACAAGTGGCAGGAGTTTGTTTATAGATAGATATATGTAAAAATTCATTTCATTTCATTACGTTTTATTTTCGTGGAGATAGGAAGGTGAAGATGCCGGATCGGGGCGAGGGATGAGCGCTTCCAGCAGGATCAGCCCTTCCTGCCTCAGCCTCTCTGAACGAACGCAGCTGCCAGAGCAGGAAAGCTCCAGGCGTGAGTGCGAGGGGAGCGGCCACTCTCTGACCGGTGGGCTTTGGGTCAGCTGCTTCTGCAAGAGGAGAGGTCCGTGTCTGCCTCTTCCACTGGGGCATTCCGTGGTTCTCTTTTCCACCTGTTCTGTCCATCCACTGCATGGCAGGGACCAAACACGCAGGGACTCGAGCTCAGGCTGAGCTCTCCCTGTTCAGAGGGAGATGAAGGTGAGGATGAGGAGCTCACACCTCGCCTCAGACAGGGACACCACCAGAGGGCCTGGGGGACACGTCCAGCAGGAGCTGGGGCTCTCCTTCCGCTTCCACAAGGTCCCGTTCAGCCTCCGTGGGAGGCAGCGCTGCGGATCCACAGTGGGATCCGTCCTGGGCAGTCTGGGATGCTGCGGATCCACGGTGGGATCCATTCTGGGCAGTCCGGGGTTTTTCTTTTCAACGGTACGGCGACCTCCGGGCTGTAGGCGCCGCCGCGGATCCACGGTGGGAGCGATACGGGCAGTCTGGGACGCTGCAGATCCACGGCGGGATCCATTCTGGGCAGTCCGGGGTTTTTCTTTTCAACGGTACGGCGACCTCCGGGCTGTAGGCGCCGCCGCGGATCCACGGTGGGAGCGATACGGGCAGTCTGGGACGCTGCAGATCCACGGCGGGATCCATTCTGGGCAGCCCGGGACGCGGCGGATCCCCGGTGGGCTCCGTTCTGGGCAGCCTGGGACGGGCGCTCCCCACCCTCACGGTGAGATGGCCACGCTCCATGATGCAGTTATCCAGCATGCCCTAAGGAGGGATTTATTTAATGGAGAGCTCTGGGTAACGAGCTCTAAACAAACACCATCTCTCTGAAGGATTTTTAGTTTGCCCGAGGTAGCAGAAAACCTTTCCTGCCCTCCAAACATCCGGAGAGGCCTTTGGTCCGAGCAGGCAGGGATGGACAAGGACGGCCTTAACCCCTGTCACCACCTCCCTGAGCAGCGTGGCTGCTGGAAAAGGCCATTTTCTGCTCCTCCTGCGCCTGTCCCGCCTGCGGTGGCAGGAGCAGAGCTTCTCCCAGCCGGGAGCACGGAGCAGGGCTGGGGTGGGATGGCTCCGGGTGCCCAGGCACATCCAGCCGGGGACAGCAGGGACAAAAGCCCCTCGTGCAGGAGAAACGCTCCCAGTGCAGAGGCTCGGCGTGGAAAATCGGGGCTGCGGCGTCTGAATCGCCGTCTTTGGTTTATGAAAATTATAATTATTTTGATTTTAGTCCACAGACAGCTTGAAATGTTGCAAAACTCTGCAGGTGCTCTCGGTTATAACAAAACCCCAGAACAGATGGTGCAAGGTACCAGGCCAGCTCAAGGGATTAAACGCAAGGCTTTTGAAATTTAAAATTAAAGCTGGGTGATCTTGGGAAAATGTACCTGCCAAACAAGCTCGCTTAAAAAAAAAAAAAAGTTCTCCAAGTTCTCCATACAAGCTGATTTAAATTCAAATGAGACAAAAATTGGGCACTTCAAAAGTGCTTAAGAGAGGATTAAAATTCTGCGAGCGGGAAGTAATGGGATGGATACGAAGCATTTGTTGTGGCAGTGGATGTTTCGTGGCCAAAATCACGTTCTCTCCGCATTTCCTCGGGCGTGCTCCAGTGGCTGGCGGCGAAGGGCTCTGCCGACCTTCCCTTCGCACCGTCCGCTGCCCCGGGGTGAGGGACGCGGGGAGCATCCCGAGCTGCGCGGCCTCGCACGGGCCTTGGTGGCACAAATGATGCCCCGGTGCCACCCCGGTGGCGCTGGGACCCACCGTGGGAGCGCCGGGCAGGGACAGAGCCCCGCGGCCGGTGCCCGTCCCGGTGGCAGCAGGGCAGTGGGCTCTGCTCTGCTCTGCTCTGCTCTGCTCTGCTCTGCTCTGCTCTGCGCCGGGGCTGTAAAACCCGTCCGTGAGCTCAGGCGGGGAAGGGCTCGGCCCTGGAGACCCTCGCCCTCCTCGGGCAGGGCACGGAGCGGCGGTGCCCCTGCTCCAGGTGTCCCCTTTGTGGCAGCGCCATTGTCCCCGCGCGGAGCCATTCCCGCTCCCCTGGCACGGGGCATTGTTTTCCGCGTCGGTTTTTGGTTTAAATCGCTCTTAATCGCGGGCCCGGTGGGGGCATTGAGGCTCACAATGGGCAAAGAGCCCCCGGGGTGGAAAAGCCGCAATCTGCCCGGCTTTGATGGCCTTGTTGGCCGGAATTTGGGACTCCAGCGAACACGTCGCCGCAGCTCCATTGAAAGCAGAAAGGGCTGGCAGAGCCCGCAACGCTGGCCGGTGTTTGCTGGAGCCTTTGTTAACGTGCGAGATAACCTATTAATCACAACTTTTATATTCATATGCAAAACGTGCCTGGAGGACAATTTAATCATTTATTACAAGCACTTGCTATATTTACTTTCCCTTTCCCTCTCTCTTCCAGTCAGAGCCGTGCTCGTGGAGGGAGGGGGAAAAGGGATTCGGCCGCGCCGGGACGGGCACCGGGAGCCTCCTGGAAAAGGGAAAACTGCGCAAAAGTTTCAGCCCGCGCCGTGTTTTGATAGGGATTTGAAAGTCAGCGTGATTAAAGTAATTGAAAGATCCTCTCTTACTTTTCCTGCCCGTTCCTGTCTCGTCTTGTCACATTAAAGGTTTTTAAGGACTTTAATTAGGTGTGTTGGTTACGGAGCCGACAGAGAGCAGCCCCGTCCACGCCCAGCCCCTTGACGGGAGATGATCACTCTGGCAGGTACAGGCTGGCAAGCTGAACCGATATAAATTAACTAGGAAAGGTTAAATTACAGTAAAATGAGGATTGTAGACCAATCTAGGAATCTGAGCCGGTGCCTGTTCTGCCCACTGTTCTCAGCCATAACTGCACGGAGAGTTTGGGATTGGGAAGCTTTTCCATGTGGATCAGCATTAATTGTTTCCTTAAAAATAAATTCGGATATGGAAGGATGAGTCAGGGCTGGGAACTCTCAGGGAGGACAGTGCGAGGCTTGCACAAAACTTTATTTTCCAAGCGGTGCAGAAAGGTGGAATTTGGAAGGTTTTTGCAGAAAGCGAAGGGAACAAACACTTGGGAGGGCTCTGACTGGGGCAGAGCAGAGGAAGCAAAGGGACCGAGGGAGGTTCCGTGCAGCCACCTGGACCTTCAGCCTGTGCCCGTGGCCTGGAGTGTCACTGTCCTGTGCCCACGATGCTGTGTGTCACTGTGCCCCTATGTGTCACTGTCCTGTGCCCCTGTCTCACTGTGCCCCGTGTGTCCCTGTCCTGTGCCCATGGTGCTGTGTGTCACTGTCCTGTGCCCATGGTGCTGTGTGTCACTGTGCCCCTGCGTGTCCCTGTCCCATTCCCCTGTGTGTCACTGTGCCCCTGCATATCACTGTCCTGTGCCTGTTCCCCTGTGTGTCCCTGTCCCATTCCCCTGTGTGTCACTGTCCTGTGCCTGTTCCCCTGTGTGTCCCTGTCCCATTCCCCTTGTGTGTCACTGTCCTGTTCCCCGTGTGTCCCTGTCCCATTCCCCTGTGTCCCTGTCTTGTGCCCCTGCGTGTCCCTGTCCTGTGCCCCTGTATGTCACTGTCCCGTTCCCCCATGTGTCCCTGTCCTGTGCCTGTTCCCCTGCGTGTCCCTGTCCCGTTCCCCTGTGTGTCCCTGTCCCATTCCCCTGTGTGTCCCTGTCCTGTGCCCGTGCCCACAGCCCCAGGAGGTCCTCTGGCCCCATTTCCCCACCCTGCCGCCATTCCCCAGCCACCGCTTCCCAGGCGCAGTGCTGGGAATTTGTCCCAGAGCATCCCAGCTCCGAGGGACAACCTTGGCTGTGACTCACCTTCAACACCCTTTGGAGTCAGCACCCCGTGTTTGGGATGAACCTTGGGGTGTGTTTTCAGTGGTCAGGACTAAAAATAACCAGTGGCAGTGTGATAGCAATGTGCAAATGTTAATTTTTTTTATTCTTTGGTTGATTTTCATAATGTTTTAATTATTGTACAGCACACAGCAAGACAGGATCACCTCTGGATGGTTCTCGATCACTTTTTTAACTCTCCTGTAGTACTGCTGAACAATGCAAACAAACAGAGATTGATCCTATTCTTTGTCTGAATTAAAGAAACAGCACTCCTTGTTGTGTTTTATCAGGATGTCTATTTGGTTGGGTATTCAATTACAGGGTTCATTAAATCAAGATCGCTGTAGCCATATTTCATCTTTCCATTGCACTGTGACACTGGGGGCTGTTCCCTGCTCAGTGCAGGAGGCTGAGTTGTTGCTTGCAGTCCAGAAATGACATTTGCCACCTCAAACTGGTGGGAACTTGCAGAATTCCTAAAATTAGAGCCTCACATGTTGCCAGCACATCCGTAACCGGCACTGCTGGTTCCACATACCCCTTTACCCGGCCATAATAGCCAGGAAAAATGGGTTTAATTTGTCTGACAGTCTTTAATCTCCCCCTTTGTTGGAGTGTTTGGCGTTGAAGTATTTTTTCAAGGGCTTGGTGGTTGCTGCAGACATTTTACTCCGTAACAAGGATTACATTGCATTAATCCTACGAAAAGATACCGTAATTAATTTGAAAATTGCTCCGGAGTCGAGAAGTATTTAAAACCTTAATTAGGCCTAACCTTGTTTTCTCTCGCGGCTCATCAGACGCGGGCTCTGAGGAGGGGGAACGTCCCTGTGCCGGTGTCCCCTTCCCGCCGTCCCCTCGCGCTGCCGGGAGCCGCCGGGTTCTTTAAAGCTCGGGAGAAATGCAGCGCATTTATCAGCTCTGAGTGGATATCATTGTGTTTATAACAGAGTGGAGGCACCATGCAATTTTGCTCTTGAAATTGGTTTATATAGATGACTGGTTGCTGTGAAGTGTGTGTCAGAGTTGCATGCGGCCCTTATGAAGTAGTACAATTGTCATCGCTTCTTACATGGTTGTTGAGGAGAGCTGAGAGCCCGGCTCAGTCAGCTGTTGAATAGATAACCCAACACACTTAACGTGGCATACATTGTAAAGAATTACATGCCTGCTACAATGAGCTCTGGGCCTCTGCTCGAGATAATAATCCTGGTGGGTGTACCACGTGTGGCGGCTGTCTGATCGCTCGGATATGACTGACGAAACATAAAGAAAAATGTCAGGCGGCTGCGAGGAGAATGCTGCTGGAAGTTTGTTTAAGGTTCACGGCCGCGGCCGCGCTCCCGCGTTAACCCCGGCCCTGCCGCGGACGGGGCCGTGGGGCTCCGCGCGGATCCGGGAGCTCCCGGTGAGGTGGGGCTGGGTTCGTCAGCTGCGATCGAGGCTGCGCCCGTCCCTCCCCGTCGTGGCGGCCTCGTCCTCCCCTCGCCCGGCGAGCAAAGTCCCGGTGTCGCTTCACATTTGCCAGACGCCCCCGCGGAGGGCGAGCGCTCGCGACTTCTTAAGTGCCGTGGCACAGCTCATTGTGGGGAATGGAAGGGCGGCTGGGGTAATCGGGCTGGCAATACGGACTGGGATGCAGCAGCAGCAATTAGCAGTGCTGGCAGATTAATGGGAGAAAGAAATAAATAAATAAATGGAGAGCAGCCACTCCAGCGGGGCTCAGACGCTGCGCGGGTCACGCGTGGAACACACGCGGGCTGGGCCTCGGGGCGCCGCGGGGCCGGAGGAGGTCGGAGCCGAGGCTGACGTTCCCTGGATCTGCTGCACACCTCACCTGGGACGCCTCCCACCCCCGTGCTGCTCCTGCACCTCGCGGTGGAGCATCCCTGCACGCGAGAGCGTGGCGAGGACGGGCTGAGGGGGCTGCAAGGGCCGCCTGGCATCTCCCCCTGGAGCTGTACGGGCTGGGGGAGCCCGTCTGGGCCGAAAGCTGGGAGCTGCTCACCCTGTGGGAAAGCTTTCCACAGCACAGGAAGGGTTCGGATTGAAGGAGGGAGGTGGGGGAGACTCTGTGTGCCTTTGTAATTTCTGGCACTGTCGGATCCACAGCTTTGTCCTGTGGGATGGGAAATGTCCAGCACGCCCTTCCCATGCACCTGGAGGGGAATGCCGGGGACGGCTCTTCCCTGCTGGATTATTCCTCTCAGTTTACATGGAATCTTTTACCCTTTTATTTTTATTTAATTCCCAATTTATTTCCGTGAGGGAAGGTGAGAAGGGGTGGAATTATCCCTCGGTAACCTCTAAACACGAAGTGTGTGGATCAGGAAGTGGGTTCAGACCTTCGGGTGTGCAGTCAGCAGCGTCCCCACGGAGCAGAGCAGGGCCAAGGGACAGGAGCCAGAGACTGGGGGTTTATTCCCCTCGCCCTGAATTCATCCGTAACATCTGAGCAGCCTGGGACAGGGAGCTGTCCCTGCCCATGGGAAGAGGTGGAATGAGATGAGCTTTAGGATGCCTTCCAACCCAAACCAGTCTGGAATTCCGTGATTGAGTTCTCCAGCTTTTCTACTCACAGCTGTTGTTCCTGGTGTTCCTCTCCCCCCCAGCCCATCCCAGCCACCATGCACTTGGGATATTTTCCTGTCAGTGCAGCAAAATTTGGCTGCTTCTGGTACGAAAAATTCGGGGCTGTCCTACAACCCCAAGTTTCTCTAGATCTGTATGGTTGTGATGTAGCCAGTCTTAATTATGGCCATAATCTAGCCCTGATTCCTGGCATTCTACTCCTTTTTCCCCCTCCCATCCCAAACACTTTCAGTTTTCTCTTTTTGATAAAGTCTCTTTAAAGAAATCCTGTAATACCTTGTAATGAAGCTGCCAATCCAGCATTTTCTTGGTAACAGCTGAAGTAGTGCTCAACTGGCCACTCGTTTGGCCCAGGAAAGGGCTCAAAGCTCATCCCAAGAGGTGGAAAAAAATCTCAAGGAAAGAAAAATCCAAACAACCTCTCGGTTAAATCCTAAACTCACAGAAATAACAGAGGCTCAGGGAAATTATTAATGCTAAATAATAGAAATATAGGAACAGAATGTTTGATTTTCCAGCTAAGGGACAGAATTCACACAGGTGCTGGAGTTTTCCTTCCGGTGCCGTGGATTCCCGTTCTTCAAATAGCCAGATCGGGGCTTTCTAGTTTGGATTCTGGGAACGGCCCTCTGGAGGCTCCTGCCTGCTCTCTGAATCCCTGAACTGAAATCAGTGTGAGGGGCTGCGCTTTGGTCTCAGGCTGAAAAATGTGCTCCTTGTGTCTTTTTCCTTGGAAATCTCGCCGTAACTCAGAATTCCGCCGGAATTTCCTCTCTCTCCCCACACGCCATATGTTTGTGCATTTTGATATAAAACCCCTCCTAATGGATCACATTTAAATTCCAGGCTAACGATGCAGCGTGTGCAGCAGGAATTGCAGCGATTCTTCAGTTTCCATCGCTGCATTTTGCTTGTGGTGCTCAAATTCCTGCTCCCGCTCTGCAGCCTGGCACCGACTTGGGAAAGGAGTTGGGAAAAGAGTTTTCTATCAAACCCTCCAATTATTTGCTTATTTCTGAATGCAGAACAGGGGCTCAGTGTGGTTATTTAGGGGAGGGTTTTTTGCTTTCCTTCCACCAAAAAGTTGACGATTTGCACGGAGTTTGTTTTGGAAGGTGATCCCGTGGGTGAGGGCGGGAGGAGCCGGGAATCTGGGATCCCATTCCAGCGGCACATCCCGGCCTTGCCGCTGGGGCTGGGAAGGTTGCGCTGCCCCAGGCGTGAGCGGCTTAGCTCTGCAGAGAGCACACCGAGGATGTCCGGGGTCCCTCCGTCCCCTCCTGTTTGTGGGAGATTTGGGATAGGGAAACGAATGAGGAATACTCTGCAGAAATGCCTGCAGGGTCTGGCCATAGGTGGAGAACGTTTGTGTTTAGGAGAGCTGCCCCCTTTGTTCTCCCCAGGGGGGACAGGGGGTCCTCGTGCCCTGATTTTTATGTTTACATTTCCATGTTTATAACGTATTGCTCCGTTGTTTGGGAGTTTGGTACACAGAGCGTTTCCAAAGCTGTGCCTGAGTGTCAGAAAAGGGGACACTACAGCAGGGCAGAGGGTGCTTTGTCGCTCGTCTGATTTTTCATCTAATAACGGGTTCCTGCATAAATCTGATGAGCTGTGGGGCTCCAAGTGTTTGATTCTCAGTTCCCTTAAATCTTCCTCCCTTTTCTGCCTGCAATTTCCTTTTCCAGATTTTCTGTGCTGGTTTTCTCGCTTTCCTGCTCCCCCGGACCAGAACAGAAGTGTCTGGTGCCGGGATTTGGGGTGCAGCCCTGCCCTGCACAGGGACGCGCATTTATTCCATCTTCCCCTTTTCCCCTCTCCCTTGTCCTGTTTGTCCTCTCAGAGAGCTGAGTTCTGTTTCAAGCATGGAAAGATGGAATCTCAGAGTCTCTGTCCCCCGCCCTGAGTGTGTCGGGAGCAGGAGGTTGTGGGGCTGCTCCGGCTGCTCCGGGGACGTGAACTCCTGGTGCCTCCCCTCTCCCTCCCCCACGGAGGAATTCAGTTCCCGAGAAACAAAACTGCCCGAGCCCAATGCCCTGATCACCAAATCCCAGGATCCCTGAGGCTGGAAAATCCCTCCAGGGTCACTGGGTCCAAGCTGTGCCCCATCCCCACCGTGTCCCCAGCCCAGAGCCCTGAGTGCCACCTCCAGGAATTCCTTGGACACCTCCAGGGCTGGAATTTTGTCTGGTACAACACTGCAGGATGCACTGGGGAAACTTAGACCTCTGAAATCTGGGAAAATACAGAGGTTTTGTTCTATTTTTTAATTTTTTTTTTCAGCTTAAGTGGTTTGGGAACTCGATTTTTATTTTTTTTTTCAGGTAAAGTAGTTTTATTTTAATAACTGCAAGCAGCTCTGTTTGTGTCCTTCAGGCAGAAATCCCCACCGCGACCACGTTTCTGTGCTAATGGAAATAAAAGGTGAGAGAACTAAAAATAATAATAAAAATACTTCAGGTGTCTACACTTGAATTCAATTAATGCCTCCATCTTAGTCTATCAAACACTTGAGAGAGCCACAATAAGAGGAAATATAGATATAAGTGCCTAAACAAAGTGGCCAGCGGACAGAAATCACCCCCTCTTCATGCAAATGCTCAGAGGATCAAATGATCTGCTTTATTTTCTGCGTTTACTGGGGCTGCTTTCCCCTTCCAACCACGCCAGCAATACCAAACCTATCCAGGCGATGTTGCCTCTGCTGCTGGGAGAGGAGCAGCTGGGAGCCCATCCCGGCGGGCTCGGGGCTCTCCTCCCGGCCCTGTGCCTTCCACAGCGCTGGGATTTGCTCCCAGCATCCGAAGGAAACCAGTGAATTATGTGATTTTTTTTTTATTTTTTTTTTTTAAGTGTGAATCCCTGGGGATAAGTCAGAAAATGCTTCAGTGCTTTTTAAAATAGCATTTTGCTCGAGTGCTGGCTTGGCTGGTGCTGCAGAGCGGAGACGTTCATTTATTTATTTATTTATTTATTTATTTATTTATTTATTTCGGGGATCCAAGGATGGATTCCTGCCCCTGAATCGCTTCCTCTGAATCTTTCCATTGTTAAAAGTCATCCCAGCCCCTCGCTGGGCATTATCTGTTAGACAAACCCCATCCCATCCAGCCCTTGAGGAATAATAAAATTGGTTCTTAATTTTTTCTCTCTGATGTTCCTGAGGGTCCAGGGAGCATGGGGACTGAAATGGGGGCGAGGGATCCCCGGGAGGTGCCTGGGACTGGGAGAAAACCCCACAGCCAGGACACCCTTTGTGCACATCCATTCCAGACTGGTCTGGCAGGGAAGGGACCCTAAATCCCACCCCATTCCATCCCTGCAGGGCAGGGACACCTCCCCCTGTCCCCGGCTGCTCCAGCCCGGATCCTGCCCCCTTGGACACTTCCAGGGATCCAGGGGCAGCCACAGCCTGGACGTTTATCTCTGCGTTACTTGGAATATCCAGAAAACACGTGACCAGAAATATTTTTATTTGCAGCTGGAAGACACCCCCTGCCCAAAGAGAGAAGCTGGAGCTCCTGCTGCCCAGCCTCAGGACATCCTGGAAATAATTCCGGAGTCAGGGCCCTGAGTGGCAATCTCAACGAACTGTCCCAGTTTTGGGAGGCACCCTGGGCTGAGCAGAGGGGGGACAAGGGCAGAGGGTTCGGGGTGGGCTCAGCTCACCCCAAAGTCTCTCATCCTGCCCTGATGAGCACAGAGGGCTGATACTCGACTTTGCACTGATATCCAAATCTGGATCTCTTCCCCCGTGCCCCAAAAAGCCAAAATCTTTATTTTCATTTTCAAATCTCAATATTTCCATGAATTATTGTATCAAAATACCCCCGATTTATTTACTGGGATCATTCCAAAAATTTTTTTTTTGCAACAAAAACTTCATTTTGGTGGGAAACTGTACTTTCATTCCACAAAAAAAAGGCATCATAGGGGGCGATAAAAATATCTCTGACAATATTGTGTGTAGTGATGAAAAGCATCGGTTTTTCTTTCTTGAAAGGCCAGGTTTGAGCACAAAAGGGCTGAGGATCCATGGGCAGCCCTGCCGGGGGCGGCTCCGTTCGGGGACGGGGTCAGGGTCACCCCCTGGATATCTTCGGAGCATCATTCCGTGGTACCCACAGGCTCAAATGTTCCCCCTCTCCACGACATTTAGAGACACAAGGTTTGTGAGGAAGCGTGGAATTGTCCCCAGAAGCCTCACCCCAGTTTGAATTTCCGGGAGATAAATCAGTGTTTGCAGCTGGCAGGGAAAATGCCCGAATGTCACCGGGGCAGTTCTTACCTGCTACTCACAATTGGGATTTTTAGGGGATCGTTTTGCACCAGGATCCTTCCTCCTGGGAAGACCAGGTTGAGTAAGTTGAAACATTTCTCTCCCATGGAAAACCCACAGTCAAATGCTTTTTAGGTTGGGATTTTTTTTTTTTCCATCTTATTCCTCACTCCTGCGTCATTAATTTAAATATCTCCCGTAATCTGAAATTGTAAAAAAAAAAAATTTGTAAAACTATTTTGAAAAGTCAAACCTTTATGCACCTGTGCCCATTGGTTACTGCCGAGGTGTTAAACGAATTTATCCCATTATCTTAACGAGTTCTTGATGCACCCAAAGAGAATTTGCCGAGGGATTTGGTTAAACCCAAAACCGTGGGGCATTTTCCCGGCAATACACGGACACACGGAGAGTAAATAAAACGTTTCGTGGTGGGCACGTTAATTAAGGCCTTCATTTAGGAGGAGGGAATAAAGGAATGGGCTGCAATCAGGCCTGGCGGGGCAGGCAGAGCGCTCCTGGCTCCGGGAGGTGCCGCTCCCTCGGGAGCGGGGATCGTTCCGGAGGGAGAGAACCGGGAGCCGCCTGTGCAGAGGTTTAATTTAAAGTGTGTTTCTCACTAGGCTGCTCACAACACTTAATTAAACTCTGCTGCTTTGGCAATGACAAATGCCGCGGTGCTGAGGAGCCCGAGCCGCCGCCGAGGAGCTCCCGCAATTCCCTTCGTGTGCGGCGGCGGCCGGATCCAGGTCAGGAGAGAGGGATGGATAAAAGTGAGGTTATTTAAGGGGTTGGGAGGCAGTTGCCGCTTCCCAGCCCCCGTGTGAATCCCGAGGAAGGGTTCCTTGGGGCAGGATTCATCAGTCCGAGGGTTTGGATATTGCAGCACGTGGACATGGGAAAACACTCCTGCTGTTCCTCAGCCTCCCCATCCGAGATCCTCCTCCTCATGCGAGATCCTTCTCCTCATCCGAGATCCTCCTCCTCATGCGAGATGCTTCTCCTCATCCGAGATCCTCCTCCTCATCCAAGATCCTTCTCCTCATCCGAGATCCTTCCTCTCATCCAAGATCCTTCTCCCCATCCGAGATCCTCCTCCTCATCCGAGATCCTCCTCCTCATTCGAGATCCTCCTCCTCATCCGAGATCCTCCTCCTCATCCGAGATCCTTCTCCTCATCCGAGATCCTTCTCCCCATTGGAGATCCTTCTCCTCATCCAAGATCTCTCTCCACTGCGCTGGCTGCAGGGCACTGGCTGTGCCCCGTGCTGGCACTGCGGGGCTCACACCCCTGGGGCTGTGTCCAGTTCTGGGCCCCTCGGGAAGAGGGAGACCCTGAGGGGCTGGAGCGTGTCCAGGGAAGGGAACGGAGCTGGGAAGGGGCTGGAGAATTCCTGAGGGAGCTGGGAAGGGGCTCAGCCTGGAGAAAAGGAGCTCAGAGGGGACCTTGTGGCTCTGCACAACTCCCTGACAGGAGGGGGCAGCCGGGGGGGATTTGGGATCTGCTCCCAGGGAACAGGGACAGGAGGAGAGGGAACGGCCTCAGGCTGGGCCAGGGGAGGCTCAGGTGGGACCTCAGCAGGAATTTCCCCATGGAAAGGGGGCTCAGGCCTTGGAACTGCCCAGGGAATTGTGGAGTGCCCATCCCTGGAGGTGTCCAAGGAATTCCTGGAGGTGGCACTCAGAGCTCTGCGCTCGGGACAAGGTGGGCATCGGGCACAGCTTGGCGTCCACAGGCTGAGAGGCTTTTCCAACCTCAGAGATCCTGGGATTGTGCTGTGGGCCGTCTGTTCCCAGAAATGCAGCCGGGTGCTCCCAAAATCCAGAGGCACTCACACACCAGGGGAAGGTGGTTACAGAGAGGTGGTCATGGCTTTGGACAGAGTGTGCCATCCCCTATTCAGGCAGGTTTTTAAATAGACAACTTTCTTCTGAGTCAATAAAAAAAATAAATCTATTTTCTCACATTTCTGCCACGAAATACCAGGCTGGGATGTGAGGAAGCACTCTTGCCTGGGTATTTTTAGCTGCCAGACCTTTATTTTAGGCATACATGGACACAAACGTCATTGCATGTTCAAGCACGGTGTCCTCTGGTTTAATTCCCTGTTCCCTGTCCACCTGTCCATGCAGCTCGAGCAGGGGAATGTAAATTGTCAGGAATGTGTGGTCTCGTTTAACACCTGCATTAATAAAAAAGGCAGTGAAAAGCTCTCCCTGATGAGAACAGTGGGGTTTCTCCTCTGCCTCCAGTCCCCATCCGGAGTGTGCAAGGGCACAGTTGGAACACAATGATCTTTGAGGCCCCTTTCAGCCCAAATCCTGGCATTCCATAAGGACACACATTTTGGGAAGCTGCCCCTCAGTTTAAGCCTGTCCTGAAGCTGGAAATTTCTGAGGCAAAAACCCCCAAGGTTTTTTGCAGTGAAAGCCTCTATTGGCAATAATAAATCAGAATTTTACAAAATGAGGCTTCAGTTCCCCCTGGGGAGGTTAAAAAGGGGATGTGGGCGCAGGGGAGGAGGCGCCTGTGCCCTGGGAGATGCATCCAGACCCTTGGGTGTGAGGGTGTGACTGCAGGCCTGCGGGGCTGGATAATATTCCCTGTGAATTCCAGGGGCTCTCGCACGGATTGCAGGGAGTGTTTCCCTGGGGATGGGGTCAGTCCTTGCCCCCCATGCCGGGGCAGAGCCGGGCACAGGAGCCGGGCCCTCCCGGAGCAGCCAGAGTTACAAAAATATCACCCTGCTTAAAGCTTTTTTTGTTCTTTGAAGGGTATTTTTGATGAATTCTAATGTAAACCATTTTGTTAATTTAATTGATTTTTTCTTTTTAGTAGGGACTTGAATAAAACCTCACACAAGTCCCCAAGGGCCGGTGCCTCTCTTTGATGTGGCCCAGCTCTTCCCCTCTCTCTCCCACCCTTTTTCATCCCTTTCTGCTCTCTCTTTCTCTGCCAGGAGCTCTCCCCTAACCCTTTGCACCCAACAAATTGCTTCCTGCGGCCTTTTCCCCCTTCCCTCTCCAGCTGGGATGATCCCGGGGCATTTCTCAGTCACAGGTGGGGGAGATTTCTCTGTCTCCGCCCTCACCCTCCACCTGTCCCTGAATTCCCTCTGATGAGCCCTGGTATTTTTCCCCTCTCGTCCCTTCCCACCCTTTTGGGTGTCTGGCTGGGGGTCGAGGCGCTGGTGCTCCCCTTCCCAGGGCTTTTCCAGCAGCTGGAGCTGCTCCATCTCTGCCTCCGGGAGCCGCCTGGATGCAGCCAGGCGAGCACGGCCCCGGCTCGTCCCCTGCGCTTCCCGAGCCCGCTCCAAGGCTGAAGGTAAAAGTTCTCTAATGCCTTTTCCTGGAGATAGAACAATTCAGTGGGGGCCTGTTCCCCTTTTCAAGGTGCCCCAGCAGAACCAGTTGGCTGGGAGCGGGAGGTAAACGCTGCTGGCATTGCAGGGTGCCGGAGCCCTGGGGTTTCCGTGGGGTGCTGTGCGGTGCCGGCGATGGCAGCTGGGCGACGGTTATTGCAATTGAGGACGTGCCCCTGGCCCTCTGTGTCCCTGACTGCAGGAACCGCTCCGGAGCGGGCAATCTAAGGGTGCCCAGCCCCTGGCTCCGGCTCGTGGGTCAGGGCAGGGCTCTGCCCTGCCAGGCTCTGGGCTGGGGGAGACCCCTGGGGCTTTTTGAGCCTTCTGAGCCTGTCCCTGCAGCACTCCTGCGGCCAGGAGAGCACCTCCAGGAGAGCCCTGCTCCTGCCCTGCTCCTGCCCCGCTCTGGGGCTGTTTAGGCTCCCCGGGGCAGCTCCAGCTGGGACTGAGCTTGAAGCCGCTTTTCCCCTCAACCGCGGTGATGGAGAGCCATTTGAAACACGCGTTGTGGCTCCTGCCTGTGTCCCTTGTGGCCTGTGCGGTGCGAGGTGCCAGCACCGCGGGGCTGAGCCAGCACAGCTCTCGGGTGGCCTTGCCTGGGCTGGTGGTGGCAGGTGATGGTTCTGAGATGGTGGTTCTCAGGTTTTAAGTCTCCTCAGAGCCCAGGAGAAAGCTGCTCCTCCCCCAGGGCAGCCCCATCAGCAGCCCGGCCTAGCGAAGCGCGTGCTCGGTGTAAATATTGTCCATGGTCTTTAATGAGTTGTGTGGCCCCTTCTTTTCTCCCCGCTCCTAACAGCAGACATTTCTGTGGATGGCTTTGTGACTGTGGTGGTTTTTAGGCTTTTGGGATGGTTATCCCTGTGCTGGGATGTGCTGTTCCTGTGGTTGGCAGGGGGTTGTGCCCCAGGCCGGCCCACACCCACCTGTGGCTCACAGCTGTGCTCAGAACCCCAAAAAACCCAGGTGTTTTTCTGCAGACAGCACCTCTGGTGACACAGAGGGTGTGGGTGGCTCCTCGCACAGAGGCAGCACTGCCAGGAAATCTCTTTTCCTGCTGCTAATGCTGTTGGCTCTTTATTCAACGCCCTTTGGATTGTCCTCCTTAGCACCAGTGCCAAGTGTCAAATGAATGGTTCTTGTTGCTGTTGTTGTTGTGGGGTTGTTTGTTTGGGTTTGGGGGTTTTTTGGTTGTTTTTGGGGGGGTTGGGAGGTTCATAGAAACACAGAATGGTTTGGATTGGGAAGGGCCTTCAAGAGCACCTGGTTCCAAACCCCTGCCAAGGGCAGGGACACGCTGGAGTGGTTTGGGGGTTTGGGTTGGGTTTTGATCATCCCGACATGAGGAGGAGTTTCTGTGGCTGCTGCGGGCTCTGTGTAGGGCAGGATGAGGCTGTAACGAGCGTCTGATGTTCTGGTAACCGCAGTTCTTTGGCACACACATTTCCTGGGAAATTGCTGTGGAGTTTTGTGGCACCGGAATCTCTGAGCACATTCCAGGATTTCCTCTGGCTGCACCACATCCCACCCTTGCCATGGCACTGCAGGTCATGGTCACCAGTGGCTCTGGTGCTGTTTTGGTGCCCAGGCCTGTCTGCCAGGGGCACGCCATAGAAAACCTTCCCCTGCGTGGAAAACTACAGCCCCTGAGTTAAACTGGGGATTTAACACCCTCACTCGCTCTGAATTCATACAGACCTTGCCTCCAAATCTCAGTGTTTGCTCTGACTCTTTGGCCACTCTTCTCCCCTTCTCTCATTTTCCCTCCTGCCTGTGCCTGGCTACAGTCTCGAGATGTTTGCCAAATATCCCCCAGTACAGCAAGAAATCCATGTTGAGAGATACCAAATTCCTGTTAGCTCTTAAGGTTGGGAGAGGTGTGTTAGGTAGCCCATCACATAAAGCTCGATCAAAATCCCTGAGTAAATGCCACGGGAACCCTCCAGGAATAGAGCCTTTAATCTTTAGATGGTCTGAGAGGAGCCTGGTGACATGGCTGGGCTTATTGCACAAAGCTCATTTCAGGCACTCAGTCATATTGGGAAGAGCCTCAGGTCCTTCTCCCCGTCCTCTTCCAAGAGGCAGAAACGAGCTCTTCCTCTTGTTTTTTTTTCCTTTCCCAAAGCTAAAATACAAAAAACAACATAGAAATGAAAAATATTTGAGTGTCTAAGCACTTTTTACCTTCTCGAGGTGCTGGGTGTGGCCGTTGCTCTCCTCACTGGGGTAGGGACCAGTTCAGAGTGTCCTCGGGACCACCAGGCTCAGGATCTGTCCTAAGCAAGGAAACTGCAGCAGGCAAGAACAGAGGTTTCAGTGTGTTATTTTATTATCTAAATACCTGGTTCTTTTATTTTAAATTACATTATGAAGGGAATAATAAAAGGAAATAATTGCAAAAAGTAACATTGCTTTTTTAAAAAAGATGGGACCTGTGTAGCTAATTCTCATTAACTTGGGACTTCTTTTCCCCTCGGTATTTTTTCCCAATAAGGAATCAATCTTGGCAAATCGTTTATTTGTCCTGTTCCCTGCAATAACATTTCATCAGTGGGGAATGTGTAGAAAAATTGGTTTGTGCTCTCCTGTAGGCAGGGACAGGAGGAGAGGGAACAGCCTCAGGCTGGGCCAGGGGAGGCTCAGGTGGGACATCAGCAGGAATTTCCCCATGGAAAGGGTGCTCAGGCCTTGGAACTGCCCAGGGAATGGTGGAGTGCCCATCCCTGGAGGTGTCAAAGGAATTCCTGGAGGTGGCACTCAGGGCTCTGGGCTGGGGACAAGGTGGGGATGGGGCACAGCTGGGACGCCGTGATCCTGGAGGGATTTTCCAGCCTCAGGGATCCTGGGATTGTGCTGTGGGACATCTCTTCCCAGAAATGCAGCCGGGTGCTCAGCGAATCCAGAGGCTCAGGCAGAGGGAGAATTCGGGATGCAGGGATGGTGCCAGGAGGGGCCTGTGCCACCCCAGCTGAGCCTTCCGGGGCACCAGTCCTGCTCCAGCGCTGCCCGCGCGCGCTTGGCACCTCTTGGACGCCGGACAAGGCCGAGCTGTGTGAAGACAGTGCTCAGCTCGGGTTAATTAGCTCCTCTGCAGGGCTAATTAGGAGCTGAGCTCTGCGCTGGCTCACCTGCATCGCTCCCGCGCGGGTGGCGCTTGGGGAGGGGGGAGCTGCAATTCCTTCTCACATTCCAGCTCCAATCCAGGCTCCCGCCTGCGTGCATCTGGGGCCTGGCTCTAAAATTCCGGACACTTCTTATTTTATCTCGATTGGTTCTTATCTCCTTAATCCGAAACTCCAATGTTTGCCCGGAGCAGCTCCGAAAGGGAACGTGGCCGGGCAGAGGTGGGCAGCGTTAGTCTGGTACCGAGACGTGACCGAGGCAGTCGGGGGCCCAGGGCACGTTTTGTGCGGCAGGTGATGACAGCTGACCCGCACATCAGTTACCGCGGGCTCGGTGACTGGCTTCCCACCGCTCCTCCTGGAATCCCTGCCCTGGAAAATGGGGATAACGGGAATATCCACGTGCGGCCATTCGGTTGGTTTCGCTTTGCTGTTGTTTGGAGGTTCCAGTGCAGGAGTGGCTGATAGAAACGATTTTGGCGGTGGCTGTACATGGAAAACGCGCCAGGAATCGCGTGGACCCTCCTGGGATCTGGGTGGGCTCAGGGACCCCGCTCTGGGGAATTCTCCCTGGTCAGCTTTCCAAGCTGCAGTACTGAATTGATCATTTCACTAAGCATGAAAACTGGGCTCACTTTTTCGCAATCAAACAATAATTCTTATGCCATCACCTCTTAAAAAGATTAATTTAACTACTTCACAACAAAATTATTTAAATGTGAACTTTTTAAGGGTTATCATCCATTTTAAGAGCAAAAATACCCTAAATATTCCCCATAATACACCAAGCAAAGATGGCCTCTGGTCCATCCGCTGGTGCCACATTCAAAATAAAAGTAAATATGGAAATATTTCCATTTCACCCAACTAAAACCATTTGATCCATAGTAATATAGCAGTGCTGGGGAAAATTTAAATAATAATAAACATGGCATGCTGAACAGCACTTTGGAAGGTGCTGCCGGTGTTCTCAGAACAGTTAATAAAGTAGTCACAAATGATTCTGCCCACTTTTGTCCCAAAGAGGATCATATTTAATGCTCCATTTAATTTGCTCAAATGTCAGGGAACATCAAAAGGGGAAATTTATTGTATTAGTCACTGAAAGAGATATAGTAGGAGCATCCTGCTATCTAAAGATGATTAATAAAAATAGCTATTGATTCTGCAAAGTCAATAAATCCAGCTGTTCCGAGGGTGGCATTAGTCAGTCCCAGGCACTGCTGGAGTTTGTTTGGCTCCCTGCAGATGGATCTGCAGCCTCTGCTGCTCTCCCAGGCAGGCAGGAAGGAGAGGAGGAGCTGCCCCGGGCCAGGCCCTCCCTGGATCAGGATTCCCACCAGCCGCTGACGGAATCTCGAGATCCCGGCACAAAGGGTCTCCCTTGGTTTGGGCAAAGCGCAGAACTCCCGTGGTTGGGCATTCTCGGACCTGCTGGTGAGGCTCAGGTGGGACAGGCTGGAGAAAAAACCCTCCTGAGGGGTGGTCAAAGCATTGCCAGGGGAGAGAAAACCATGGAATGGGTTGGGTTGGAAAAGTCTTCTCAGACCATGGAATTCAAACAGTTCCTTCAGCCACCTCTGCCCGTGTCCCCAAGTGCCACATCCACAGGACTTTGAAATCCCTCCAGGGACGGGGATTCCATNATCCCTCCAGGGCTTTGAAATCCCTCCAGGGGATGGGGATTCCACGCTGCCCTGGGCAGCCCTTTCAGGGAAGGAATTTTCCCAATGTCCACCCTGAGCCTCCCCTGGCCCAGCCTGAGGCCGTTCCCTCTCCTCCTGTCCCTGTTCCCTGGGCGCAGATCCCAAATCCCCCCCGGCTGCCCCCTCCTGCCAGGGAGGGGTGCAGAGCCACAAGGTCCCCCCTGAGCTCCTTTTCTCCAGGCTGAGCCCCTTTCCAGCTCCCTCAGCAATTCTCCAGCCCCTTCCCTGCTCCCTCAGGAATTCTCCAGCCCTTCCCAGCTCCATTCCCTTCCCTGGACTCCTCCAGCCCTCAGGGTCTCCGTTGTCCCGAGCAGCCCAGAACTGCCCCAGGTTTCAGGATGCAGCCTCAAGGTTTGCTCAGCATTTTAATGCCTGGCCCTGCTCCTCAGCCTCTGCCTCTGCTGTGATTCCCGTTTCTGGAGCAGCCCTTGTTGATATTTAGAGAGAGAGGGACCTCATTCCCCCCCGCCCATGTGCCGGGGCTTTGGGAAAACATTTCCACCCATTAGGTTTTGTGAATTGGAATTCTTCCCTCTCTGCATAACTTTCACAGGAATTTCCGTGAAAAACACCCTGGCTGTGTTTGGAATTCTCACCAAGGGCTGGGCCAGGTTCCCTGCACCCATCTCCCAGTGGCCTAAGCCTCGAACTCTGCTTAGGACCTCTGGAGAACCCTAAAATAAGTCAGTGTTTGGCATCAGGACACAGAAAGCAGCAGCTGATTTCAACACTTCCTTCCCTGTTTATTTTCTCAGCGGGGCCAGACGTCACTGTGCTAATTTTTCTTGGGCTGATGATGGGAAAAAATTAAGGATGCTAACTTTAGCTGACAAATATTCCCGCAGCAATGTCATCTCAACGTTTCCTTTCTGCACCCTCGAGCAGCTGAGTTTCAGCTGCAGAAATGTCCGTGGCAAACTTGCAGAGAGCGCAGGGATTGGTGCTGACAATGACGAGCTTTCTGTGAGAGGGTAAAACCCCTTCTAATTTAAATATTAAAATCACTTGCTAATGAAATGCGGGATAAGTTATAGAATGGGGTAGATTGTGGCAGCTTTTAAGATTTCAGGATGATGATGCTGCTTCATTTCTGCTCTCTTGTGATGCTGATCCCTGCTTTAATTAGCAGTAGGGAAGCAGGAGCCACTGGTGCCTCTTAAAATTGGGCTGAATTCCCTGTCCCCTGGAGTACAGAATGGGAAAAGAGAGAGAGATCCCTTAAAAATCCCCTTGTGCCCCGTGCAGGAATGCGGGAGATGCTCTGAGGAGCCTGTGTGACACAGGGCAAGGCTGAACAGGCGCTGTGCACTGCTGGGTTTCTGGTGGGACCTTTCCTGGTGCCTGAGGCGCTGTCCCCTCCCCAGAACCCTGCCTGCCTGTCCCCATGCCCTGCTGGGTCTGCGGGAAGCACCTCTGGAATTTGGGAGCTGCCCCAAACCCCCCTCACTGCTCCTCTGGTGTCCAGAGCTGCTCTGCTTGACGTCACCCAAACTTTTCCAGCTTGGGCTGGCCCTGGATGCATCTGCAGATTTCTGCTCAGGGAAACCTTCCTCAAACGTCTTTTGGAAAATTTAATTTAATGTCCGCTGGCTTTCCCTTCTCTCTTGTGGCAGTAACATCTTCAGAGAGCACCAGGGGTAGGTTAGGCAGGACCCAGCCACGCTGCTGTCCTCAGTCACAGCCTCCTCCTCCTCACCCTGCCTCCCTTGGGGGTTTCCCACAGTTCCCCTTCCAGGGATAAGAAACTCCTTGCTCTGAGGTTCCCAGTGTGTCTCTGTAAAACATCCGAGGGGTGTGTGACAGCTTCAGAGCCTCCGGAATCTCACCCAAAACTTTATGAGCTCTTTAAAATGCCCGTTAAAGATTCACAAGTTGCCGTGCTCGTTATTTGGTGTTATAATTTAAGCACCTCTGTTCTCCTCTCATTTTAGGTGGGATTTTTTTTTTTATTCTAAGCTTTTCTTCTTCAGGGAAATGTGCTGATAAAATCTTGCGGTGGTCACTGGTTTCTCAGTGCTGGTGTGAAGTTGTGCCAGGGCGGGGTCAGGATGGAGATCAGGAAAGGTTCTTCCCCCAGAGGTGCTGGGCACTGCCCAGGCTCCCCAGGGATGGGCACGGCCCCGAGGCTGCCAGAGCTCCAGGAGCGTTGGGACAGCGCTGCCAGGGGTGCCCAGGGTGGGATTTTGGGGTGTCAGAAGCTGGATCCATGATCCTGTGGGTCCTTCCAGCTCAGGACGTTGTGATTCCACTCTTGCTGCCCCCCAGCAGTCTCACAGCCCCTTCAAAGCCGTCCCCGAGCTCCGGCCGAGCACGGAGCAGGAGGAGAGGGGAAGCTGAGGGTGCAGGGCAGGGGGCCAGGCAGGGGAGGACGGTGGAAGTGCTGGGCCATTATGGCAGAGAGCAGATAATGTCCCTGCGCGGGCATTTGTCACGGTGGGTGCTGAGCCGTGGCAGCGCTGAAGAGGCACCCGAGGAGCCCTAATCTGGGGGGGAATGGAGACATTAGGGGACAGGCTCCTGCGGAAAATGTTCTTATCTCGCGCCTTGCATATGTAGCGGGCCTTCTGCAGGGCCCACGATAAGTAGGACTCCTTGTTTCATTGAAAGGACCGGTAAATAGTCACATAAAACCCATATAATTTGCTGGCTTGTAAGTTAAAGCCCCAGGCAGTCTTATCACTTCTTTTGTCATGTCCCTTACACTTCCAGGGCAATTCCGTGTCAAATTGCTCTACATTTTGCACCCTGACCCAGCAAAAGTGGAAGCCTGCAAAAAACTTGCCACTCTTCATCCTTTTTTTTTCTTTCTTTCTTTCTTTTTTCCATTTCATACTTTGTGAGCTGAACCATTTTTCCTCCCCGCGAGCCGAGCGTGTCTCTGTGTGAATCTGTGCTTGTGTGAATGCGTCTGGGGCTGCACCCCGAGCACATCCTCTCACCTGGGCTTGTCTGTGCCAGCCAAGTACAAAGGGAAAACCTAACTTCAGAAGTGAGGACATTAATTACCGAGCAGGGAGATCTTCCCTAATACTGATGTCCAGGCTGAGCCCGTGTTTCTATGCGAGCCCCCCGGCACAAAGGCGGCCGGGGGAGACTGTTACCTTTGCAACCTTATTTATCATGTAAATAGCTGGGGCCGGGCTGCTGCCAGCTCCATCCCCAGCCCAGCAATGCTGCGTTTCCCCATTCTGTAAATGCCAGGGCGCCGCAGCCCCGCTGGAGTTAACGGCGCGGCACTTTTGTGTTCGGTAGCATGAATCATTAATCATGAGGCAGGCCATATTCTTGTACTGCTGCTGCTTTCATTACTTGGCCTAATTAAACAGTTCTCTGAACTGGAATCTCAGATTCCTCTGTTACAGATTATCATTAATTATGGTGAAAGTGCTCAGAGATGTTGGACTCAATTATATTCTGCTCAACTCTGGCACGGCGTGATTCATTGCACAGCCTGCGCTGCAGATGTACTCTGTTCTTATCTCGCACTCCCACTTTTGTAAATTGGGCTCTGCCAGCCAACAAACCGAGAGTTATGTGCCGCCTTTTCATTAAAAACATGTTGGAGAAGCACACACCAATTAAGGAGCCTGTATTTTATGCCCAACGAGGAGCGGGGTTTGGGAGGAAGAGCCGAGCGAGCGGCAGCTCTGCTCCTCGCTCCCTCCTTGTGCCTGCTCCGGCTCCTCTCTCCAGTTTGGGTTCCTCTCCTCCACTTTCCCAAGGTGTGGCTCCTCCCAGGGCATCCAGCACGGTGCCCACCCCCGGCTGGGGGTGTTTGCAGAGCCCGAGGCCCTTCCTGCGCAGCGTTATCCATTGAAATGCTGGGAATGGCCCGAGCAGCCTGGATTTCTTCCTGTGATTAATGCGGAAAGTGGCCACGGCGTCGAGCAGTGGTGTAACACTGTTAATATTAATTATTATTTTAATACCCAACCAGCCTCGGCACCTTCCAGCAGGCAGTTTCATAAATTAAGGTACGAAGTAAACGCACGGCTTTGCAGGTTGGTGTTTCAAAACGTTTTATGTTCTAAATTGAGATGAAATGTGAAATGAGAACCGTCAGGAATTAAAAATATTAGGAAATGCAATGATCCTGCAGGAAAAGAGAAGTGGAGTTCTTTCCTTCTGTATTTTTGGCATATATAGAACTCAGTGTCTCTACCTGTTGGCTGGAGCTCATGGGCAGCTGTGAGGTGACGCTGTGGTCAATTAAACCCCCTTGAATCAGGTCAGAATAGGTACTGGGGCAAAACCGATGGGAAATGCAGCAGCCGTGTGTCATCCCTGATGGAAAAGCCCGGCTGAGCGTCCTGGCACGGCTCGGACACCGGTGCCAGGTCTGCAAACACCTGGGAGCGGGGCCGAGCGTCCCTTCCTGCCCTGAATCCGGCTCTCGCCGGAGCGCTCCGCCTTGGAGCTCAGCTGTTCCCAAAGTAAAATAGATTGCCAACAAAATTGCTTCTCCCGCTCCTCCATTGTCAACAGGAGAGGATTTCCCCAGTGCGGGTTAACATGGCTCACATGAGAGAGCCGGGGCAGGGCCAGGCTGCGATCCAGCGCGGGCAGAATTGATATTCAGCAGCATCCCCGCGCCGAGCGCGAGCCGTGCCGGTGCTGAGATGATGATTAGCTAATTCACCTGCCCTAAGTGGATTTGTTTCTCCGTGTCAAAATACACCCTGGGTTTTATCTACAGGTAGATTGGAGCAGAGAGTCCTTGATTAAGTTATCAGGAGAGCGGCGTGGTTTGTACTCGGGCTTTGATTGCGGGGACAAAAGGCACCTCATACACAAATAATTGGTGTGGGACTAGGAGGGACTGGGAATCCCACCGTGTCACCCAGAAACGGGGGCTTGGAGCCTGCCGCGAGGGAAAATTGGTGGGAAAAGGGTTCTGCGTCATCCTTCTCTCCGCTTGCTCGGACCCCGAAGCAGCGTCACCGCCTGGCTGGGCTGAGGGTGCTCCACGTCCCCTTCCCGCCGGCGCCGTCCCTCCCTCCACGTGAGCCCCTCCCAGCCCAGGTGCTGCATTTGGGGTGTTCCGTGGTCATCCTTTTTTTGGGCCGCGTGGGGCTGCATCTGCAGACCCTGCAGGACATCCCCCTCCGTCCCCGTGGCGGCACAATCCCGGCAAAGCCCCAAAGTTGGCCGCGGGAGCTTTCGGGCGCCGCCGCGTGCGGAGCCTCATTTTCCGCAGGAGTTGCGGGGTTTAATATATATGAAAATCAGGCGTGGTGTATCTTTGCATATGTGCCTTTTGTAATCTAATTTTGACAGATGGCGAGCTCCATAAATCTCGCTCCTCGCTAGAGAAACCCTTGGCTTGACTCGCGCTCTCCGCAAACTCGCTGCCGACTGCGTTTGCATTTCAGTTTTTAATATAGATGCGGATTTTTTTTTCCCCCTGCTCTGCTTTTGTTTTGATTTTCAATGTATCTGCCAAGTATTTCCACCCCTGATTTCCACATACAAATTGCAACCGAGCTCTGGTTTCTCCTTTTTTTTCTATTTTTTCAGCCCTATTCGGTGCATAATGCCAGGGACTTTGCTATTCTGCATGTCGCCTTATTAAAAATAAATATGCTGCCCTGTCCCTGTTTGCACCGTCTCCCATTACTGACAACAATCCCGACAAATTCTTACTATTTAAGGGTGGTGAAAAAACTCCACCAGGAAGCAGTTTCCTCTCCTGCCAGCTCCAGACAGGCTGCTCATTGAAAATGTAATACACTGCTGCCATGTCACAGGTCAGCTGGCAAATGGCAATCTGAATTTTAAAAGGAATATGAATAAAATTCTGTTTTATTTTGAAAATGAACTTTGTGCCCTCCATCATGAATCCAATATATGTCTTAATCTTCTATGCTCTTGAAGCCTGCGGCTCCTGGCTGAGTCCTTTGACTCCTGAACCTAATAAGGAAAATAGGTTGTTTTCCCATCCTCGCCTCATTTTGAGAGGGGCTGAAACAAACAGTCCCTATTCCAGCTGTAATTGGCAAAGCATAAAAACATGTGTGTTATATAATTTTGGGGGTTTACGGCGGAGCTCGGCGCGGCGGTGCCGGAGTTTAAGGTTTGATTAAGCCGTGATACCTTTGGAAATAACGCTGTCAACGTTCCGGCGCGGAGCGTGCTGCCGGCAGCGCTCCGTGTTTACCTTGCGGCCGCCCGCGTGGGGCTGGGCAGGGAGGAAGGGGCCGCGGCCCCTCCGGTTGGGATGCTCTGCCTTCAACCTGGCCTTTATTTACAGCCCTATTCCGAGGGCTGGGTGTTCCCAGGGAATCTGGGAAATTCCCAGCGGGTGGCGGGAGGGACGGATCGCTGGCGCGTTGGTGGCACCGTTTTTGTCCAAGAGCCGCCGTGCTTTGTCCTCCAGGATACGGACACGTGTCCGTGTTTCTGTTCAGGATGTTTTCATTCCCAGGGCATCACCCGGCCGTGCCGTGAGCGTCCCTCGTGTCCCTGCCCGTGTCCAGAGGTGCAGCCGCTGGATCAGCGCAGTCCAGGTGCTCTGCAGGTGCCTCTGCTCCCGATCCATCTGTGTCCCAGCACAGTCCTGTGGCTCAGCTCCAAGGAATTCACGCTGGCGTTCGCGTGGGTGGGTCAGAGAAACACCAGGCTGGCTTTGCTCCCAAAGCCACCTCCTTGAGGTGCTGTGCTGGAGGGGCAGGGTCCGACCCAGTGGCAAAATGGGAATTGTGGAAATAGGGGCTTTTTCTCTCTTATTTAACTGGGCTGTGGGTTTGAAAGTCCACTCTGAATTTAGGGAATTTCTTCTCAAAGGCAGGAGAAAAATCCCACGGTGTGAGAGAAGATTATCCATCTATCAATGGTGGATCAATTGTCTATCTATCAATTGATGCATGGTTGATAGACAGCTGATGATCTATCAGTTTTCTATCCATTATCTCTGGTCGATCCGTCAGTTCTCTCTCTCAGTAGCCTCCCATCCCTACCCGTACCTATGTCTGTGTCTGTATGTGTACGTACACCTGAACCCACTCGATGCTTCCTAGTACCCCAAAAAGCCAAACCCCCAACATTTCCCGATCTTCCTGCTCTCAGGCACTGGCACATCTGGAACCCCAGCTCGGTGCTGGAGCAGGAGAGTTTGGGAGCAGGGTCCCAGCTCAGCAGGGCCCTTCAGCGGTGCCGGGGAAGGCGCAGGCAGATCCCCGGGAGGAGCCGCTCCGGGAAGAGAAGCGTTTCCTCGTTGGTCAGAGCCCGAGCTCCCTGAGCGGAGCCGGGGCGGTTCCTGCCTGGGGCTGCTGTTCCGTGCAGCCCCTGCAGCGTGGGGGGCCCGGGGGCTGAATCCCAGCGGAACATCAGCCTCTGGTTCCCAATTCCTCCCTGGCAGCCTCTCCACGCTGCGTCCCGCGCCTTCCCTCCGCCCTTGCGCGCTCTGCTGTCGGCCCGCGTCCCGTGGAACGTGCTTCCCTCCACAGGGAATTCCTCCGGGGCTGTGGAATGGGGATGTGGCGACCTGGTGGTGATCAGTGTCCTGCCCTCAGGCCCCTCCGTCCCCAGGGGATCCCTCTGTGCTCGCTCTCCGTGGATAAGGAGGCTTTGAGGAGCCGTCCCTTGGTCCCACTGCTTGGAGGTCTTTCTTCCGTCCTTAGCTAGAAATGAAAAGCAGACTTTGGCTTATCTGCACTTGCTGGATCCTGGTGTGTTCCCTCTGGGACGTTCCTGAGGGCCAGGGAGTGCCTGGAGGGAAGAGGAGCAGCTCAGCCTGCCCCTGGAGATGTTGGGCCAGGCCAGCCGAGCTGGTCGGAGCGCTGGGAAGGGCCTGCGGGATGGGGGCTCCATCAGAAATGGATGTGGGATGCTGGAGAGAAGGGATGTGTATTTTTTTCTGCTTTTCCTCTGCAAATGTTGACATTTTACTGGGAATTTTGGGTCCATGTGATCTCAACGTGGCTCGTACAGAACCCGTATGGGCCACTAAGGCTTGGGCTCCACGGTCCTTGTGGGACGCTTCCAACACGGAATATTCTGTGAATCTCCCAATTTTTACAGGCAGCTCCTTCCACCCAATCCTGAAAAACCAGCCAAAATGGACCTAAATGTGGGTGCAGAGCCCCTTCTCAAACCTTCAAGGGATTAATTATGGAAACTTCATCGGGATTTTTAATTCAGAACAAAAGCTGGAGTCCAAAGGGAGAGTTTTGCCCAAGTTCAGTTGAACTTGAACAGTTTTCATCTATGAGGGCTCCCTTAGGGGGCTTGGCAGAGAGGAGGTGGCAAAGGGCATTAGGAGGCTCTGCCAGGAAAACAGCCCTGTGCCAGGTGGGAAGGGCCCCGTCAGCCCTTCCCTGATCCCACGTGCAGGAGCATGGGAAAAACCCCAAAACAGCAAAAAAAACCCACAAAAAACCCACCTTTACCCCTCATCCTGGGAACCCCGAGGCACTGTGGGGTGTTTGAGGTAGGGATGGGGATGGAAACGTTGGGACACACCAGGATAAAAAAGCTCTAGGGAGATTCCAGAGATCCCAGCGGATCCCACTTCGGTCAAAAAAATTTAATTTGTAAAGAAAGTTTATGTGGACACTGAACACCCCAGAAGACTGGGAGACACAAACTCCTTGAGAACAACAGGGAATGAACACAGGGACCATTGGAAATATAAATATATTATATTTTATATATATGTGTGTATATATATATATGTATATACACAATTAAAAATCAGCTGCAATGCTGAATCCTCTATTGCCTAAAACCCTCCAGAAATACGAACAATTCTTTTCTACATTTATCCCACTTCCAAGACATTTGGGTGTGAGCACTGTCAGGGAGGGCTGTGCCCTCGGTGGGGAAGGGAAATCCCTGCTCGGGTGAGGCAGAGAATAAAAGTAGTAATAATAATAGTAATAACAATAATAATACTAAAAATAGAGATTCTGAGCGGTACATATTTCCAAACGGAAGACTCCAAAGGAAGTTCCCTGTGGGATAAGATAACAGCTCCCCAGTGCCTGGGCAGGGCTGGTGGCTGCAGGGTGGGCAGGATGGTGTAAGACAGCGAAGCTCGGGAAGCTCGGTGTCCCTGGCACAGGGTGGGATCTGGGGGCTGGGAGTGTCCCTGGGCTGCCGAGCACAGCAATTATTTCATTACCCAGCCCCGTCTCATTTAGCCCCAGCTCCTGTTTGTGTTTGATTGCCGTGCTGATAATGATGATGGGGAGAATTGCTGTGATGAGAAATTGCAATCAGCTAAATAGCAGCAGAGCTTCCCCCAGGGACAGGGACTCGTGGAATCCCACTCCGGATTGTTTGGGGCTTCTCCCTCTTTGTCTGGGCAAGCCTGGTGGAAAACAGGAGCCAGAGGAAGGACGGCTTAAGGAGCTGAGCGAGGGAAACCAACAGGCAGAGCAAGTGGTTCTGAGTTATTTGGGGTTTTTGTCCCTGTCCTGTCTGTCAGGGTGTCCCTGTGTGGGCACAGATTGTGGCAGCTCATCCAAACTCCTCATAGTCGTGGAATCCTGGAATGGCTTGGGCTGGATGGGACCTCAAAGCCCATCCAGTGCCACCCCTGCCAGGGCAGGGACACTTCCACTGTCCCAGGTCACTCCAAGCCCTGTCCAGCCTGGCCTTGGGCACTGCCAGGGAGCCAGGGGCAGCCACAGCTGCTTTGGGCACTCTGTGCCAGGGACGCGCCTCCCTCCCAGCCAGGAATTCCTTCCCAATATCCCATCTATCCCTCCCCCCTGGCAGTGGGAAGCCATTCCCTGTGTCCTGTCCCTCCATCCCTTGTAAATAGGTCACAATCAGCTCACCCCAGTATTTGTACGATTGTTTGTTTTCCCAAAGAATTAACAACACAAAGATTCTGAGATTTATCAGAAACCCCCCAGATTCCAGCAGGAATCTGTTCCAGCAGAGTCTTTGATGTGGGATCCAGGATTCATCCTGGTTTGGTTCTTGCACTGTGTGAGGAGCATTCCCACTGCTCCTGATGGCAAAGAGCTGCATCCCAGGCTTCCCGCTGCTCCCATTCCTTCCCTTGTCCTCACTGGTTTTTACTTTTGTTACGGATTTAATTCCGGTTCCTTATAAAACACACGGAGCACTTGAACAGGAGCGTGGGGTGAGGGATCTGCCTGGGAGCAGCTCGGAAGGAGAAATCCCACTAAGCAGGGCCAGCAGTGAGAACTCGCTGTCTTTCCCATTTTTCATGGCTTGTGGCATCTTCTCCTGCACGGAGCAGAGGGAATTCAAAGCAGGCAAAGGGTCTGAGCAGGACCCCTCGGAATTAAACCCTCCCAGGAACTTCAGCCGACTGAGGCACGTTCATTCCCGGGGAATTCCAGGGGCAGCAGCTGCCACAGCTGGCAGAGTATGGTCCGAGTGCCTGGAAATGTTTGTGATTCTGAAAGCTGTGCTTTTGGGAAGTGTAAGAAAAGCAGCTCGCTGGGTTTGGGGAACAGCAGCAGCGTCAAAAACTTCAGTGCTGTGCGGTGCCAGCCAGGTGGGAGCATCCCCACGTCCATCCCGGGACCGGGATGGGGCTGGGCTGGGGCTGGGATGAGATTGGGCTGGGACCAGGATGGGGCTAGGATGGGACTGGGCTGGGACCGGGATGGGGCCGGGCGGGGACTGGGCTGGGACCGGGTTGGGGCGAGGGGGGGGCTGGGCGGGGACGGGGGGGGGGGGGGGGCGGGGGGGGGGTTGGGCGGGGACCTGGGTGGGGTCGGGGTGGGGCCGGGCTGGGACCGGGATGGGGCCGGGCGGGGACTGGGCTGGGACCGAGATGGGGCCAGGCCGGGACTGGGCTGGAACCAGGCTGAGATTGGGCTGGGACCGGGCTGGGACCGGGATGAGATTGGGCTGGGACTGGGCTGGGACCGGGATGGGACTGGATGAGACTGGGCTGAGATTGGGATGGGGCCGGGATGGGACCAGGCTGGGACCAGGATGGGGCTGGGAGGGGACTGGGCTGGCACTGGGCTGAGGTTGGGATGGGACCGGGAGGAGACTGGGATGGGGCCGGGCTGGGACTGGAATGGAACCGGGATGGGGCCGAGATGGGACTGGGCTGGGACCGGAATGAGACTGGATGAGACTGGGCTGGGACTGGGATGGGACCAGGCTGGGACTGGGATGGCACTGGGCCGGGACTGGGATGGCACTGGGCCGGGACTGGGATGGCACTGGGCGGGACTGGGATGGCGCTGGGCGGGACTGGGATGGGGCTGGGTGGGACTGGGATGGGACCAGGGCGGCACTGGGATGGCACTGGGCGGCACTGGGCGGGACTGGGAGCTGCCCTGCTGCTGTCCCACCCCGAGGGGCCCGGGGAGCGCACCCCCAGCAGCAGCAGCTCCACGCGTGCTCCATCCCAGGGGGAATGGAGGGGCTGCCAGGATCCCCCCACCTCCAGCAGCAGGATTAGCAAATTGGAGCTTAATCCAAACCCCCCTCACCTCCTGGGATTCATTAGCTGCAGGTTTCGAATTATCTCCCAGGTTAAACAAAAGAATTGGGGCTTTTTGCATATCTCTGGAAGGTAGGGAGCCTCTGGAGACTGTAGATTATCTTGGTAATATTTTTTCCTCCCCTGTACATTCCTGTAGCTGAGAAATCTCTGAAAATAATTTCTGGAACACTTACCAGGCTTACAGAGACTGCCTGCCTTAAATAAGGATATTACACTTAATTAAGCATTGTGCCTGTGGGGCCGAGCGTGCAGGGTTCAGCTGAGAAGTCTCAGGTTATAGGAATTTATAGTTGAATGCAACGGCTTCAGCAACTTTTCGGATTCAGGCTGTTGGCTGGTGAGGAAATCTAAGATGTTTTGAGAGGAAAAATTACTGATCTAATGTAAAAAATTATTGTATTGCTGTGTTAAAAGTGCTGTGAGCTACGGGGCTGTTTAGTCATGCTCAGATGAAGGCTGAAACGTTGCCTTTATCCTCGCCACAAGAAGAGGATTATTATTTTTAAAATGATGATTTTTTTTTCCCCCCCTCTCCCCACAATTTCAAATTAGGCTTTGATTGTGCAGCAGCACAAACAGAGCCCCTCTGCCGGAGCTATTTATCTTCCGAAAGAAAAAATAAGAGAGGAGCGGGAAAGAAAAGAGAGGGGAAAAAAAAAAAAAAATCCCCCAAAGTTTGACTGACACTAATTTCCCGAACAAGATACCCTGGAAACTGCAGTTTATCTGCTGAAATGATAACAGACAGGGTTTGTGATGTCCCCTCGGTGAGCTCCTGTCTGCTGTCAGCTGGCAGCATTTGAGCTGACGGAGGGAGATGCGCGGCGCTCAGATGCCAGCGCGGGGAACAGGAGCTGTCACCAGCAGTGTAATGTGCTGTGTATTATCACTCACACTGATCCGGGGGCCCGCGCACTGTCAGCTCCTGAGACTGCACGAGTCAACACAAATAAAACTGAGGAGGCAAATGATAATGTCTGAGATAGATCCAGGCTCATTCTCGCCATTACTTTTTATTCAAACCTTAGAGATGACATGATGTGAAAAATGAGCCTGTGTCTAGTTCAGTGCCCATTAGTGTGTGAGCACATTATCTTCCACTTTTCACATCGAATCTCCCCGTACATCCCGTGGCAGCTGCAGCTCCGCAGCCCGGCAGCTTTGGGGGCTGCCGGCGCCTTTCCAGCCTCCGCGCCAGAGAAGTGTTCCCCTCAAAGGCTCCTTGGAGGCGCTTCACGGGCCGGGCTCCGAGCCCCGAACCCCTCCTGTGCGGGGCAGCCGGGCTGGGCCGCTCCCAGGCGGGATCCCCGCGTGGCTCTGGGACCCGCAGCGCGCTTTACCGGCGCCGGGCCGCGCTCCCTGCTGTGGGATGCTGGAGGGCTGCCTTCCTCCCCTCCCCTCCCGGCCCTCCGTCCCCATCGCCCCAGGGCCGCCCTTCCTCCCCCCGTGCCCCCAGCCCAGCGCCCCGAGCCGGGCAGGAGCCGTCCCTCTCCTGCCCCTGGGGAGGAATCGGCTCCTTCCCGTCCTGGCTCGGCTCCTGGGGCCGGGGAGGGGAGCCCGCGGCAGCAAAAGCGCCCCGGGCTCCGGGAGCTGACAGAGCCCTTCCCGAGCCCCTAAAAACGCCGGGGGGAACCTCAGCCGGGCACGTGAATCGCTTTCCCGAGGAGGTTTTAGCACAGTTGCTGACACCATCAGTACCCAAGTAAAATTCCTATTACTCTCCTGTATAACCTTTAATTACCCCCACCACCCCAAAAATATCCCTCAATTACCTCGCAGGCAGAATTATGCATATTTTTAAAGTTCTCCCAGGGATATAACGCTAAACGTTGGGTTGTTATGGTTCAGTGGTTTAAATTACAGTGTACTTAATTAAAACAGCGTAAAAAGCTGTCAGTATTCCATATAATTTGAGAGACTTTGATTAGTGATTTCTTTCTTTTACTGTTGGAGCACACTCAGCTTGGCCATTAGGTTGTCATTTGCCAGCACCTTGGTGCTGGAGCCATCATTTCACAGCACTGGGAGGAAAAAAAAAAGGTAAACAAATGACACTTCCCAGCGAAAGAAGTGACAAGCAAGGAGCAGCCACCCTGAAGGAGGAGGGGAAATGGGTTGGAAGGCGGGATTTGGGCAGGGTGGGAATTAGCCCTGTGCTCCTGTCGGGTTGTGCTGGCAGGAGGAGAGGGCTGGGCAAAGGCACCCGTGGGAGATGGAAGGAAGGATGCAAGGAGAATCTGGGATGTCTCCTGCAGAGGCCTCCGGAGGGACGGGGGTGCTGTGCTGTGCTCCTGGGGCTGCGGAGATAAAGCAACAAAACCCCTGGCACAGGGACTGCGGATCCGTTTGGGGTGGGAGGGTCCTTAAATCCCATCCCATCCCATCCCATCCCATCCCATCCCATCCCATCCCATCCCATCCCCACCTCCCACTGTCCCAGGCTGCTCCCAGCCCCAGTGTCCAGCCTGGCCTTGGGCACTGCCAGGGATCCAGGGGCAGCCCCAGCTGCTCTGGGCACCCTGTGCCAGGGCCTGCCCACCCTCCCAGGGAACAATTCCTTCCCAATATCCCATCTCTCCCTGCCCTCTTCCAGCCTAAAACCATTCCCCCTTGTCCTGTCACTCTCTGCCCATGTTAAAAGTCACTCTCCCTGTTTTTTAGAAGCCTCATTTTTTATTTATATGGGACCACATTAAAGGCTGCAGAGTCTGGGACAGCTCCACCATCCCTGGTCATTTGTCGTTCCCAAAGCCTCCCAAACCCCCAAGTTTTTATTTCCAGAACTTCTTCCTGAGCTTTGGGAAGAAAATCTGTTCTGCACAGCAGAATCCCAGAATCCCAGAGCAGTTTGGGGTTGAAACAACCATAAAGATCCTGCAGTTCCAACCCCCTGCTGTGGGCAGGGAACCTCGGGATTCCCTGGAGCAGCTGCAGCATCCCTTGGGAGCACAGGGCTGGCTGTGGGAGGCGTTGCACCGCGAGGTCACCGTGCTTAAGGAGGCTTTTTGAACGTAATCCATGTTTATTTATAAACCAGTGATGTGACAGTGCTCACGCTGGGAACATCTATATTTTTCATCAAGGCTTTTTATTATGGCCAAACACGAAATCATAACTGTGAACAGGAAAATCCTGTTTAGCCACGGGCTAAACATCTCAGCGCTGCTGCAGCCACACTCACAGCCCTGTTTCGCTCCTTAGATTATCGGCCTAAACAAATATTTTTTAAAATACACTTCGAGCAAAGCATATGCTCGGGATTCACAATGGTTTTTTCCAGCTCAGAGGATTTTCAAAGCTATTTGCTGGCTGGGAATGTGCAGATTCATTCAGGCTTGCTTGAAAAATTATCCTGTTTGTAAGTAATGACTTGCTGGTAATTGTTATCTCCTCAGAACTCGGGCACCTCAACCTGTGCTCACCCACGGGCTGATCCTGCCAATAACAGGCGCTTATTTATCTCCTGCTTGGGATTTTGCAAAAATGTGGCACCTGAGGGAAATACGGCTCAGCTGTCCTGAGGTGCCACAGCCAGAGCTGGGTCTGCTTTGGGAGCAGGTGCCACCAGCTCCAGGGGACATGAGGGCTTTGGGATTTGTTGCCTGTGCCTCAAGGTTTGTGTTCAAGGGGGGCGGTCAGCCTGGGGTGCTGATCCTGGGACACTGCCAGGCATCCCCGAGATGGTCAGGAGAGATTAAGGCAGAGGAGGAGCGGCTGAGGGAGCTGGGAAGGGGCTGGAGAATTCCTGAGGGAGCTGGGAAGGGGCTGGAGAATTCCTGAGGGGGCTGGAAAGGGGCTCAGCCTGGAGAAAAGGAGCTCAGGGGGGACCTTGTGGCTCTGCACAACTCCCTGACAGGAGGGGGCAGCCGGGGGAATTTGGGATCTGCTCCCAGGGAACAGGGACAGGAGGAGAGGGAACGGGGCTGGGCCANCAGGAGGAGAGGGAACGGCCTCAGGCTGGGCCAGGGGAGGCTCAGGGTGGGCATCAGCAGGAATTTCCCCAGGGAAAGGGTGGTCAGTCCTTGGAAGGCGCTGCCCAGGGAATGGTGGAGTTCCCATCCCTGGAGGTGTCCAAGGAATTCCTGGAGGTGGCACTCAGGGCTCTGGGATGGGGACAAGGTTGGGATGGGGCACAGCTTGGGCTCCACAGGCTGGGAGGGCTTTTCCAGCCTCAGGGATCCTGGGATTCTTTGTCCAGCCCCTCTGTGGGGCCAGTGCCCCCTCACCACCCCTGTGGCCCCTGGGTGCAGTCCCTGGTCTCCACTCCCTGTGCTCCTCCCACTCTTCCCTGATGTATTTTTCCAAATTCCCTCATTTCCCATTCATTTCCCTCCTCCAAGCTCTTATTTTCCCTTTCTCTCTTCCCAGATGGAGCTGAACCAGGTCAGTGAGGCTGGAGAACCTTCAAGGTACCATGTCCTACCCGAAGGCCTGTTCCCGAAGCTCCACGAGGGATCACGGTGCCATGGGATCCCCTGGAAAGGTAAAAGGGAGGTGGGACAGAGCGGGAATGCCGAAGGGGCCGGATCCACGTGCCCAGCACAGTCTGCCATAACCCCACTGACAAAATCTTTAGGAGCAAATCACCTTTGTGAGGTTAAACCCTGCTTAAAGCCGCGTTAGGGAGAGAGGGCAGCGCAGTCCCCGATCCCAAACCCGCGCGGAGGTGATGGACCTTGGGAAGATCCCGGGGAAATGAGGCAGCTCCTGCGATTATGGCTGTGTGTGTTTAGTGGCACTGGAGCACCCTGCGTGCCCGGGCTGCCAGAGGCCGCTTTCCCTCCTGGATTTCATGAGGAGGAGGCGCTCACCTGCTCTCAAAGGTTTAATTGCCGGGGCTGATTCCCCCTTCGGAGTCATTTATATTGCTGGAAGGACGACTCCCCGAGGGGAATATCCTTGGAAATGGTTGCTGCCACGGAAAAGGCTTTTCCTGAGGATGAGAAATGCTGCAGCCTCTCGGATTTGCAGCTGAGCTGCTCCGCTGGAGCCCCCCGATCCAGGGAAGGGAAGGGGCGCCCCGGGAGCGGGGACTCGGGCTCTGCCCTGAACCCCGATGAGGGACAGCAGAGCGCTCCCGAGCTGCTCGGGAGGGGCTGCCTGAGAGAACACCTCTGAATTTATCCCTTTGTTATCCCTTCAGTGGCCGGGAGAGGCGGGACCGGAGAGCAGGAGCCTGGTGCTTGCCCTGCCCTGGGCTGGGGTGGGGCACAGGGTGGCACCGCGGGGACATGGAATGGGGACATGGATTGGGAAAGGGAGTGGATGAACCCTGCCCGGGATCCACCCAGCTGGGAAACCTCAGCCACGGCTCACAACGGCTTTGGGGGGATATTTGGCACTGAGAGGTAGGAAAGGCACATCTGACTGTCTGGGAAGTCATGGAATGCTGGAATGCTGTGGGTTGGAAGGGACCTTAAAGCCCATCCCATCCCACACCTCCCACTGTCCCAGGCTGCTCCAACCTGGCCTTGGGCACTGCCAGGGATCCAGGGACAGCGACAGATTTTCCTCTGGGAATTCCATCCCAGCCCCTCACCACCCCCACAGCCAGGAATTCCTTCCCAGTATCCCATCCATCCCTGCCCTCTGGCAGTGGAAGCCATTCCCTGTGTCCTGTCCCTCCCTCCCTTGTCCCCAGCCCCTCTCCATCTCTCCTGGAGCCCCTTCATTCCTCAAATTGGCTCTGATCTTTCCCTGGGTCCTTTCCCTTCTCCAGGTGAACATCCCCCTGTTCCTGCTGGCAGCTCTCGGTGCTCTGCTCCCAGGCTTGGCGATTTCCCTGGGAAGCTCCTCTCCGTGGTTTTGGTTCCAGCCTGTGGCTTTTCCCTGCTCTTCTGGAAGCAGACTGGATGTGTTTGGAGCAGGAGCTCCATCTCCACACGCTTGGCAGAGGTTTGGCTCCTGGGAATGTTTGGAAATGCTGCAGGTATGAGGCAGGGCCCAACAGCAACACTTTCTTAAAGTCTCTGTGCTCCTCTCCCCATTTAATTCCTAATTCCATGTCCGTGGTCCTTCCCCAGTTCCTTCCATCTGAAGAAAACGGGGAACTGTAGAGCACAAATTTTCGCTTCCTCACCAGAATCACTGCAGAAGAGCCCAGCTCCTCCATCCCCACAGCTTTCCTCTCTGTCCTTCCCCACCTCCCAGGCCTTTCCCGGTCCCCCCGGAATTCCGAGCGCCCTTTGGAGCCCTCGGTCTCCCCGGGCTGGGCCCTGGGTCGGCACAACCTCTGGAATTCTGCTCCCCCCTTCATCCAGCAGTGCCAGGCAGCGCGAATTCCTTCACAGACTCTTTCTCCAGATTGCCAATTCCCTGCACAGATGGCTCTGCAGGAGCCTGTGTGGGAGAAGAGTGGCTTTTTAAGCCAATTAAACAGAAACCTTGTCCAAGAAGGCTTCTGGAAATGCTGGTGCCTGTGAATTCCTGACGTCCTGGGCTCTGTGCTGCCAGGGCTGCTCCTCCGTAGCAGGAGAGGGAGGGATGGGCACAATTTCCTTGCTTTAAGGTCACCGCTGATTTTTAACGGGGTTTTTTTTATTATTTTTTATTTAAAGCAAAGCTCTTAAAAGAAATTCCAGCTTGGCAATATCGTGGAGTATTTTAAATATCCGAAGAAAAGCTTTGTGTCAGTCCTGTCCATGAATTCTCCCTGCCACGTTCCAGCCTGGTCCTCAGCATGAAAGGCAAGCCATGATTTGTAGGAGAGAGACGAGAGGAGTGGAACGAGAGAGAAAAAGGTGTTAAATGACCCCCAGAGGGGGAAATCCTGGTCTCTCCTCCCTTCTTTCCCCCCTCTTTTTCCTCTTCTTTCCCCCCTCTTTTCCTCCTTCTTTCCCCCCTCTTTTCCTCTTCTTTCCCCCCTCTTTTCCTCCTTCTTCCCTCCTTCTTTTCCTCCTTCTTCCTCCCCTTTTTTCCCCCTTTTTCTCCTTTCCTGGGTCCTCCTCTCACCTTCTGTTTTTCACTGCTCCTTTTCACCTTTTCCTCCTTCTCCTTTCCCTCCTTCCCCCTTCGTTTCCCGATGATCCCCAGAGGTCCCTCCCGGCCCCACCCGCCCCGATCCCATGTTTTGGCTGCTGTTTCCCCTTTCCTCAGGGGAATTGCTCAGGCTCAGGGTGGAGAGGGAAAGCCGTGGGCAGCTGAGCTGGTCCTAGTCCATCGCTGGGATTGGGAAATGGTGTTCGTCATTGTCAAATAATTCCCGAAGCCCTTTTCCCTTTGGATTTGGGACGGGGATTGTCCTCGTGTGTGGGATCTGCTGGAGGAGGGGAGCTGAGAGGGAGCGGGGCAGGAGAAGCTGCTGGAGGAGGCAGGGCTGGAGCTCGGCCGCTCGGAATTCCCTGTCCCGGCCCTTCCCGGCGTTTTTCCACATGCTCCGGCATTTACGGATGCAGAGAGAAGGAGCCGGGTCAGGCGAGACTTTGGGAACGGGAAGCGTCTGACAAACACAAAAATGAAACCGCTCGGGAATGAGGCAAACACTGCCGGGAAGGAGTGGGAATGAGACAAATATTGGACTAAGACAAATACTGCTGCAGATTCCAGCGGCAATTCCGGCAGCAGCGGCCGGGCTGGGAGCGTGTTGACAATGGGAGATGAGGGGCTGAGACGGGAGGGAAACCCCCAGCCCGGGGCCGGCTCACCGTGTCACCGGAATCACTGGGATACAGTGTCCAAATGCACAGGAGCGGTGATCCCGAGCACCTGGATCCCGTAGGTGAACTCCCGATTTCAGCAGCACGGCCCGCGGCTCTTGGGATCGCTGGGCAGGCCGGGTTTGGAGGGGAATTCATTGGAGGGGAGCATATCCCAAACAGAGTCCCAAAGATCTTCCCTGTCTGCCAGCAGGAGGGA
>VWPU01016586.1:0-199840 GCA_013398955.1 Callaeas wilsoni | reverse complement strand
CCGCGGCCGCGGGCGGGGCGGGCAGCCTGGAGCGGATCCGCGCGGACCACGAGCGGGCTCTGCGGGAGGCCAAGGAGACGCTGCAGAAGCTGCCCGAGGAGATCCGCAGAGACATCCGCCAGGACAAGGAGAAACTTCTGCAGGACGCCCGCGGCAGGAAGGAGGCAGGCGCCCCCGGGCTGCCCCAGCGCCTCTTCCGCCAGCCCGTCGGCGCCGTGGGGCAGGAGCCCGCCGACCCCGACGTCCGTCAGAGGAGGGAGAAAATCAAAGAGGTGGGTGGTCGCGGCTGTCGGTCCCGCTCCGGGGGATGCGCCTCGACACCCCTGCGCGGGGCAACAGGTCGCTGCCGGGTCTGGCGGCGATGTTGGGGGACCCCTGACCCCTCCTGCCACCTCCTCCCTGCGGGAAGGGGGTCTTTCTGGCCGGCTGTCGCTCGGCAGCCGCCGCGCAGGTCGGCGGCGTCGCCCGCGGTTGCATCCTCGCAGCCCGCGGTGCGTGCCCGCTTGCGGGCCCGCGCTGCCGGCTCCGTGCCGGCTGCGCCTCCCTCCCGAGGTTGCCGGGTTCCTCCAGCTGTTGCACCGAAACCCGGGGAGAAAGCAAAGCCCGGCGAGGGCTGGCAGGCTATGGGTCGCTTCTTGGGGCGCCAAAGGCTGGGGAGAGCTACGCCGGGGAGAAGGAGCGGCGCGCGTCCGCCTGTGCTACCCGTGGGACATCCCGGGCTCGGCCGGTGGGCGTCCGCTGCCTCGGCGGGGTGCGGGAGCCAGCGGGGCACGGCGCCCTCCCCGTGCCGCACTGTTGGCAGAGGAGCTGCCGAGGGCCGTCCGGCGCCAGGCGAGTGCGGGGTGCAGGTGCGGTGCAGCGCTCCAGAGGTGTCGCGGTCTGTCTTGGGTTCGTGTGGTTCACTGTTCAGCGATACCGGCTGTCTAAAAAGTTGTGGGCATTTGGTGAAATACAGTCAATTTAGGTTACAGCGGTAAAGCGTCCGAGCTGTGTGTTCTTTGACAAATTCCTTCAACCGCCTTTTTTCGGTCTTGCTGCTCGGTTGGTTCAGCTACCGGTTTAAAACCTTCCTTACAGAAATTCTCCAAACTGTGTCTAGGTAATGCTGTCGTGGGCAGAGGTTGACAGGGTCCTCTGTCAGAAGAAGAATTTCCTTCATAATACAGTTCAACTTCCCATCAGTGCTGGCTGGTTTATTTATCGAACTGGCAATTTCAGCTGCCTGCAGAGATTAGGGTTTATGAATTAATTAGTAGTATATATTTCATGTTCTGTGGTGATGGAAATGAGATAGGAGTGAGACTTACTACAGAGTATTTCAGTGTTTGTGAAACTTGGTTAGCCTTATTTAAAATTATTTATTTTTATTGTATGTTTGTACAGAGTGCTCTGAAGAGTGAGCTGTGATATCACACGGAGCATCAGATAATAAGCTCTCACAAATATCAAGTTGTGTTCTGTGCTCTGGAGTCTTTGTGTCACTTTAACTATTACAGCAAATTGTGTAGCATAGTTATAACTCATAAGCAGTATGTACCAATGCAAAGGTATTTTGAAGGGAGAAACTTTCAGCAGTACAGTGTACAGACCACATCTTGAAGTGTGCAGAGACTCTATTGGTTTCTGGTTTAGTCACACAGCCTTGCTGAGGCATATGGAAAGTTAGAAATACTCAAACTCTTTTTCCAGCTATGTGAAATTGCCATGTAGAAGTATTTAGAAGTAATGAGGCTCCAGACCTGATGTACATGATTCTGTGGTATAGAAGACTGCAACAAGTGAATAAACAGGAGGAAGAAGATAACAAATGTAGTGCTATCTTGCTGGTCCCACTGCGTGCCAGCTAGTCCGAGTTACCTTTTATGATATAGGGATACACACGTGTTTGTCTATCTGTGTATGTGTACCTACGAATATATGGCCAGTATCTCTTCAATTTCTTCCTCCTTTTCCTTTCCATCCTCTTTCTCCTCCATTCCCATACAGAGCGTCAGTTTCACAGTAGCCCCCCAAACCAGAGTTTTGGCTGTTTAATCATAGGAGATGACACAGAGACTGCACTTAGCTTCCAGACCTTTTTTTTCCTTCATATCTCAGTTTAAGTCCTCAGTACTTAGTGTTGTTTCTGGGAGTTTCTCTTCCTCCTCAATCAGTACGTGACCTTAACATCTTGATTCCTTACTTGCTTTAGTATTTTTGCAGTACTTTACCTGGTTTGATTTTTGTCTTTTTTAAAGAATACGTTTTTTCCATTGACAGTAAAACAGTGTTTCTGTTCTGTGCTAACTTGCTTCACATTGTTTCATGTGTTGGCCTTTTCTGTTGCTTTTCTCTTTTTTTGCAAGTTTTAGTCCCCTTTTTTAATATTGTTACCTTAGTGTGAAGATGGATTTCTAATCTGCAGTCTTTTTAGTTTAGCTTTAAAACTTTAAATAGTTTTAAATTGTGTCTTTTTAAAGTATGAACTTTTGTACTTTACTGTACATGCACAGAAACCAGAATTATCCCTTTAAGTTCTTCTCTTTGTGCCCAGTGGTTGCATGCTGGAGATGCAAACGTAAAGAATCTTCCCGCTTTCATACTCTTTTGAGCCTGGAATTTGTGTCTGCATTGTATGATTTAGCTTATATATCTAGAACTCAAAATTTGAAACTATTCTTGTGGATTTTTTTTACAGAAGGAAGCAAGTTACTTTAAAGGAAAAGAATGCCTAAAAATAAGGTTATTCTTCCCTGCATTTCTGTTCTGGAAGGTCTCTGTCCCATCAACATGTTGACATAAAGATGAGAGGGGAGATACCTTAGAGATGTTTTGTCCATTTACTGTTTTAAATTTTAAGTTGACACACGTGTTTAGAAGTCCAGCCAGTACAATATCATTTGCAATCACAAAGCAATGAAATGCTGTGACTTTACAGCATTTCTTAGCCAAGTTTTCTTCTAGAAATTTTAACCACTCTTTCTACAGCATGCTCTTCTATATTAGAAAAAAGAAAACAGGGCAAAACTCAATCTAAGAGGGAAATATAAAGGTTCTTGAACCTCTCTTAGTATTTAAACCAACATAATATTACCAAAAAGAAAAAGAAATGCTAGATGCTTATTGAGCAAGTAAAATACTTGTGGAAACATGAAGAAGTGGAGATCCTGTTGCTGTCACTGCTTTTCACTCTGTCAGAATGATGTGGTTGCTCTCAAGGTCTGTGTGTGGGAACTGCCCCGCTGAGTTACACCTCTGGGGCCTGGCTGTTTGCAGCTGTGTCTGTGCAGAGACCAGAGATGCTAATGGGTGCTGTGATAGTCCTGTTTCTCTTCTGCTGATGTGTTACAGGCAAACTTGGGAGAAGGAGTAGTACTGTGAGCAGTGGGGCTTTCCCTAGTACTTCCTGTTGTTCAGCTGCTGTCAGTTGCTTGTGGCCGCTGATTTTTTTACTGGATGGCCTGATGTTGCCTGCCCCAAGCGTTGTCCCTGTGCTGGATGCCTCAGGGAGGCTCGAGCAGAGAGGCATGCTTTGAGCATACCAGCACACTTGCATTTGCCAGAACTTGTGTTCCTCAGTCAGTTCCACTGGTTGCTCCCATGACTTGGTGCAAGGTCTGGGTACCTAGTCTACCTCACACTGGTCTCTGTTTCCATGTCCTGACAGGAGCTCCAGACTGTGAATGAGGAGGCTGTGGTTTGTATTCTTGCTCTTCCACTCACTGATTTGAGAGGTGGCCCCTCTTTTGAGCAAGTACCTCCTGTGGTATCCGTTCCCGACCTGGAAAAAAGGACGAGTGGAAGGCAACGATGATTCCATTCCACTCAAGTGCAATGTCTTCCAGTCTCTGCTCTTGTCACTGTTGGTTGTGGCTGGACATCATTATTCCTGATGTCAAGGGAAGACTTGCAGGTGCATAGGTAGTGGATATAAGAAAAAGAAGTGATTAGAAGAGGATTATAATAGTGGAGAGAGGCTATGAAGGCAGGAGGTGCATTATTTTAATTAGGAAAATCTGATTTTGAGTCTTCTCCAAGTCTCATTCCTCTCTCTTCCAAGAAAAAAAGGTGCTGGAATTATTTAGATGTTAAGAAAACAGCAAAACCTAAGCTTTTTTTATTCCAGAGCAAAGGAATAGAAACGATGAATGAGCTAGCTCAGGTACTAGAAACTATATAATCACATTAGTGCGGTGCTCTGCCCAGACTAATTAATCCTGCTGAACGGCAAGTTCTTGGTGTTGGTGGAGCACCATGCTAATGCAGCTCTGCTGTTCTTGTACAAGGTAACTAGCTTGGAAACTGTTCACATTATTGATCAGAGCTGTTTGGACATGTTTTCAGGATAAAAGCCTCCTTGGTAAACTGGAAGCAATGTCTGAAGAGCACGTTCATGCAGTGCTCCAAATACTTGCACAGTTCTCAGCTGTTGCAGTCGTATAGTACAAGTCTCACAGAGGGGAATTTGAGCACCAGTCTTTTGAGCTCAACAAGGCAGTGGTTGCAAGTCAGCAAAGCAGACTCTGCAGCTCCCCTCTCCATCTTTCTATAAAGAACTGAATTGGTGTGGCATTGGCAATGTGAATTTTGAAGCTTCCTAAGTCCTCAGTTTTCATTTTGTTTAACTGTTTTCTATGGTGGCTTTTATGCAGTTTAGATGGAAGTCTCAGTAATGTTACAGGGATGTTCAGCAATATCTTGAGGAAAGAAAGCTTGTGAGCATGGAAATAAAGCACTAATCAGAGATCTAATATGTGCTTAACATTAAATACTTTTACATAATCAAATCTCTTCATTAACAAGGAGTGATGGCAAAATTATGGATGGTCACTCACCGCTGTAGAAGGGCAGTTGGCCCCTTGTGTCTTCCGGCATGCTTCTACCAGGTGCTTTCCTACTGCCTGGTATCCTGGTGCTGCTGCTTGGGAAGGTCCAGTGCCAGGCTGGATGGAGTTTTATTTCCTTATGAGGATGTTTACTTGACAAGGTGACCTCACTAATACTTCTTGGTGTTGGAAGAGAAGTCTCTTCATACCACTTTTGACTGCCTTCTCCCACTATCTACTTTGTGTGACTTCCATTGTGTCCCTCCATAAGCTGCTTCAACTCTGTATGTCAGCAGAAAACTGTCAGTGCAAAAATAACCAAACTGCATGGATTTCTGCAAAACTTTCTGTCAGGTTGGTGAGTCAAAGGCCTTAATGAAAGGGTTGATTTGGTGCTAGTTTTGGCTGTGGTGAGGGAACAGGTGGATGAAAGGTATGAAATCTCTTTGAGCAGCCATGTCTTAGCAGCTGGTATCTGATCTTCTTGCCTAAGTTCTCCATTAAAACTGAGTCTCTGCAATGAGATTTTTTGCAGAGGAAAGGTTCTATCTACTGTAATAACCTTCTTTAGCAGAATGAAGCGTTGCCGTTCAGCAGGTGTACCTCTCAGCCCCTCTTCTCGTAACAGAAAAGGAGAAAGGAAACAGAAGCAGGAATAACTGAAGCCCCAGCTGCTGTAGACCAAAATTCAGAGCACTTTTACTGAGAGGAAGGTTGTGAGGACCTTCATAGTAGAGGGAACAGTTAAAATGCAGCAGTTTAAGTATTGGATGGTTTGGGTTTCAAACAGAAAAAGCCACATTCCCTGATGGTACATTTCTCTAAGAACATGATTCAGTGAAAGGAAAAGAGTTGACATGTAATGAGTAAGCAATGTGGTGATTCCTGCCAACATGCTGATGATGCAATCAATGCATTTCGAAATAAGTTTTCCTGAAATATCTGGTGACCTTAATGCTGACATCTTACAATTGTCATTAAGTTTGTTGAAGTTTAATCTTGTTTTTTTTCCTCGCCTAAAACTTTATTTATTTACTTTTAATTTGTATTTTTGTATTTGCTAATTCTTTTTGAGTGTTTGGTAGTGCTTTCCTTCCCGGTAAATACTGCTTGTTGAGTTGTTTTTTTGGGTTTTTTTTTAAATGGTTTTATAAAAGTCACTAAGGAGGTGAATGAGGTGCCTAAAGACAGGAATCACATATGATGATGGTAAGCTGGAGGTGGCCAGGACTGTCTTATGATATCCAAAATATCACAAAACAATAAGTTAAAGTGCTTGCTTAGGGTTAATGGCACTACACGATGCAGAGGAGCTTCAGCTGTGTTACTGAGTATGATTCAGTGACTCTATTAAGCATGGTCTTGTATCTAGAACTTGGCAGAACCTATGGAGAGCCAGCTCCACTTGCCAATCAGACATGAAGCCAGCCCTGCTTTTGTTGGGTTTGTGGCCTGGCAGGGTAGGGAGCTGAAATGGTTTAGTGGAGGTCTGAGCACACTGGATGCACTGTGCTCAGTGGACCCCCACTGAACCACTGCATTTGAAAAGAGAGGAAAGTGGAGGAGAATGGTCTGAGGTATCTTTATGTCCCTAAAATATAAAATAGGGTATATATTTGCCAAATTAATGTTCTTCCTGCTAAGACCCCTTAGGGTCTTTTTAGGGAAGGACATTGTTTCAGTTGCTGCTTTGCTTTGGTTTTTTTGTTTTGTTTGTTTGGGTTTTTTTTATGAGAACCTCATAGCCTCCCTTCAGTCAAATGATCTTTGATTTGAACTTTGATCATGGGTTGGAAGGGTGTTTCACTGTGTGACTGTGTGCATATCTGACTGGAAGAGGGCGTGTTCCCAATTGCTAGTTCAGGTTTTTACGGCCTTGCACCTGTTTTCTGTGTGCTAAGAAAAATATTTAATTTTCCTATCTTTATACTTGGTTTATATTGTCAACAGATAAATTTATCGAAACTAACAGAATGTCCTTTATAACCGGATCCTCCGAATTGTGGGGAAAATGAAAAGGCTTTAAATGTTCAGTGGAAAACATCTGGCTTTCACAAAAACAAACAAACAAACAACAACAAAAAAAAACAACTCACCAAAAACAAACACATGATTAATTTTTTATCTTTCTGTAAAGGCAGAATGTAAATTCCAGACACACAGGACTCTTTTCATGAGAACTAAATAAGGTGATGTAAAGACATGAGGTAAAGCTTAAAATGGAATTTCTCCTGTACTTTGGCAAGAGTTATATTCTCATAGTGATGATTCTGTATTTAATGCTAGTATTGCAGCCTATGGCAGCCAATTAATATAAAGAAACAGAGTAAATCATAATGTTGGTGAGTACAGTTGCTTAAGGCTGTAGTTCTGTGCTGCAGGCAAACTGAAGCAAGAAAATTTCCACCTGTTTATTAAAATCTACTCTTAAGACCAAAAAATATCTTAACTCATTCAGGGAGCAAATAAGAGAGGTAGACAGCCAGGCTTTGATACCTTCTTTGAATGTTAATGAAAGCACAGGATTTATGAAAAGGAAGTCATGGAGAGACAGAAGACAGCTCTTCTTGTGGAAAATAGTTAATGTCCTTGCAAAAGGACCTGTGTGACTACTGGATGGACAGACCTTTTCTTAAAGTTGTCTAAAACATACTGCCCTAAGGATTGCTGAGTGTGTGAACTTCCTCTTTGGTGAGGTTGGGGTGTTTTTTTCTAGCTTGGGGAGCCAGCATAAGAGGAAATTTCTGCGGTTTTCATCTTAAAGATAATATCTTGATAAGAATTTCCTTTATTTACAAATAACAAATTTGTCTTCCTAACTCATTTGGCTCGGTCTTAGCAGTGCAGCACTTACTCTGGCAATAAATTGCCACCTGAGGTGGTACAGAGACGATGAGACACTCTGGTTGTGTGTCGTTTTGGTAACAAACTCAAGTATTCAGATGTGTCTCTGTGTAAAGCATGTTTTAGACATTCAGTTTTGAAGGATTTTGTGGTCTCTTTCTAAGTTATTTCTAGAACTGTCATTTTACAAGTGAGGAAAATAATTGGGGGGGGGGGAATAAGGCAATGTACATTAAGCAATATGGGCAATATACCAGATGCTCATTATACTGGTTCCTTTTGTGTGAAAATCTTCTTTATGCACAACGTTTTTCAGTTGTTTTTTTTTTGGAGTTTTTTTTTTTCACTGAGTTGTTAGGGCTTTTTTATGCATGTGATATTACGAGTGTGTGCACACTTCTGAGAGGCATCTTCTGTTTTCCTGTTTTCCATGACTCTTTTTAATCGTGTCTGCAAGTCTGTTATGAAAACATAATTGGTGAGTAATGAAGCACATGCTTCCCCGAACCAGATTAAATGAAGCCTTTTACAGACTTGTGGTTAAGCTGCAGTTGTATCGTGGTGCTTGGCAGCCCTGCCTGCAGAGTCCAGAAGGCTTTGCTGTTCAGAGGATGCAGTTGGGTTTTCTAGGGCTGAGAGCAGTCTGCTGACTCGCACAGGCTTGCACAGTGTGACAGGTTTCAGAGCAGAACTTGAATACGTGGTTCCTGTTTGGTTGCTGCCCACTAAACCAGGAGCTTTTGCTCCGTGCTGGGGGAAGGCTTTCTTTGCTCCCCTGTGCTGCAGGTCTCCAGCATGGGCATGTCAGTTCATTAGGGTCAGCTTAAACCTGCGTTTTGGAGTGTGATTCATGATTGCACATGAGCAGCTTTGCTTTACCACTAACTGCTGCTAAATGCATTGTTTTCTTGCAGGGGGAGCTTAGACCTGAGACTCCCTGGTTCTGTGTTAAGGTCACTAGCTTTGTAAGCTTTTGAACCAACACTTAAGTGGTCTGTTCCAGTGCTATTATGAAGGAAGGCATGTAGGGTAGTAAAACTCCTAGTTTGCCTTTCTTGCATCTTGAAATCTTCAGTTTGAACTCAGTTGTAATCAAGAAAGGCTTGCATGAAATAATATGACAACTTGCTATAACTCTCCACGGTAAGCTGGTTGGATTTTATAGCTGGTGTTTATGAAGATACAGGTATTGCTCATTTTGATGCTTCTGATTTTAAAAGCTTTTCAAACAGATTGGATGAGCACATAACCTGCTGTTACATTCTTAAAACTGTTAAAGTTAAACATTCACAGTCCTTGTGGGAATACTGAGATATGCAGTCACTTAGGCAAGGGTAACTACAAGTGTAAAATCTATTTTCATTTGTCTTCCTACTCCTTCTTGGAAGCTGTATGTACCTTGGTTTTAAAATTGTTTTAGGAATACAGTAAGTGAGTGGAGTCTGACTTACATGAAACTTGGGCCCTTTCTTTTAAGGGCAAATCTCTAATCAGGTAAGAAAATAGGTGAAAATCAGAAGTGATGGTAGGCAATATTGTGCAAAGGACCAAAATGATTCTGTACAATGAATGAGCTGATGACTGTGGAACATCTGGCTGTTATAAGACTTTGTGTGCATCTCAAAAATAATTTTAGAAGAATCAACTTCTTTCTCTGATGCTGAGTAGAAACAGAAGTTGCAGTTTTAATGGAAAAGTATGCAGCTTTGCACTTCTCATGTGAGGATATATAATACCAGCATTTAGGGTAGAGGCAGTACTATGTATTTTTCATATTAATAAAGTAGAAAGAAAGAATGTCTGATACTTTCTTCCCAAAATTTTACATCATCTCACTTGTGTAGGGGTGATCTTATTGCTTGACAACATAAGCTGTCTTTTTCAATTATTTATTAAAAGTCAGTATCTGCCTTTAAAACATTGCAATAAAATTGCATTAGATCAATGTGGCTTGCTTCTTTAATTAGCATTCAGACCACTGTGAGACTATTTTTCAAAAATTGTCTGCATACTTTTCTTTCACTTAGTTCACTGCTTAATACAAATCTCTGCCTTTTGAAATTTCTTTTGTTCAGGGACTGCTTTCTTCCAAGGAAATAGGAAGTAGCTCGTGTAAAAGAACACCAAGCTAAAAAAAGCCATTTTGCTTTCAAGGTGTAGTGCTTAAGGAGATAGTAATTTTACAATTCACTGATAGACGCATGCAGATGCAGACCCAGTCCTTAACTCTGCTGTCACTTTTCTCACTGCCTTTGAGCACTGACATCTGTTGGTGCAGTGAATGGTGGTACTGCTGATAAAGCTTCGCCTGTACTGCTGTCTGTGGGGAAATCTGTTGCTTGCTACTATGGATGTAGTTCTCCACCCATCTGTGAGTTTAAGAACTGCACTTTAATTTCTGTGTTGGACCTAGGTAGTAACAGTAAATTCTTTAAAGCTTAAAGAAGAGAAATAGATGGTAATCATTTGCAGTGATGGATTTCTGCCCCCCACCCCCATTATGCAACAGAATTACCATTTAGAGAGTAGAAGAGTTACACGTTACTTATTTAAAATGTTACACTGCTTCAAAACTGCCTGCTGCTTTCTTTTTTCTGGTGAGATCGTCTGAAGAATCACCATGGGAAAAACTATGCCATGTAAAGACAAACTGCAAATTGACTGATATTTTTATGTCTTAGTCTGTAAATCTCTAGAGTAAGCATGGCACTGAACCTGAACTGACTGAAATAGAAAGGTGTGTGATCTTGTCAAGGGCTGAAGTGATGTCACAGATCAAGAAGGGCACTTCAAATAAATGATCTTTCTGAAGAAAAGCCCGTATGTCTCTTCATACAGTTTCTTTAAAAAATAAATGTATTCATGTATTGATAGAGATGTATTCATATCTCTCTCCACATGTATGTTTTACATAACGGTGAAATATGTTGCGCAATTGCTCTGTTGTCTGTAGCTGAGGATGCCATTTGTTGGGGACAAGCTCTGTGTGGTCTTAAAAAACACCTTGAAAAAAGTTAAAGGCATAGAGTTTGTTTTGTTTTACAAATCGTCGTCTAAATTGAAAATATAATTATACATATGCTACAAGCAAAATCCAGAACATTAGGATGAAGCAAAGAAATCCTTGTGTTTCAATAATCAGCTTTGCTCAAGTTATTTTTTTATGATATAAATCTAAATATTGCAGAAAATAGATGCTCTCTGAGAATGTTTTCAGACTTCATGGAAACAGTTTTCATATGCAGCCTTATCATCTGAAGGCATTATGGATACTCAGTTGGTCTGCGTTTATGCACACTGTAGTCTTAGTTGTTCTTTTTCCCAACCTTCTGCTTATCATAGAATTTTGTTGTTGAGGAGGGAGATTCAGACTTGCCGCTGGACCTCTGGAGGCCTGATCTCTTGCATAGGGCAGGGCTTACTTCAAAATAAAATTGAAATGCTCAGTCTTGTGCACGCAAGTGTGGAAGATCTCTGCAGAGGGAGATTCTGCAGCCCCTCTGGACAAACATATTCCAGTATCTGACGACCCTTATTGTAGAGTTTTTGAATTATTATTGTGTCTAGATAGAATTTCTCTTGCTGCAATTGATGACACTGCCTTTACTCCTTTCACTGTGCCCCACTGAGATGGTCTTGGCTACCTTTTCTCCACGGGTACCCCATAAGTCATTAAGAAGTTTCTCTTTTCTAATCCAAACAAATCCAGCTCCATCTACCTCTTCTCACAGGTTGTTGCGTTCTCCAGGTTTTTCTTTTAATCTCTAATCGGTGCAAGGGAGCCAAAAACCAGGAACAGGGCTTCCATTTGAGGCATCAGGAACATCACATAGAAAGTGTTGTTTGCCTTCCCATCTCTAACATGCACTCATGCTAGCGCAGCCCACTATACAGTTTGCCTTCATCATTGCAAGGATGCCTTGCTTATTTGTGTTCAATCAGTTGCACACCAGGAGCCCCAGGACATCTGTTCCAAAGCTGCTTTTTAGCCTGTAAGTTCCTGTTATATTCTTAGGCATGAGATTTTTTGCATTTGGTTTTATTTGGTTTCAAGAGTTGGTTGTCATCTCATGGGGTCGTTCAGGTGGCAGCCCCTCTGTGCGGCCTCTTGATTGCTGGAGTTGGGTTACATGTGAGGTTGGCGAGGGTGTGTTTGCTCTGTTGATCAATTTAACCCCAGAGACACGTCACTCATAGCTAGCTGCTAGTTAGACTTTGACCTGTTTACTGCTGTCTTGAGAGTGCCAAACCAGCCATTTTTTCATGAGTCTTGTCCGTGTCTTTTTGATTGCCGTAGTGCTAAGGCAGGACGGTGTCAAGAAGCCTGCTGAAGTCAGGGAAATCGTGCCTGCTGCACCGCCCTCATCCACAGAGCCAGTGGCTTCATCATAAGTAACTGGGTCGATTTGGCACATTTTGCCTTTGGGATATTTTCCTTGCCATTTGCAAAGGTGTTTTTGTCCTTTGTGTTCCTGGAAATAGAATCAAGGAGGTTCTGCTCCATTTTCTTCCCAAGGTTTGGAATAAAGCTGTCCTGTAATTCCCTGGAATTTCCTTCTTGTTTTTTTTCTCAGTTACCAGTGCCTGTTTTGTTTGGTCCTTCATTTGTTGTTGATGTAAAGGCACTTCCTGTCCTGTGGCAGCCTCCAGGTGAGTTTTGGCCTCCTCTTTCCTGGTGCTCAGCCAGTGTTTCTGTCGAACATCTCCCCACCTCCTCCTCCTCCCTCTTCGCTGAGGGCTTGTGCTCCACCTGATGCTCCTTATGCAGCCACCCTCCTCTCCTGATGCGGCACATTGAAGATCAGTGAGGTCTCCTGGGCACCTTAGCTATATTAATAACGCGCCGCGCCGCTGGCTGGGCTGAGATGGCAGCAGCTTGGTCCAGGCGTGTCTCACACAAAGGAAGAACACCCTGGGGCACCTCGGTGCCTCGCTTGCCAGCCTCCCAGCCCGTGTGGTGGAGGGCACGGAGCCTAGCGTGCCTGGGGCTTTTGGATAGCCCCGGCGCAACCAGAAATAAGTGAGCAGAGGTGGCTCTCGGCCGGTGATCCAAGGGTTTATTGTAGAAGCACCCTCAAATGGTCCGAATGCCAAAGAGAGCAAGGCACGGAAATCAGGGCTTTATAAGGGATGCAGGGAAGGGGGCGGGGTGACACCACAGGGACCCATAGGAAGAGGAGAAGGGTGGGACAGGTCAGGACACCTTCCCTTAGGGGACACAAGAGGTGTCTGTCAACTGTAGACAGAACCACCCCTCAGGAATCCTAAGAATTCAAAGGCAGAAGCCATCTTCACAGAATGGGGTTTCACTCCTTGGTACCAGCCCACCAAACCTCTGTTTCTGGGCTCTGTGGCCCCCTGGTTGGTTCACTCACCACAACACTTAGCCCTACAGGGGATTCTCCCATGGGATCCTGCAGATCAGATCCCTGAAGAAACAGAGCTCATTCCCCTGAAGTTCAGCGTCTTATATTGCCTTCTGCAGTTCTTTCAGGATCGTAATCTCTGCTGTCTAGCATTTAAATAGACTTGGGGTTTAGACATTTCTCATTCGTGCATCAGTGGCTTTGAAGCAAGCTTTTATCATGGGAGTTGGGGTGGTGGAGGAAAATGCCAATGCAGCCTTTCCTGGCTATTTTGCTGCCTCTCTCAGTTTCTTGGGGAAGCCCAGTGGGCAACTGTATGTTAGCTCAGCAGATATTTTTTGATTTTAAAAAATAAGGAAATGTTTACTGGACAAAGAGATTTGGTTAATACAGGGACTTGCCATTAGAATTTTTGAAATACAAGCTATTGATGGAAAACAAAGCTCTTAGTTGCAGCTTTTGCCACTTTTGTGGCTGTAGATGGGTGACTAGCACACTGACACGGTCTGGGTGCTGTTTTGAAGCATCTTTCCTCTGCATACCTCTGATCAAAATATCGGTCACCTGATGTTTATGCATTGCAGATGTGAAACTAAGAATATGAAAGGTAATATAGTGTCATTTCAAAGTTGGTACGTTTGGAGTTTTTATTGAAACTTACGTGGATGCCATAAAAGTAGGTTTAAAGCACAGTTCTGTTTGATTTCTTTTTTAAGGGTCTAACTGCTAGCTTATAAACCTATATTTTTCAATTAAATTTCCATGTGTTTTGTGTGACGTATTATGGGGTTTACAGGAGGAGCTGTAAATATTTTTACAGTGGGGTTGTACTGTTGAACTACGCACTGATTCAGAAGAGTCCAACTCACCAGCATTTGATTTTCTGTCACTTTTGACATCACAAAGAGGTCTGGCTTTACAGAAAGCCATTTGGTTTTGAAAATGAAGTCTTTCTTTAACCTGCCTCATGCTCAGTGTCCAGACCCACTAGCCACTTCTAAAAGGGTTGGTTTCCAGCATTATAGAAATACATGAGCATCCTTTCAATTTGACATACCTATTCTGATTTTGTGATATGAGAAGCAAAGCTCCTTCTATCTATAGCAGGGACTATATAACCTTCCTTTTGCCCCACATGTATGGCCCTTTATTATGGGAAGAGTGACCACACATAGTTTTTATTTGGCCTTCTAAGTATGAAAATGTAGCTGTTTAAAACCTATAATGAGTACTTTTGGGAGGAACGGAGCAAGTCTGAGGAAAGGGGGTTGAGGTTTTAAAAAGGGGTTACACTCTTTTAACTTTCATTAGACTTTTTTTTCTTTAAATTTTCCACTGTATCTGAGTATGGAGATTTCATTTCATCAAGAAAGTAAGTTATTTTGGATATTGTTCAGCAAGCCAAAGCATGACCAGTGGCTGCACATGTCCACTTCTACATTTTTCATCAGTGACTTGAATCAAAAATTCAATATTTTCCTACATAAGGCTGATCCTGTAGTCTAAGATATTGAAGTCACACCATTTGGATCTCTTGCACGTGAAAAGAAACTTTCAGGTGAACAGTCATCTGGTGGGCACTGAAAGAACATTGTTTTTTTGTCAGCTGTAGTCTTGATCATAAGAAGCTGGGAGGACATGAATATCAATGGAGCTATTTTAAACACACAGTAGTTCACTGCAAGGTATTACCTGTGTTCATTTCAGAGTACCTCTGCAGGAGCTTCATGGTGTGCTAATTACCCGTTACTGTGTTCTCTGATGAGGGGATTTTGCTGAGTCTTTTCTTACCTTTCGTTTGAGCATAGTATTTTTGTGATGCCAGTTTTATTCTTTCTTTCTCATGAGGAGTTCTCCTCACTTCAAATTCATGCCACTGTTTGCAAAATATGTGTGTTTTCTAAGGCGGGCACAGGACCAGTGGCTGATGCCAAAGAGAAGTCTCAAAACCAGCATTAAAAGTCCCCTGTGTTCATGTGAACGCTGCAGTGTAAATAAATGCGGATGTGATCAGCTGCCTCAGTGCCAAACACACTCAGGTGCCTGTTTTACCAGCCCTACCTTATGTCCACATAGAGAAACGTTCCCTGAGAACTTTGTGGCTGATTTTACTGCAGCATCACCCATAATGATTCTCTTGTGCTTGGTAACTTCATGTTGCCCTTAGTCCTGTGTTATGTGGGGAACTTCTGCAGGCTGTGAATGTGCTATTATGTGGAAGAGAATAACTGATTCATAATTTCTTTGGATATTCCTGCTACGGTGTAATATTCTAGTTTCAAATATGCTGTTTCTAGGAAGCATCCTGGGTGGCATTGTACACGCTGTAATCAAAACAAGAGGGGATTTGTTACATGTTATATTTTCTTTTCCCCACCCCCTCAGTCCCACTCGAATTTCAACTTCAGCCTTTTCCTTGGACTTGACTAAATTCTCCAAAGATGTTATCTATAAGGAGGAGAGAAACGTTTCCAATGGGATGAGGGGAACTTTCTCATCTTTAATTTGAAAACTAGTAACTGGGAACATCATGAATGTGACCAGTTTTACCAAAGAAACCAGCATTTGAGAATGTTTGGAGTGAAATGCATATGGATATGTAAGTCTGTATGTATGTTAATGAAAAAAGACTAAAGAAAAAGCTCATGCCCTGATACATGGAATTATTGCCAAAGAAGTAATCCCAAATTGTAATTTTTATGTAGCATGCTTTTCTATAGCATGAGTATTTCACAGCTGTTCCTGCTTGTATGTGAGACTGAAGCCTGGGAAAAGCGCTTGTTTTGGCTGGTGAGTAGGGAAGAAATGTTTAACAGCTCAGATGATGAAAGGTAGTTCTTGAAACTTTGCATATAGCTGTATATAAAGGTAGACTAATGACTATTGTAGGAACTCTGATTAAATGTTGTATTATTCATATATTTTGCCTTTCGCCCTTTGGGCTGCTGGGAATAAAGAACATTTTTGGTCTTCAGAAGGGCTATTACTAACTAAATATAGACCTCTTTGGGCAAGAGTAGTATTTGCTTGCAAGTCAGAATATGCTGAAAAATAAATTTTATTCACTACTTTACAGCTTACTGAAAAGTTCTTAATCAGCTTTTTATACGAGGTACTTGATAACAATTAATTTCTTCAGTTAATTCACATAGTTAATTTCTCACTTTGGGACATCCCTCAGTTTCATCATGCTCTCCAGCTTTTGTGAGATGGTTAGTATTACTGAAGTAGCAATGACCTCAGTAGTACCTCTAGGTGAATTTAGAAATAATTTGGGGTTTTATAGCAAAATGTAATTTCTTTTAGCATCTGTCTCTAAACTCACTTGCTTCTGTTTCTACAGAAAAGTTGTGAAAATATGTATTGTGAGGAAAAAATTATTTTTGCATTTTCATGACCTTTTGAGATATGTGCAGTCAACCTCTTTCCCCAGATCAGCACAAACCCATGTTCTTTTTGTTCTCCCTTGGACTTCGGCAGCACGCTTAAAATTCTAACCAGCCATGGCTCTGCCCAATCAGAGCTGGAAGCAAATTCACCAAAGACCCACTGCTTTTTTGGCACACACTTTGCCACTGAAAAATAATCTCTTCCTGAAGTCACAGTGTGTGTGTGCTGGTGTTATTCATAGAAGAAATTCACGTACACTTGGTGCCAAGCTTTTTGAGCACAGGGGGCAAATGTTTCTGAAACTGAATGAAGATCATGGGATAGTTGTACTTTTCCTTGAAATTTGGGCATAAGTTGAACATATATTCCTTTATTTACTTTGTAATGTGGACTAAAGCCAGACTAAAACTGTAGTCCACTTTGATCTGTAAAAAAACATACCTTCCATTAACAAATGATTACAGCAATTTCCTTTCAAGAAGAGTTTTAGTTACAGAGATGGAATTACTGAGAGATCCCTCCATCTGGGGTGAGGTATTGAACTCTCCTGCTGTCTACCTTGTAAGGTAACTGTGACACTATGGCATGGAACTGGCATTTCCCAATGATTTCTTAAAGCATTCTAATGTCCCTTCATTAGTATTGGGAATGAAGACACAGAATTGAAGGGAGCACTGCAGTGAGAGTGGGTTTCCTTTCTTTATGGCGGTGTCTGTCACTTTCAAACATGGCAAGTGATGCTCCACACAGACTGCTGTTCCTCCAAAAGAAAGCAGTAAACGATTTCTCTTTAAATCAATGAAAAAGGTACCAGACTGCAAATATTAAACAAGTTTTTCAGGGCATGTGTTTTGGAAGACTGTAGTTTTTGAATTTGAGTTGATTTAATACTGTCAGGAAACTTCAAATACAGACATATTTCTGATGTGCTGCCTCTCTTGCAGACCCTTCATTTTACATTCTGCTTGACACTGCCTTGGGTTTAGTCTGCAGTCTGATTACAGCACTCACTTGCACCAGCAGGCATTATTGACTTTTGATGCTGACTTTATAACTTCCTCAAAAAAAGTAAAACACTTGCTCAGTATTTAAACTTGATCGTTGCTTGCTCTGGCATCTGGTTATTACCTATTTTTAGCAAGTAGCAGAGGCATCATATATAAGGTAGGCATGAAGTCAGGTAGAAAAATGAAAAGTCTGAGCTGCTGCATATTTTAATTACAGCGGTGTGTTGTGGGGCCAACTCTCTGGCTTTCCATCTTTGGCCAGAGGTCCTGATATGAGACCAGTTCCAATAGCCCCACGGACCAGAGCAAAGCCTTCTCTCCTGTGTTGTACAGCCCAAAGGCTTCCCTGCCGCATCTCACTGCTCTTGAATGAGACATGAAAAGCTCCAGGCTCCAGCACTCCAGCTGTGGGCCCTGACTGGTGTGACACTTCTGGAGGGGTCCGCTTTGATTTAGCTGGAGCAATGGTTAGTGACCTATTTCAGAGTCAGTAGCAGTCAGTAGCTCTTGCCAGAGCTCCTACACTAGTACATGTAAAAGGACTAAGCTCAAAGTTGATTTTTCCTCAAAGAAGTGACAGCCTTAAAAGAATATAGGCTATTAATGGGTACAAGTAGAATACAAGGAAATGAGTCTCTTCTGTTCATCGCGGTAAGGCAGTGATAGAGTTGGCTTGTTTGTTTTTACGACTGACAGATGGGACAATAAGATTTCCACTTCTATATTCACATCAGCACTTCATTGCCTTCCTTAGCTACTGCAGGTAAATTTTTAACTCTCTGTTAACCGCATCAGCTAAAAGTTTGCAAATATGCTTAACTGATTGTATTGGGTTGACCCTGGGTGGAAGTCAGGTGCCCACCAAAGCTGCTCTATCGCTCCCTTCCTCAGCTGAACAGGTGAGAATAGAACAAAAGGCTTGCAGGTCGATGTTAGGACAGGGAGAGATCGCTCAGCAGTCACTGTCGTGGGAAAACAGATTCAACATGGGGAGATCAAATCTGATTAGGGTAATGAAAAGTAAACCCATTCCACCACCCTTCTTTTCCCACCAAAGCTGCTCTATCGCTCCATTTTCTCTGCCTCCTCCCACTCCAGCAGTGCAGAGGACAGTGAAGGGGGTCTGTGGCCAGTTCATCACACATTGTCTCTGCTGCTCCTTTTTCCTCAGGAGCAGACTACCCAAACTCTTCCTCAGCTTGGGGTTCTTCCAGCAGGAGATAATCTTTCCCGATCTTCTCCAACATGAGTCCTTCCCACAGGCTGCAGTTCTTCATGAACTGCTCTAGCTTGGGTCCCTTCCATGGAGTGCAGTCCTTCAGCAACAGACTGTTCTAGTTTTTATATACAGAGAATGATGTTCCATGGTATGGAATATCTTTACCCAGTTTGGTCAGCTGTCCTGGCCATGCTCTCTCACAGCTTCTTGTGCACCTGCTGTCAGAGTTTGGGAGACTTGAAAAGTCCTCGATTTGGATAAGCACCACTTAGCAACAACGAAAACATTAGTGTGTTATCAACATTATTCTCTTACTGAATCCAAAACTCAGCACTGTACCAGCTACTGAGAAGAAAATTAACTCCATCCCAGCCAAAATCAGACACCAATACATACAGGCTTGCTATTCCATGTGCTTGGCAGCCCTAAATCACTGGACACAGGGGAGGATGAATTGTTATGATTAACAGGAAACAACTAGGATACATTGTGTCCTACTCTAAACAAATGATGTCAGAACCTTCTAATGTGTCCCGGTTTTAAAACAAACTTAAAACAAACTAAAACCATTGCTAATTACAGATCCAAGTCACAATGTTCAGATGAGATCTCTGTGTGTGGTCAGTCATCTCTTTTGCATGTGGAGAAAATATGATGCAGCATTTTGTGAAAGTGAGCAGACAAAACAGACTTACAGATGTGTCAGGAGGGGTTTTTTCTGATAGTTTTCTTTCAAGTGGTTATTACAGGATGGAAACCTTGGAGAAACCTTTAACTGAAGAACCTATGTAGTTTTACTGTGTTAGTCCCAAGCACAGCAAGAGAAGAGCATTGGAAGAACTGAAAAGTCTTTCTCAAATTCTTTGATGTCAGCGTAAAACATTTCACATTTTTGTTAAAATGTAGTATCAGACCAACAACTATGTCTTCCTCTTTCATTTTTGAACAGAGATATTGTGAAAGAATAAGTTCTAGGAATGAAACCTATTGCAGTTTTGAAAAGATTTTAAGAAGTTGTCTAAGTAGCTCATATATTCAACTTCTGTGCTCAAAAAATTAATTTTGTGTAGTCCTGGTGAAATGTTATATCCTTAGAAGGACTGAAACCTCTGTTGTCCTAAACTGTCGTCTCTAAGGCATGTTAATGTTAGATTTGAATCCTTAAAATTTAAAAGTTCTGGATTTCTGTAATTTGATTCTGAAATCAGTAAATGTATGGAGACTGAGATCATAGGCAGGTAACCTGCCCATCACTCTGAGTCAAAAATTGCTGCTCATGAACATGATACGGAAACTGGATACTATGATAACACATGGCTGTTTTATATAAGGTTTTTATGGATGGATCTAATGAAGTATTTCAGAGAAGATAAGAATTGCTTCCCCATTTTAGAATGCAGCCACTAAGGCATTTAAAGCACATTAGCTTCTTCTAATTCAAAAATAGTAGATAATTAGAAGAAAGTATATCACACATTTCAGTCAAGTCTATCCTCCAGTACAACGATCTCTAGCAAAATGCATAATAAAAGCATACTTTGTTTCAAAATTTTAAGATTAAATGGAGTCAGTGTTTTTTAGGAAAGTACTATAATTGGGAGAAAGAGGTAAGAGTAAGACATCAGTTTTTATGGTGTACTTAGTGGTGTTATTTACATCTATTCTGAGAAATACTCCTGTTTGTCAAATATAAGGCACATCAAATGAAACTACTAGGTGATAAAATCAGAACAAACCTGTTCTTTGCACATTATGTTGCAGAGCTGTAGAGATCTTTCTGCAGGATGTTATGAATATAAAAAATTCAAACAAGGTCAGAAAACAGTTGAGTAATTTCGTGGAAGAAAACTCTACTGGGCATTATTAATCATACAAGCATCACATCTGGCTCTGAAAGTCTCCCACTCTCAAGCTCTGAACACTCCTATTACTCATAGGAAGTGTTTATTTGCTTGTACTATTCATAAGCATTTGTTAAGGGTAGGAAACTGTAGTAGATACGCCTTTTAGACTCTGATCTAGCAGTCATTTTTTGTGTTGACTATCTTCTGAGAACTGGAATGGCTGTTGCCTGCCTTGTACTGAGAGAAATCTATTTTTGAGACAGGAAAAACAACCACAAAAAGGTCCTGAGTAAAGATATTTGCATTGTTTCAGAACGGCACAAACAGAATTCATAACTTTCATAACTAGAGTTACATTAGTATTACCCATATGCTCATTTAATGAGCTATAAACACGGGGAGAGGTCTGCTCCATCTGGTATATTTTGAGATGTCAAGAGGTCCTCTCTAGCTGTTCCCTCACCTGCATGAGGGAGAGTACTCAGGTTAACCCTCACTGCATTGATAATGTGCCCTCAAACACCTGATTTATCTCTCCTTGCATTCCCTTCTCCTATTCTTTGCTTTCCAAGTTCTTTCCATTTATCATCTTCATCACTTCCCAGTGAGGCAGCCTGGTTTCACTTTTCTCACTGACTTCACTTCTGTTAAAAGCTAACAGTCTGTTATCTCTAGCGCCTGCCTGCCCTTAGTCCTGTTGCTGTCTTGTCAGTGGTGCCACAGGACAGGATGAGCCATCTGCATGTAGGCTGCTCCCCCCTCCCCGTTATCTGCAGCATCTCGCACTTGCTGGTGCTGTTATCTCGGCAGAGGCACCTCCAGCCTGGCAGTGCCTTTCTCCTGCTGCCCTGGCACACAGAGAGTCTGGCAGTCTGTGATTCTTTCTGCCTGCACCCTCAAAAAGGCTGCAGAATAATGCAGTTCTCACGTACCTCAATGTTTACGTAACTGTAGATGTAGCTGGGGGTTTCCTAAAGTCTTTCTATAGGGATAACCTCAGCTGTTTGCATTGGAATTTGGGGACTTGGTAGCTGGAAAAGGATAAACTTGGAAAAGGGGTTGAGCCCAGAGCTGGATAAAGAACAATCCTTGTGGAAAAATTTGAGATTTAGGGAAGAAATGTGAGACTAAAGAACAATATATTTATTTTCAAAAAATGTTTCACCCAAAAGTAGAATCTTCAGAATTTTCAAAAGTTGCTCATGGGCAGGCGGTAAGCCAGAAATGAAAACTGACAGGACCTGTCAAATAGGCTGCTGGGGAGGCTCAGTCCCTGCCTGCTCTGCTCCTCAGCCATCAGCCTGCCTGGAAGGGGCTTGTCAAATTCATCTTTCTATCCACAGCAAGTGAAGTTGATGTGTTTTTTGCTTGTATATGTTTGGTTGGTTGGTCGTTTTCCCTGCGTTGAGGGAGAGCTGTTTATAAACAAAGGCAGTGGATTTTCAACATCGAACTTCATCCCTGGCTTTACTCTACCATTCACTTTGTAGCTCGGTGACTTGACATAGGTATTTTTTAAAGTTATTGTAATGATTTGGATGTTTTGTTTTTACTTTTCCGTATAATTGTGCTTATCTTTGAAGTATATATTAGAAACAGCTGCAGCAAACTCCCTAGATTATTTTCATAAGATGATTTGGGTTGGAGGGAGCCTTAAAGATCACCTAGTTCCAAGCCCCCAAAGTTTCAACTTTAGGCTGAACTGTTCAAAACAGTTTGAGGGAGAGCAAGGACTTTGTCTGGTCTCTGCTGTAGTTTACATTAAGTACTCTGATTGATCTCCATAAGGAATCTTGAAATACAAGTGAGGAACAAACAGAGGTTCTGGGAGACTTGTGTGGTTTTACATACCTGCCTGAAAAAAGCAAGAGAATTTAAAGAAAGGAGTGGCTGGAAAGCAAGTCACATCCAGTTTTTCCTTTCTCTCAGTAGCTGGCTTTCCTGTTCCTTCTTAAGAAGGGACAGAAATTACAGTTAGTTGTTGAATGCATTGTATTATGGAGAAGCATCGCAGCATCTATATTTTTTATGATAGCTTATGTATTTGTGCGAGGCATCATATATGCTGAGAAACTGCAAGTTTAGATGGCAGTGAAAAGCTAAAATTTTTGCCCATTGTGGGAGATAAGGTTGTTTAGCCTGGAGAAAAGGAGGCTTAAGGGGGACGTTATCGCTCTCTACAACTGCCTGAAAAGAGGTTGTAGCAAGGTGAGGTTACTCTTCCCCAGGTAACAAGTAATAGAACAAGGGGGAGTGGCCTCAAGTTGTGCCAGTGGAGGTTTAGATTGGGTATTAGGAAAAACTTTGTCACAAAAAGGTTGTCAAGCATTGAAACAGGCTGCCCAGGGAAGGCCCATCCCTTCGAGATATTTAAAAGATATGTAGTAGTGATGCTTAGGGACATATTTTATTGGTGGCTTTAGCAGATCTGGGTTAATGGTTGGACTTGGTGGCCTTAGAGGTCTTTTCCAACCTAAACAATTTTATGACTCTTAAGTCTCTACTGGATGTGTGGGATGGAAGGTATCTCCTAATAACACTGCAGTGCTTGAAAGCCATCATGCCATTATCTGTGTTATAGATAGTGCAAACTAAAATTATGTTCCCTTTGTGCTGTGAAAACTGCATTTGATGCACTTTTTGTTAACAGCTTAGGAAATGCGGTATGAAGTTTGGGCCTCTCTGACCATCTGCTCTCTCAAATCCTTCAGTATCCTGTTAGGTTGTCACTGTTAGCATCTTCTGGCAAGGATTCTTGGAGTGTTTGCCTTTTCAGTAACAAACCTAATGTTTGTCTGTTTCGTTTCTTCCTTTTGTCTTTTACAGAGTCATTCAGGAACAATCCTTACTTTTTGCATGTCTTTATCTTGTTGCCCATTTTTTAGCCTTTCCATTGAGGAAAACATTTTCATGCCTCTTAATTGAATCCTTTCTTTTTCTTCTGTATCCTCTACTGCCAGGAGGCGTTTGGAACAGACCACTAGTATCCTTCATGGCTGTTTTTGTCTCATAATGGCTTTATGGTTTTGCATTCGTTTTCTTGTACAACTGAGCATCTGATTTCTTTTGACTGTCATGAAAACATGATCACAGACATTCTCCGTAAGCCTGTGACAGTTCTTCCCAAATTCACATGGTGCTGATGAACTATTAACCATACTATGATTTGCTGTATCATTTAGATGTGCTTATTGCTGAGGAAGATTTGGATATATAAGAAAAATACTGTGTAAATCACTAATGTACTGTGTCTAGCACTGGAAGAGATACTACCTAAGGGTTAAATTCATTTCAGGACATAAAAGCAGATTTGTTTAGATTTTTAAATTTGTTCTTAGGCAGTATCCTTCCACAAAAGGATCCAAGGCATAGCTGTACTTTTCAGTATAAAGTCATTATTTCCAAGGTGCCATAATTACTCCAGGCTAATGGAAGGAAATATAGGTACCAGTAGGTACGTTTCACCTGTTGGGTATGGGGAAACTGTCTTATTACTTTTTTTGCAGATGTGTTTACATGAACTGGAAAGTTAATTTACCAATCCAGCCACTGTTTTGTATTGTGTATATACTGTGGTAGTGGAATTAAGCAAAAGGTCCGAGTGTCTTGCATTTGGGGAACTTGACCAGCACTGATTGTGTCAGGATCCACAGGCCACATAATCAAATAAATGTTTCAAGAGGGAAAAAAATGCCACACAAAGAATGGTAACGTTTAGGCAGCTTACAATATCCATTTCGAATACTGTGATAAAACTGCTGAAGGAAAAGAGCTGATACACATTTCCTGTTTTGGTGGTTATTTCATTGTTTGCACAGCTAGATGTGATGATTAATTTACAGCAAGAAATTTTCACCTTAGAAAGTTTGCTACTATGCAACCCATGTTTCCTGGAGATAGTTTGAGGGCTGCAGAAAAAAATATTTCTTAAAATAATATTTTCTCTGAAATCAAATGCAGCCCTAGAAAAGCTGTTTGATCACTCCTGACCAAGATAAGTAGATGTAAATGTGAAATGGGCAGAAATCATGAATTTGTAGATGACACTGGATCTTCATCACGTTTTGCCAGGGTCCAACTATCTTAACTGTTCTTGTTGAACCTTTCTATACAGATGCCATAAGTAGATAGCTCTTACTTCCTGTCAGAAATGAGCTGACAGTGTTTTGCATAGCTGACATATTTTTTTCAATATAGAAAAGACCTTGAAATATTTCTGAAAGCTGGGAAAAGGCTTTAACAGTTCATGATTTTCATCCGGAATATTTTAAACAGCCACAATCTTGGGCTGAAATTTGAGTTGTGTCCTTGTTGATCAGGAAAAGCAAGTCAATTTAACTGCCCTATAAAATGTATGTAAATATGTGCAATCCATACTGAATTTGGTGGGATTGCGAGATAACTTGGTCTAGAGATATGAGAAGGTCCTTGAACCAAGGGCAGACAGGGCTGCCTAGGTCTTTGCCTCCACAGTGCTGGAACCCCCCAGAGCAGAGCTAGCACAGCCACCCTGGGCAGCCCACACCTCTGCCTCCCTGGCTCCTTGTCCTTGTGCACCATCTGAACCCTGCTAAATTTCATGAAGTTCGTGTTGGCCTGTTCTCCAGCCTGTTTTGACCTCTGCCAGCAGCAGCCCTGGCTCCCAGATTGGATTTCCTTCCCCCACCCCAAAGTGGTCGCTTACGAGTTTGGTAAGGTTGCACTCCATCATATTCTGCAGGTACCACCTGCTTTTGACGCATGTGTAACTGGTTTTCAGCTGCTGGGAAGCAGTCCCATCCTTTTGCCCTAATTCCAGGATATTAGGCTGAAGAGCCTTCTGTGACAGCAGTGGTGATGATGCAGACTTAGCCCTTGATCCACGCAGCAACTGCGTGTCTGATTAATCTATGTAAATACTCTCCAGTGAACAGGCTCTCTGACTTCTCAAAGTGCAGTTTCACCATGGCCACAATAACGAGCTTTAGCAGTGAAGTACTTCAGCTTCTCTGACTCGATGCTGCTGGAGAGACAAGAGGGGAGTGGAAAGGAAGAGCTGGCCCTTTGTCAAAGCTGATGGCTTGAGGATGGGTGAAGTATTTATTGGCAGTACCTAGCATTTTTAAAAATTCAAAGTGCCCTGCACTTCATGAGTTCAGGGACCGCATCAAGCTCTAGTAAGCTTCTCATTAACTGGGAAACTCTAGTAGTTTTTATAGCTTGTTTGTGTTTTGACCTACTGTTATTAGCCATTTAACTTAAGTTGGTAATGGCCCCCAATCTACTAATAATGCATGGCTCACTGTTTCATTTTTTTTCTTAAGGAAAAAAAAGCTACAATTAAAAAACATTTTAAAATACTTGCTTCAATCAAATACAATTAAATAAAAGAAAATGCAATTAAAGAAACATTGCTCCTAGGAAATACATCTGAAATTTTGCCTTTCAATGCCAGTCTGGAATTCCTCTCACAATTAAAACTTCTTACCGTCAAGGATACTGTCTTGTCACTTCCAATTCCCTGGTAGGGAAGCAGGATTGTGGGATGAATGTAGACTCATTTTGCAAGGGGGAGAAACTTCGGGAAGGTTGTTGTTGCTTTTTTTAGTTGTTCCTGTTTTAAAAGACATGCTGGATAGACCTGGATATATTGACAATTTTCATTTAACAAGGTGGCCAAAACTTTGTTACTAACTTTAGCAGCAGAATAAGACTTTGAAGCATATAGAGGGAGATTGAGGTTCAAAATATGTGGAGGTCTCTTACTTCGTTTTTGTGTATGTTAATCATGCTCTGAAACAGCAACTTGAATCACCTTGATGTTAATCAGTTAATGTGGCTGTGTTGCATTGCATAACACTGCTTATTACTGTACTGCTTATTTTTTAATTTGTGCTGCCCCTGCTGAGATTGGGAACTTCACTAGCAGCGTGGCTGTGGAGTGCCAGGTACCTAAGAACAAGTAGGACATACAGTCCATGCCATGAATAATTTATAATCTAATTAGAGGCAAACCTTACCAAATAATTTCTTAAAGAACAGTAGGAAAAAGAGAACAAAAGCATGATTGTATCATGCAGGTGCAGAAGCTGAACTGTTCACACTGTTCTGCTTGGCAGTTCTTGGAAACCATAGCAAGTCGTAAGTAGACGAAGGAAAGAAATGACTTTGAGTGGGATGAGTCTGTGTATACCACTATTCTTCATATGAGTAGTGTTTCCACAAATTGCTTTCTTTTTTGCTTCCCTTTTATGACATTAATCTAATTGTGCATGAACTTCAGAGGCTGCTACTAATTCTGCTTTTTTTATATAATTCTTCAATGCTTTTCTGTTTTAAGTGAAAATGTTTGAGCTTTCTTTCTGGTTATTGTCAGTGATGAACAATGACCTGAGTTCTTCCACATTACCTTATGATGTGATATGTTTCTCTTTTAAAGAGTGTTTCATTAACACAAAACATCTGTGTGATCTGGTTCTTAAAAAAAAAAATAGCTAACAGTGACTGTCCTTAGACAAAAAACTAGAACATTACAGCATCACTGATTTATCCACCACAGAGACTTAAGAAAAAAATAAATATCCAAACTGCTGAAATAATAGATTGTCTGAAGAAACATCATCTCTTGTGCTAGTAATAAGGAAATACTTTTTCCATGTATCTGTTAAAGAGCCCATCGGACTTTTTATGTTAAATGTTGAAAAAGACAGCCTTGGAGAAATGCAGTGGTTTTGAGTGACAGGCTGCAGGCTTCATTTTTTTTCTGAAATGCAGATCTTGGTAACAGTTGCTAAGTTGTGAGGTAGAGGCTATATGGCGTTTTCTTTAGACTGCTCTTTTGTTTGGAACTGGGTGACTTGGACAGTTCAAGATTTCCATCTTGTTTATGTGTACAGACATAAATGGCAAGTGACGTAAGTTGAAAAAGAACATTTTCAGCATTAATTTAATTTGTGCTTAATTTTGTGATGCTGCACTTCAATACTATATTTTCTTTTCTTTTTCCACTCGTGTAGTTACTGGGATTGTGTGGTTCATTGGCCCACTAGTAACTGAGAACTGGAGGATGAAAGAGTTCAACAATATCTTAATTGATGCTTTCAAGGCAGGTATCTTCAGGAAAAACTATTTAAATGCCTACAGAACATACTCAAATCCTAGCTTACCTGGGAGGGGAAATAAAAAATAATAATTAAAAAAAAGATTATTCAAACCCCTCCGTTTGATAAGGAAATAGCATTTTCTTGCATATCTATTTCGTTTTCTATACTTTTGGTGGAAGACAGCTGGAGCTGAGTGAATGAATCTAAAACTGAGCTAAAACTGATCTGCTCTGGATGGTTCAAGGTAGGATGAATGCTGTTATGCTAGGTTTGGGTAACTATATGGGCAAGGTTTTTGAACCACACTTTTTTCTATTTGCCTGGAATAGATTATTTCATTTGGCTGAAATTAGACTTTTGATTACAGAGAGTGCAAGGACAGTGCTCTTCATGTGAAGGGTAGTACATTGTTCTTGCCTTCTTAGTTTTTGATTAAGGAGGGTCAAGGAAAGGGTCTCAGATGGGATATTTCTGTGCTGCACCAAATAGTTTATTTTTCTTGTAGCTGTACTGGTCAGATGGCCAGGTAAGAAGCAGGCTCTAGATATTGGCTAATATAATATATTGACTGAATGATACTAATATACAAAGTATCCAAGTAAACTCTGGTCTTCCTTTGAGTTTCTCTGCCTTATCATTCTTGTGTCTTCTACTAAAATGAACCATTCAATAGTTAATGCACTGTAGCCCAGCTCTCAGAAACTAATAGTAAAACATTCTGGTATCTCCAGTTTTTGAGGAAATTCATAATTTTAGCAGTACATTACTGTTAACAAAGAGAGGTATGCCTGACAAATGAGTAAAACATGGCTTGTTATCATGAACTAGTTTCATATGTCATACAATCATTTTCAAATGATGGGGATTTTTGGAGATGCAGACATCAAATCATAAGGGCTGCTGTTCTTATTAGTTATTTCTTACATGAAATAGTATCTTTTTTCTTGTGTACTTGTGCATTAAATAAAATACGCAGTAATAGAGTAAGTGTAGAAAATACTTTACCTGCAAATTTCCTGTTCTCTTTAGTTACCTTTAATTAGAATTCTTGTTACAGAATTAATAGGATAATTGATTCCTTTTAAAATGAGTAACAGAATGAAGCACTGTGCGATGTCTGTCCCTGGTTAATAAATGATGCCCAGAATGGCATATGATGAATATTAGTTGGATAGTTTAATACAGTCCTAAGGAGGCTTACAAGCTACTGTGAGGAATAGAAAATATAAGAATAGAAGCTTATCTGTAACTTAACACATGAGGGAATAATACTTAGCATTTCTGTCAGGCTTTCCATTTGAGGAGTTTGAAGTGCTTTGCAATACAAATGACGATTTAATTCTCAGAATAGGCCTTAAGATTTTTATTTTCTCTCTTACTTCCTTTATTCTATGCAAATGCTAGATTTTTTTATTTTAATTTGTCTTTGTGGGAAAGAAATAAATTATTTGTAAGATACTGAAATGCTGAGGAATAGTAGGATTTTCCTCACATATCCCTTTAATGCAGATCATTAAATACAGAACCATATAAAGTATTCCATGATACGATATGCATGTTTGATATTAATGGAAAATCCTGTAAATCGGTTTGGCTGCCTTAGTTCTATTGTCATGGTAAGAGTTACAGGTATTTCCCCCACTTTGTGTCTGGCAGTGCCTTACACTCTGGGCAGCACTGCTGGATGAACCTGTGAGTTGTTAAGAGTCCTTCATTCCTATCACAATGCACAAGGAAGCTGTGAGCACCTAAATGTTCCCAAAACCCTTGTCTGCTGCTTAGTGGAAAACAGCGACTGGGAATCCTTGTTAGTGGCCCTTTAACTAATACTGAAGTCTCCTTCGTGGCTTTTCTTGGCTGTGGAAGTCCCATCGGGAAGCACTCACGGGAACTCCTCCAGCCTGCCAGGGCTTCAGAGCATGGTTGTCATCCACCTGCTAAATTAGAAATGGTGACACTTTGGCAGTGACTATTAAACAAACATTGACACTGTGTGGTTTGCTTTTAACTCAGGATGATGCCATTAGGAAATGAGGTTATAAACACCAAAAATCTGTCAAGCTCCTGATTTGCAATAATCTTCCTGCTGACAGATAAGAAGTGATTATTTATGTGAAGGTTCATAGTGACAGGATTTATTTTACATGTCTTGAAGGAGAAAAATAGATTTCTGTTGCCAGCAGAGAAAGGGAGTCTGTCATTTGTATCTTCTTCTGTCAGATTCAAGAGAAAAAAAATAAACAGTATTAACTGAGATGGACCTTTATACATTCGAGATTATTTCTTCAGCTTTGTTTCTGGAGTAAGAAATAGTAACAGAAAGTAAAGGGCTTAAAATAAAATTCAGACAACTATAATTGCTAATTTTCAGTTTGAAAATAAACTCTAGACACAATTCTACCTACAGAAAACAATTATCTGAATATAAACCGGTTTTAACTAGTTTTCTAGTGAATCTTGGTGTTCGGTTGAAAAGTTAGCTTTCAGTTTTCGTTTTATGAAAAGTTGCTTATAATGAATTGTCAGCAGTCCAGCATAGCAGTAGACAGGATAACTGAAAGAGCCGAAAGCAGACGTGTATCACTGTTAGTCAGATCTGTGTGTCTGCTTAGAAAAGGTTATAAGCTAATCAGCGAAGAAGTAACTACAACAGCACACCTTACATCTTTACCTAGAATTTCCACTATACAGGAAGTCTGAACACACTGTGAATACTGATAAAAATTACTTTAAAAAAAAGAGAAAAAGTCATGATTAGTGATCAAAACATTTCCAGATGGAAAAGACATTGGAATGTGTTAGGATTGCATGCAGAACTGCAAGAAAAGATTGAAATAAAAGGTTGAAAGCACTACCAAAGCAATAACAGTGAATATTGACAAAGGTAACAAAGATCATGCTCAGAAACAAGGGAAATTGTCAAATGAATTTGCAATGTAGTTGTGCTTACTAATCCTAGAAAAAGCATTATGTATTGAGATAAAGAGAAAATTCACCTATTACTTCATATTTTCAAGAGGAGCTCAATAAACTCAGTCAATGACTCGGATTTCTTTAAAGTGCAGTGTTACACTAAATACTATTGTGAAGATGATGAAACACAAATGCAATACGTTTGATAACTAAAGAAGCAAAGGCTGCGTATTTCCAAAAATTACTCACTGTGTTAATCAGTAGATTCAGTCAGAGCATATTAAACAAAGCTTTCATCTATACAGCATAGCTTTGTGAAGGTAATAGCGAATCAGCTGAAGGTGGATCATACAGTTTTTCCCAGAGAAATCCTAATTGGTGGCAATAATTTCAAAGGTAGTATTGCACTTGCTAATAGTAAATTTTTATAATGATTTTTTCAGCTGTGCTGCAATTTGGTTGCTGCTCAGAGGCTGTGAAAACAGTTGAGAACAGGTCTTGCAATGGGCTTTGGGCAAGATGACTTAGAGAGTCCCTTCCAAACTCCACCCTTCTGTGATTCTGATTCACCAAGTCTTAGTTAGCTTGTTGGTTAACAGTAATGGGAACAGAAAGTAAGAATATAGGGCTTTCTAAAACTTGAGGTTTTGCTAATGTTTGATGTAATATTTCATCAGAGCAAAGAAATCAGACGGAGGTTGTGTTGTGGTCACAAACTTCCTGCACTGAAGATGCTATGAGACTCTGTGGTGGGTTCACCAGGGCCAGCATCCGCACAGCTGTTGGCCCAGGTGGGCTGCAGGAGGGAACAGGAAGAATGAAAGCCAGAGAACTGGTGGGCCAAAATAAAGCCCATTTATTAGATGAAAGAAGGGGGGAACAGGGACAAGTGATGCAAAGGCAATCAGTCATATCGGCCCGCAATCAGACTGATGCCCAGTCACTGCAGCAGCCACCTTGGAAAACTGTTGTTTCTTCCTTTGCCCCAGTTTTTGTTGCTGAACATGATGTTCACACGGTAGGAAATAACCCTTTGACCAACTGGAGTCAGCTTTCCCATCTGTCCCACCTCTCAACCTTATAGCCACCTCCTCCATTCTTCCTCTCAGAGGGAGTGGAAAAGGGGCAGGAGCTGGAAAAAGAGAAAGCCTTGCTGTTTTATAGGTGCTGTTCAGCAACAGCCGAAACATTGCTGTGTTATCAGCATTATTTCAGGCACCAATTCAAAATGCCATTTGGGCTGCAGTGATGGATGCTAACTCCATCCCAACCAGACCCAGAGCAGTCCTCAGCCATGCAAGTTGATTTGTACAGGAGGAAAGTTCAAGTGGAATGCCTTTTGAGGTTTCTTACTAATTCTAGGGACTTCCATCCCCTTGCTGATACTGAGGAAAAATGATGATTTAGTTATAGCAGCAAGGAGAGAAGATGCAGGGAGACTGAGCGAACATGTAGTTCTGGTAAGGAGTTTAAAAGATGAGAATAACTTAGATGTGTAGAAAGATCAGTGTAAACTGAGAAAAGATTATTTAAGCCAGGGAGCTCATAGGCACTAGAAAAACTGTTACACTTTCAGAGGTTGGTTGAGGAGAGGCTTGGTTTGGGAGGGAGTTCTTTGGGGTTTTTTGTCTCTTCATTTCTGGAACTTTCAAGTACCTTAGCTTTCTGCCTTCCTCCTCTGTCTTGGCAAGATTTAAATGGCTCTGTTGAAGGTCAGGATGGTACTATTTCATGCAATTAATCATTTTTTTCCTTTAATATCCCGGTTCTAAAAGCTGCTTTAATTCTTTTCCTGACGTCCTCTTTAGCATCTCCCCCACTTATATGTAACTGCTAAAAATAAGCCTTATTAAATTATTATTTTCACTCCACCTGGTACTGCAGTAGTTTCCATCTAAATACCGCTATTACTATGCCGATTCAGCATCGCTGTTGTTTTCTGTCGATGTACTCCTGTTTGAATAGAACTGTATTTTGCAAATTCCAGGTGACTTATGTGGTCTCTCTAGGTGTTGTGTTAGAGTGCTTTGAAAGATGGCAGTAACTAAAATACCAACAAATGGGACTGCATTGTCATCATCTTTTAGTTGGCCAATATTATGGCTGTAGGAAAGGCTTTTGTTTCTGCTTTCACGGAATGAATTGCTGGGATTTGTATTCTACTTTTTTTTTTTTTTAAACTTATTTCAGTGGGCTGAGAAGCGTTATAAAATTATGTTTAAATATGCTTCCTTTAAAGAAATCCAAGAAATCCACAGGTCCTTCTGTGCATAATGTCAGATGTTCACCTTTTTCTTCTAAGTGGCTTTGCTGATAGTTACAATAGCACACTTCATTATTCTCCAAGAGAGGTAGGGTAGTGTTTTGGCATTTTATGCATTCATAAGTAAAATTCCGTGCCCCATCTTTTTCTGAAGATGGAAAAGCAGCAAGCTTACTAGTGAAACAATGCTAGCTGGTCAAACCTTCATCTGTTCACCTGACTGTGAGGGACCTGAGCTGGGACTCCATCACAAACAGACTTTGCTAACGTAGGCACGGGGCTTCACAAGGAGCTGTCAGGCTCTTCTAGAGTTTGAGGTTCAACAAACCGTGTCCGTTTCTGGGCTCCCCAGTTCAGGAAAGACAAGGAGTTACTGGAGAGTGTCTAGCAAAGGGCTATGAAGATGATGAGGGGACTGGAGCACCTCTCTTTTATGAGGAAATGCTAAGGGCCTTTTGAACCTGAGGAAGAGACAACTGAGATGGGATTTTATCAAGGTATACAAGTGTCTTAAGGTCAAGGCAGGGCCAGGCTTTTTAGAGGTGCCCAGCAACAAGGTAAGTGGTACTGGGCACAAACAAACGCAGGAAGTTCCATCTAAATGTGAGGAAAAAACATCTCTACTGTGAGAGTGTCAGAGCACTGGAACAGGGTGCTGGTTGTGGATTCTGCTTCTTTAGAGATATTCAAAACCTGCCTGGACAGAATCCTGTGCAACCTGCTGTGGGTGAACCTGCTTTAGCAGAGGGGCTGGAAGTGGTTGATCTCCAGATCATCTCCCCTTTCCAATCCCAACCATTCTGTGACTTTTTTAAACGTATAGTAAGACTATAAGGACTGAGGGATGCTTCTATGAAAATATAACTTTGCCTGTTAACATCCTGGGAGACTAACATGGAATTATTTAAAATAATTTTATTAGTTATACTGTAGAGGAGTTTGAGAGTATCAGGAATCATCTAGTCAAAAGCTGTTAGACTCTCTCTCACTGGGAATTTCTCTTTTTAGCAGCATCAGTAATGTTGTGTTGATATACCAGATGTTCTCAGTAACTGTGATCTTTAGAAATTTCAAGTGATCAACAACACTTGTACAAGTAGTCAGAGATGTGATCAAAAGACTCTTTGCGAGCTACCAAAAAAAAATCAGGAGATAATGATTTGGTGATATCCCATGCAAAGAAAAAGGCGAAGACTGCAAAGACAGATGGATTTCTCAAAAAAACTGTTAAAATTCATTTCCAAAGTACCAGTGCTAGGAGCTTTGCCTAAGCAAAGAACTACCTGGGTGAGCTGGGTCTATTAAAACTGCTCCTCAATATTTGAGAACTTTTTCTTTCTTCATAGAAAATGAAGCTATTAACAGATAGGAAGTTAATGTCGTGGGAAACTTAACAATAGTTTTGTAATTTCCGCAGGGGGGAAAGAATGTAGAGTATTTCTGATGTATTGAATGCTAGAAATTGAGACCGCTTGATAGGTTAGATGCCGAACCTCGCTTGTGTAGCACAGCAGTGCTGATTAACATAGGGTTCTTTGGCTGCTGTGTCTGCGGGCTCTTTGCCCAGTAACACTAAGTGCTAGTAACTTTTTTCTGAAGAGCCATTCGCGTTTGTGTCTAGTTGGAATGACTCATTTCTTTTGAAACACTAGAGGGCTCACTGACTGCTTTTGGAGATGTCTTTGCTTTCAATGTATGTCCATAAATCTCCAAATGTCTAAAGTAAGCATGTCCTAAAGCTGCATTTTCTTAGGAGTGAATTTACTCACTAACCTCAGTGGTTTTGTCTAAATCTAGGCTTTCTGGAAGAGTTCTAAAGAACACTTTGATTAGCCAAAAGAGATTAATTTGATCTCCTGCTCAGTAAATTCTGGTAGGGTTTTTCCTACTGGAATATTTCTTTAAGTTTAGGCAGAGCAGTGCTTCTTGATTTATTGTTTGTTTGTGGGTTTTTTGGGGGGGTGTTGTCTTCTTTTTTTCTTTTTTCTTTTCTTTTTTCTTTTTTTTTCCCCCCACTGTCTGCTTGGCTTATTGGATCCATACATTTCATAGGAAGCAGTTAGATAAATGTACCCGAGTAGTTAGCAGAATGGGAGGAAAATCTTTAAAAAAAACCCAACAACCCATCTGTTGTTCATTGGCACACAATAATAAATATTATTAGAAGGTAGTGTCTTCTGTCTGGGTTATTTTCCTGTCTTAGTAGCTAGGGGTTGATGAGCAATAGGGTAATCAGAGTGGTTTCTGCTACCAAATCATACATACATTTGTGATACAGTATGATTGATGTCTCAATCCATGGGGAAAAACTAAAGGCAAGTGATTACATAGGGAACATCTTGTAGCATCACACACTTTGTGACTGTTGTGGCTGGACTGAACCGATCTGGAGCTGTTCCTGCCTTTCCCTCTTGGTAGCTCTGATACTTGTGACAATCTGACGGGGCATCAGACAAGACAAAAATGATCCTCAAAGCAAGAATTTCACTTTCAAAATTTCTGTTTCCTGACCTGACTTGGTTTGGGAATGGATGACCACTGCATTTCTTATGCAAGAGAAGGAGTATGGATGTGCTAGGAGAAAAAGGATGGAAAAAGGGAAGGACAATGTTGGTAGTGGCTTGAGCAATTTTAATGTTGTTAAAATGCTGCATCTTTAGGATCTTTGATTCAGGCCACTTAATTGCAATTTTAGTGTATTAAAAAAAAAAAAAAGCCCTTTTGTGTGGTATTCCCTGATTAAGATTAAGCAAATGAAAAGATTCTGATGTGATTGCGTGAGAAAATAAGCTTTGACAAAGTATAGGATTTAGCCTCCTGAAATCTCTGAGAATTTGTACGTTAATATCTAAAGCTGAGCTTGCAGGTCTGGGATATGATGGCAGGGCAGAATAAGTCTTTCTTGTGTCCTAGACAAAATTACCAGAAAATGTCAATTGGTAAATTAGAAAATATGCTGTGGACAAATAATTGGTTTCATGTAGTCTTGATCTTTGTAGCCAGGAACTGGGAAAGCCCCATAGTCATAAAGTCTGCCAGTTGGCTGCCTATTATCAGTTCTGCTCTGAGACAAAAAGCCCTGTCCTGGGAGAGCTCCTAAGCCATTCTACAGTGAAGTCAAGCAATGGACACAGCTCCTGCCATCCGGCATATCACTGCCATCCGTGGCCTGAGACCATTTCCACAGGGCCTCTGACATGCTGCCTTTCAGCTGAGATCTGACACCAGGCTAATCTTTTGGTTGAAAATGCTCACATATTAACTGCAATTGCCAATTTTTGTATTCGTAAAGCTGGACCTGTAGTGTAGATTAACATCCATGAATTTTCCTGCGGGATAGATGTGCATTTTTTCTCCAATTAGTAGTGGAGAAATGTTTATTCTCACAAGTATGGCAGTATTCTACAAAATCTGTTGTCATTTATTGTCATATGGCTTAATGCAGATTTTTAATTGACATAATTTCTCTGTGGTTTGAGCAAAGGAAAGAGGAAGGGAGAAAGTGCAGGATTACTATTATCAGCATGTCCCAAGGCTGCTGCTTTTAAATTTAGGATTATAACTGTTATTTAACAGAATTATCCTTGACACACATGTCCTCAAGAAGAGGTCTGAAAGCAAGGGCAGAGCAGCGTTGTCATCTGACAGCCTGAAGCAGTATCTTTGAAAAGGTCTGAAATTGTCACTTTTTGTCTAGAAGATGACCTCTGGCATTCCCAGCACTACCCTGCCTTGTGGAAGAGGGGAGGAGGGACAGCAAGGAGGCAAAATCTTTCTTTCTGTTGCATAACTTCATGCTGCTTATGGTGGCCTTTAAAGAAGACTCTTCCTGAGCAGGTGTTAAAAGTGGTGGTTGGTAAAGGGAGGTGTTGGACCGGCTGGAGTGGCAGTGGTTTGTCACCAGGCCTGCAGAGCTGTGTGCATTCTTCTCGCTGTGTGTTTGGGGAGGGGCAGCTGGGCTCCTGGACATGCACCTGGCCATCCTGAAAAAGGACGGTTCAGACCAGATATGTCTGGTGATGGTGGTGGAGAGTGTGAGCTGTTCTTGAGGCAACCCACTCCCCTGGCTTCTGGTGTGGATGCCCCCTGCTCTTACCACAGCACTGCTGTGCTAGGCTCTGCAAGGCTCTTTCCCAAAGCAGTATTTATCTGTGGTGTACCTCTTCTTGTGCAAAATATGTTTTGGTGGTGATATGTTTAGTTATAAAGGTTTTCGTCTCTTTGTGCAAAATGACATGTGAAAGTAGCTACGAATGCATTTATAGTCATAAAAGATTGTATTGTAAAAACCTCAAAACATTTTCTAGGTGTTCTGCCTGCCCACTTTACCATCCTTCTCCTGTTACTAGCTGTGCTTAGTTTGATCCAGTTAGTTTTATTGCAAGCAAGTCCCTGCCAGAATCTGAAAACTACTGTGAGCTTTATTTTCACCTTAAAGAATCCTGTTCTAGGGGAAAAACCTTCTTTAAAAATGTTACTTCCCTCAGTTTCAGAGGTATGTGCTTAAGGGAAATAAAATCTTAATTGAATTGGTATATGACACAATGAATTCCCTTTCTAAAAATTATTTTTGTATCTGTCTTGACCATAAGCTTGCAGGTAACAGTAGAAGTGGAGGGGACAGTCGTGTAATTCTTATAGCAACCATCTCCCTGTCACCTGCAAAACAGGGCCACTGTTATTCTTCGTTGAATATTTCACAGATTTAAAACATACAGCAGGAATTTGGTTAAGAATTGAATTAAATGTTTTTAATATTGAGAATATTCTCAAGTCGGTGTTTGCTGTGGCTTCTTGCTAAATCAACATTATAATCCTGCTTTCGCTTCCCTACAGATGATGAAGCATGCCTGGGATAATTATAAGCGTTACGCATGGGGATTAAATGAACTGAAACCCATATCTAAGCAAGGACATTCAAGCAATTTATTTGGTGAGTAGAGTGTATTTTTGTGCTTAGTGACGTTAACATAAAACAGTAAATCAGCTGAAAAGCTTATAGGTGATAAACATGTTTTCTTTCTGCTCCCTGTCATGCAGCGTGATGTTTCTTGCTTCTGTTATGTATAAAAAGTAACAGTAAATTAAGGTGCTTTCTGTATAGATTAGTGTCTGAATGAGAATAAATGGAGCATGGCATGACTCCATGATAAAAATATAGTTTTGTTGCATTAAATGCTGTCCTGTCTTAAACTTTTACTCTGGAAATCATTGACGCCACATTCCATAAGCAGGGAGCTAAGGGAGAGGGGGTGGAGAGAAATGAAGGAACAAACAATACTCTGTAGTCACGAAGGTAGCTGAAGCTGTGTGCAGTTCTTAGGAATTTATTTCCGTTTCTTACAAAAATTTGTTGATTTGTATCAGACTCCCTTATCAGGCTTTCTTTTTCATTAATATAACTGTTGTTTGCACCTCTAAATATTGTACAGGAGACGTTAAATAAAGACCAAGTTGTTATCAGTGTAGAACAAATATGGGGCTGAAAAGTTCTAGTAGGAGAGGCACACTGTAGAAATCCAGTGTAATGAGGCAAGACTTTCTTGATGTCTAAGTGGGACTTATGGCTGGATAAATAGTAGCTGAAGAGAATCAGCATTCTGAGGAAACATAAGAAAACAGTGACTATGAACTGTCATTATCTTCAGTTTTGCAGAAAAATGAAGGATTAAATTGTTTGACATCAACTTTTCTATTCAGATAACTTGTTTTCCAAACAGAAAGCAGAAAAATTGACTAATTTCTATAGCTGAGACAAAATCAATACATTATTTTGATTTTAACAGGAACTTACTTTGTTGAATGTTTGCAAAAGATAGCTTGAAGTGGAAACATTTCCTAAAACAGCCTAAATAGAGCACTTATCAAATCCCCAACTATATTTGGAGGTTGCTTAGAGACAGCAGTTGTGATTACAAAAATAAATTGGAAAATACAACATCTACGTTGATCTTGCTGCACCACTTGTCTACCCCGAGGTAACATCAAAAATGTTAATAAGTAATTATTATCTAGTTAGTTATTGGACTTCTTTTTGAGTTCTTGAAACCAGAGTAGCTTGAGTTAACTTCAAGGTTGACTCATGTTTCTGCTTCCTTCTTTTCTCTAAAAATGAAAATTATTTACTGTCCTCAGGAGAATGATGGTTGTGCAATTTGAGGAACTATTTAATGGAATTCTGTTTTCTTGCAGTACAAAAAAATGGCATATAATTTCTTGACAATTAAAACGCTTAATGTTTCATTTGAAATCAGAAGTGGTATAAAAGTTTTCTAAGGTTTGAGTTCATAATAATATTGCATGGATTTGCAGAAAAAGCTGTAGATGTACTGACTTGTGAAATTCTTATGCAGGAGTTCTGTGTATGTTACATAAGTTTAAGTCACTTCAGGCACAATTCTCTGTGAAACAGGACAGGTGTTGAATTGAAAAATAAAACTGTATTTAAAGGAGTAAGAGCCAGAGTCAGTCTAAATGCAGATCAGTTTCTCATCATGGTCATCTGGTATAAGATCTTATTGCTGAGGAGTTTTCCTTAGAAATGTCTTCAGTCGTATTGATCTTGGTGCAAATCAAAATAAACATTAGGTCTCTTTCTGTCAAATTGCTTTACGGAATACCAAAGAGCAGCATATCTGCAAGCAGGTCTGTCTTATAAGTTACCTTTGCCTGAATCCATAATTTCCTTTTGTTCTTTACAAACAAAACCTTGTTTCTGTAAGTGTCCTTAGACAATTAGATCTGATCTGTACCTTCATGTTTGAATTCAACAAATGCTGCCTTTTTCATAAAACAATAAAAGGGAAAAGGGTGATCTATTTGTATGTTGGGTTTCTTTCCCTCATGGAAGGACAGACACATTTCCTTATCTTCTCTGTTTCTTATTTTAAAAATTTTTTTTAAATTGCAAATGGTTGACTACTTTAAGGTAATTCTGAATTGTACTAGTGGAGAATAGGTTGCCTTCAGCTCTGTGTCCTGTGATTTTCCTCCCAACCTTCAGAAATCAAGTAAGACCTTCAGTTCACTGTCATCCATCATAACTATCTCCAATTTGCCAAGACTGTCTTTTCTTCTTGCTACCAGGACTCAATTGTTTTAAAAATACAAGTTTCGGATTGTCTTAGTACCAGTAAAATACAGTACATTTCATTAGGCATTGTTTGATTTTAGACACTTCTCCTCCTATGAATTAATTGCTGCACTTACATTGCTTTGCATATATTGGGAGTGGCTGTTAGAGGATAAAGACCTCAGTATCTCATGGTGAGGAACAGCAGATTCTACTGCTGTGTGGTGCTTTATGTGGTATAAGTTACAGTACAGCTCTCCTGACACAGAAGGGGAGAGTCGTTTTCAGATGATACTGCTTCTAAGCTTATTTTTGAAAGTATAGATGCATGGCTCCTTTCTATCTCCATTTTGCAGGTAGATTATAATGACTATTGTGTCTTGAAGGCAAGTCATAGCTGTCATGATGTGTTTCTCAGAAGTACAAAAGTAAGATGGCTTTTGAGAGGTGTAATTACACATAGATGGGGCATAGGAAATATCATCATGAAATACAGACATTATACCTAGGCTAGGGGAAGAGGAAAATGGCCAGTGGGGTGTTGGCAGGAGAAAGGATAGGGACAACTGGTGGTTCTAACTTTGGGGGAAGGGAAAGAACCCTGCTTTAGCACCTTGTACAAATTATTGGTAGTAGAGCTATTTTGTAGCTGAAGACTTCTTGCTGAACTTGGAAATTACTCTTTTTTTTGGTCCTAAACTCAGGCCATGAAAACAAATTGTGAAGTCAAGGAACTGCTTTGATCTTGCTGGTGTTCTGCGGGCGGTGTGTAGAGGGGTGTTTGTGATAGGTTGAGAAGGTCTTTAGACTGGCAGACTGTAGATATGTTCATGTTATGGGCTGAAGTTGCTGTCTCTCACATGTGCACGCTAAGAATAATATACTTTTAGAGAAACACTGAAACATACATGAACTGAAACATTGCTCCTTGAAGCCCGTGCCACATACCTGCCTCTGACCATTGGCAATGTCTTTTCAGCACATCTGTGCAATGTTTTTATTTCCTTTGTATTTGCCATGTTAGGTTTTACCATGTTGTAGCAACTATTTGAAAAGACAGAAATATTCTTATTAGTTTAATTCCATGAAGTGTACAACTGTTTCTAGATTAATCAAATAAATTGGAATAGCTCAGCATCTGTTTGCACCATATCTGTCCATTAGCAAAACAGGGCATCTCTCCTGGTATGACTTCTTCCATGAGTACTAATTCTTCTCTGACTATTCCTAGTAGAAAGTAGGCCCTGAGTAAGTGACATTAGTTTTTAATATTTTAACCTTTATGGTTCAGGTTACTGTTAACAATGTTTGCTAAAGCAGAAATTATTAATCTGCCTTCCTATTGCAAAAGCGGCAAAATCACAATTTTGCCTTTTTTTTCATAGCACTCCACCACCAGCCCCTCAAACTAGGAGCTATTCCTCTCTAAGCCTTCTGAACTAATTTTAAAACTAATGAGTGTTGCTGCACTAGCAGAGAACTCTTTGTAGAAGTGTTTTCTGCACTTAAGTGGCTTTTTTAATTATCTGAAGCTGTGTTTCATGTGCAGTATTGCCAGTTTGATATTGTAACTTGTGGGCATAGTATAATTAATCTCTGCAAGTGAAAAAGGACCTTTTCTGGAGGCGAAAAGGGAGGCATTTAATAAATACTCACAATCTGCAAACCCCAAAGTACTATAATTTAGTAAGATCCTGCTCCTCCCACTTTGAACTGTTTTTTGTCGTTTCTTTTATGGAGTGTTGGGGTGTATGAATATTTTTAAAGCTTGCCAAAATTTATATCCAAAACTGTCTTGGCAGTGTATAGCAATGTGTATTTTTAAACTCTGAGTTTATTAATATAGCCTAGACAATTAACTGTGCATGTGTTTAAACAATATATTAATTTAAATTGAAAGGATTCAAAATCTTCCCCCCACCCTAGTCTTGTTTGTGTTCACTGTTCCTGCTGTATTCCTTGAAATTTTGTATTTTAGTATGCGGTTTTAATTTTGGAAGTAAACCTGACATTTATATCAACTAAATTTACTTGTGTAAAGAATAGCTTTAGCAGATATGTGGATGAATGACTCAACACAGCATTTTTGAGAGGAGGTCATGTTGCACAACGAAGACAAGTGTATTGTGTTTTTAGATTTCCGAAAAAACCTTTTTGAGGTTTATTAATGGCCTCTCACAGGAATCTGTTGCTGCTGAGGCCATACTCTCAAATTACTCATCCCAACGCTGAAAAACCAAATGACCAGAGTGAAGTTTAGCAGTGCAAATAAGTTACTTGGGGTAGCTTTGACAATGGCAAACTGCAAACAGTTCCACAAACCCAGCAGGGTTTTCCGGGTGATAATTGCACTTAGAAACAGCAAATGTTCCTAATTTAAACTGGCACTTAGTGAAACGAGAGATATAATTCTGAGTTGATACACAGAACAGGCAGACTTGAGCTCATAGTAAGTAGTAAAGGTTGACAACTTTCCAGAACTATACATGGAGGTCCATAAAAAATGGCATAGATGGGATGAACAAGGATTTATTGTTCCTTGTGGGGAGTGATATCCGTAAGGAAGGGGTGGAGATAGCAAATTACTAGGCAGCGTGTTCAAACAAAAGAAGGTGGTTCATAACAAAACATGTAGCTGAGCTGCATGGTGCCGGCAGTGTGCTGGATGCCAAAGGCTTCCACAGGAAGCACAGAGATAAGCAATGAAGGAGAAATTATTTGAGCTTTCTCAAACTCGAAGACACCAGAGCTGGCTCTAAAATGCACAGATGTATAAAATACTGGAGATTTAGAAGAGCGTTCTAGAAATATCACGATATTGTTTCATGTTACACACACAAAATGCTAGATCTGTTAAAAATTGAACAATTTTTTCTTTTCCCAATTGAAGAACGATTTTTCTTACCAGGTGCTAATAGTCACTGAAATTAAAAGTGTTAATATTGCTGAGGGTTTGCCAGTACTTGAGTCAAGAGTTTCATGTTTTGGCATAGCACACTTTAATAATTAATCACTCTTGACACTTTAAATTGCTAATGATATTGGATAGGAACCTTTTCAGTGAACTTTAAATAAAAGAAAACACTGTTCTAAGATATGAGTCAGCTTTTGAAGCAATGCTCCAAGAAACCTAGAGCTCAAATCAAAATGTTACTTTAGTTGAACCTATATGTATTCTCGAATGCCAAGCTTGGTATGCAAGGGTGGGAGGAAATTGTAAAATATTAAGTGCACTAACATGCATTGTTTCTGAAGTATTCTATTTCGGGCTCTTCTGGCCAACATATAAGCCATGTCTAAAAGCCTGGGCTAGACAAGTGAGAACTTATTTTGGCACACTCTCCAAAGGGTTTGGCCATAAGCCAGTTGTGGTTCTTAAACCATATGGCCATATAAGCTCAGTCACAGAGCTGTGGTAATAAGGTTGTCAGTCACATCCACAGCAGTTCTCCCTGCAGTGGCATCCTGGAAACTCATACAAAGTTATTCATCCTCTGATCACTCTCCTTACTCTGCTCTTGCTGCCCAGTCCTGAGATGCTACTCTATTCTCTAATGAAATCTCTTCTTTTTTTATTTGCATGCACATACATTGGCACTGTTAGATATTAAAAAGCACGCAGTTTAAATGGGCCGACTGTGTATTACCCAGGGGAGATATAGGCTACCTGTGCTTTACATCGTACTATTCTGAAATGCTGGGTAATAAGCCATTGTGGTTAATAGTCCACAAATCTTGTTAGTAATATGTTCTTTTTTGTTTTCTTCCAGATCATTGCTTAAGATTTTAAGTGTTAAACTGGAAAGGAACGTCTGTAGATGTCTCTCGATAGTCTACTGGAAATTTCATGTTGACTTTGCATTCTTTTCAGTTAATAGTAGGCTATTTTATGTATTCTCTATTAATCTCATGGAGGAAATTATGCTGCTAGTAAAGAGGAGAGAGAAAAGTAAAGGGTTAACAACAGAAGTAAAATGGAGCATATAAGAGTACTTGGTCTGGAGGTAGAGACTAATAATTCGTCATTTTGGTAGGCTTGTACATCTGGTTATCTCTTTTATCATCAAAATTACTCCCTGTGAGCTTATGTTTTATGAGTTTCAAGTTCATTTTCTCTACCTTGACTATATATATTTTTTTCTTTTTTTAAATTATCTGCAAAATGTATCTTTATTTACCTGAGGTGTGTGAATTTGCTCCAAGTATTTTTTGTGATATCTTCCTCCTGCCTAGGGCAACTATGAAACTCTGCCATGGTGACTGCAACTTCTCCGGCACTCTGTAACACAGTGCTCACTGTTAGACAAATTTATAGCAGTACTGTAGATGTATAGGAAAATAGTCCTCTTGTCCAAATATTCTGTGTCATGAGTGTGTACTGTAATTGCCTAGCAATAATCTTTGCTTCTTGTAGACCATGACTGCTGTATAATTCCTTGGGAATGTCGTGTAGGAACGAACAAGAGTGATAACTGAATTTAATAATTTATGTGCTGTGCTTTGAGAAGCATAGCTTATATAGGCTTGTGAAATATTTGGTCTTATCCCATAATAAGAAATGTTCATATAATTTCTTTGTACTCCTTCCCCCACCCCCACCGCTGGTTTGTCTGGCTGGTTATTAACGAACTGTTCAGCATAAAAATTTCCATACTACTCTCAAGTTTAAGTTATCCTGTTGGCTGACTTAGCATAAACTGCAGTTGTTCACAAGTCATAATTCTGTTCTCTAAAGTGACTCTTTCTCTGTCTTTTAGTCTTTTATCAAGAATTTTGAAGTACAGCTGTTTGAGACAAACTTGACTAATTGTCACAGTAATTGTTTTATTCTGTTTTCTGGAGCCTTCAGAATAATAGCAGAAGTTTTTTCAAATAAAGTAAGATCTACTTGAGATTCTAGCATTTTTTTCTGTCTGTGCTCTAAGCAGGCCACATAGGCCAGATTCAGGAAAAAAAAATCATAATAAGTAGGTGACTCCAAGGGCAATTTCTCAATAAGTTTCCTCCTTATTTTCTCCTCTTTTTCTTCTGACTTAGTAGTGAGTTGCAGCTCAAGTACTAATCCTTAAAATTGAAATCTCAACTGTTTAGTGCTGGTGTTAGTTGTATTACAAGAGGATTATCACAAGGAATGTCTTTGCATGGTGAGCCTATCACAATCCACTGAAACAAATCAGGTTATAGATTATTTTCCTGTAAGTAGAGCTCAGTTGTAAAGGTTCACTAGGAACTGCTTTTGTTGTATGGAGTTACCAGACATCTCCAGAGCTTTTGCAGTAGTGTTCTTGAGCAGATGTCCTCCAGCAGTTTTCGACTCTCACTTTCTCATAAGCTCAAGAAAAATATAAGATGCTTAGCCAAGTTTAAAGGAATAGTTTTCCTTTAATATTAGAGAAGGGCAGCCAAGTTCCAAATAAGCTCTGGGAGGATATTATGTTGTTCTTACCAAAGTATGCTGCAGTTTTATTAGTGGAATATCTGGGGGAAAATGTGGAGATTACTTCCTTCAGAGTAGGAAAGTGACATTCCAAAAATGGGTGGTATAAGCAACTGCTAAAATAGAGAAAGTATCTGATTCTATTAAAAGTACCAAGTAACTGTTGTAATAACCTCAAATATTATTTTGTTTAAGACAGTAGAAATTGAAAATTATTTTCTACCTGGAGGCTTAATTTAAGAAAGTGATGTCAATCCTGCTATATAGAGCTCTCCAATCACCTCTCTGTTTCATGTGGAAGCAGAAACCCATGAACACAAAAATTGAGTGATACAGTAGATTTTTTTCTTAAATATGAAAAATTGAATTCTGATATTTTGTAAGTTTACTAAATTAAGTTTCCTTTTTCATCAGGTATTTCAGAGACAAGATGATAATCAAGTTCCTTAATTAGTTGTAGCTACTATCTTATTATTCCCCTGGTACAATCAATTCCCGAATGAGTGGTCAGCAATTCACCTGACTCATTAGCCCTGCTGAGGGAGACAGGGATTGGACCTAATGACTTTCTGTGTTGATTGCATCCTAAATTATTTTGTAATTCTAAATGTTTACTTCTGTATCAGAGTCTTCTCTAAAATATAACAGTGGTTTTCCATTCATTATGAAAACTGTGGGAGCGAATTTCGGGATATGTAAGTTTTAGTAGAGTGGTCAAAACTGAATTTTTGACATTATCCTGTAAATAGGAATTGAATCTCTTCCTAGACAAAAATGGTGTTTTGAAAAGATCAAGGTAAATTTGAAGTAAGCATGGGAAAGTATTTTGAGTGACTGTGTTTTCTTGAACGCCACCCTCTGCATTAATCTTTCACTACAGGATGATGAACTTTCAATCCATTCCAAAGTGAAAATACTGATGATATTTCATCTTGCAGTGTCAGGTCAAGGTTAGTTGTTACCCATCTACCATAACAGGTAGAAGGGTGCCACTTCTGCAGATCACCAGAATTTGGTCTAAAAACCAGTGCCATGCAGCCCCTCCTGAGCTGACAAATCCATGTGTCCAAGTTTGCCTTTGCCTCCCCCAGTGCTATCTTCTGCGGGTTACACAGTGGTGCACAATGTCAGAAAAATTGTTTTCCACACACTGTACTTCCTAAAGGGCTTTCCTAACTGAAATGGAATCAGTACTTACCAGCTTCTTAAAGCTTTATGTATATTATTGAGTATAAAGAGAAAACAGCAACTGATGGTTTTCATTCCAAACTGGAAGAAACGGGAATTTCTCAATTACCAAGATTTACTGTGATTTATGTCATTTTATGGTGAACTGTTCTATCAGTGGTTTAAAATGCAAAATTATGGCTGAAAATACAGTGCATCAGAACAGCTCTTCAAAAGTTCATTAGTGGAAGAAATACTTAAATATTATGATGTTGTGTTGTGGCATGGGAATCAAAGTAAAGGCTGTGAATTACTAGTTACCACTTGAATGCTTATGCACCCAGTTTTTAATTGGATTAATTGAAATTGGATTTTGAAATTAGAATTAATTTAAATTAATTAGATCTAACTGAAAAGTCTTCTGTTGGAGAGTAAATCACTGACTCTTCATGTATTTCAGGTAACATACAAGGAGCAACAATCGTGGATGCCCTTGATACTCTATACATCATGGAAATGAAAGAGGAGTTCAAGGAAGCCAAGGAGTGGGTTGAAAAAAACTTGGATTTCAATGTGGTAAGGAGCCTTGCTGATTAACATTTAATGCTCTGTTTAGTCTCCAGGGGCCAGTTGAGGACTGGATTCTAGTATTACAAGCATGATGCAAAGGTAAAGAATTTAGATAATTGATAGATAAAACAAGGCAGGAAGCTGGAAGACAGGAAATTTACTGCTCTGCTTATATGCTCTTTTTCGATCATTTCAGTCATTTTTCAATCTTTTTCATCAGAGAGATTTAGGTAGATGGAAGGCAACGAGCTGGACTGAAGGAAGGAAAAAGGAAATACAGTATTTGCCATTGTAAAGTAAAAAACAGCCTTTTCAGCTTTTCTGGATAGAAGAATTGAGATTCTTCAAGCATTAATTCTTTCATTATGTAAACCTTTGACATTTTCCCTTTGTGAAATCTTCCACAGACTATACTTGTGTTTAGAGGAAGGTACATGCCATACATACTACTTAGGTTCCTTTGTCTACTGCAGTGAAGTTGAATATCATGAGTTAGGCTGAACTATTGGCACAACTGAACTGCTTTAGTTTTATGAAGCATCAGGTCTTCACAACTGCATGTACAAATCTCCCTATTAAGTAGCAAATATGCAGCTGAGGGCGAAGTTCATTATTGAAGCTTTTATTCTAGAAAGGCCTTGAAGAGGCAGGAACCTCTTCAATTAAATTGAGAAGTCATGGGTTTGATTTTTTTTTTTCTTTTCTTTTTTTTTTCGGCCAGAGGCTTTATTGTTGGGTACAGACAACTGATGAAGCACCTCCCATCAGTGTAGTAAAGTAGGCACAGTACACTAAGCACTTAAAAGCTCTCGTAGTTGACATGCTTAGTGTTAGAAACACTTTCTGAAAACAAAGTACTCTTTCTAATAAGTTATGCAAAAGTCAGGTTTAATTAGGTTCTCTTCCATGCTTGAGAATTAATTATCCTTTTAAGAAGGAGTTAATAAGAGTGGATATTACATAGTTTATATAAGCAGTAATTTAGTATGCATTTATATTTACATTTATAATATAAATAGAGGATATTAAACAGTGCTCCTGCATAGTGTCAGAAGCCTGAATGACATACTAACTTTATTTTGTGCATAAGAATTGCTTTTTCTAAAGGTGTTTTTGTAATACTAAATTCCTGTCTTACTAGCTTGGTATTATCAAGATGTTTAAAAAACAAGGATAAAAAACCAGAAAACAACAAACTCCACTTAAAGGGTGAGCTGAGCTCTGCTTGGAGTAACATTGTAAAGCGTTATAGAGTGATTTACATTATTAACATGAAAATCTTTGGGTTTACATAAGTCTTGCTATATTTGGTACTGGAAACTTATAGATAGTTGCCTACATTTCCTCTTTTTAATGCACCTATTTTTCCTCAGTAATGCTTATAAGTTAAGAAAATGTCAGAAATTTTGTACTCCATTAGTTGGTCAATGCAACTGTCGAGCATATTTACCAAAGCAACTTTACAGATAACACTGACATGCGTCAGTAACAGTATCTTGTTACTGATATTCCTGTAAATAGCAGCCTGGAGTTTGACACCTCACAAAATTATTTTCATAATACTTCATAATCATATGTAATTGAATTTTGCATTGGCATCAGTAGCAAGTAGATGAATTTTCCCAAACTGAAACAAGGAAATTAAAATAAATAACCTCAACACCAAATTTAATACTGGATGTTCATTTGTTTAGTGGCTGGATTGTTGGAAGCTACTCAACTTGCACTTTTGTTTAGTTTTCCACTTTAAGTATAGGTTTTAGATTCAAGTGCCGTTTTGTATTTATATCTTACAGTTTAAAGAACAGCAGTTCTTTTTTGTGTTTAAGCATGTATCAGGCCTTACATGACATTTTCTGCAATAATGTTATGTACACTGTTACTTGCTCCTGTTTTAGAAACCTTTGTCCCATGAAAGTGATTTATTTGGAATAATTGACACACTGACATATCCTTAAGAGTTATTTCATGTTGAGTGGTATAAACTTGTGTTTGATGTTTCTGGTCATTTCCTGGGCAGCAACTGCCTAATCAGCATATTTGGCCTTTATTTGCATAAATAGGATTAGTTTTTCTCTCCATTTATTCTTAGAACTATCTTTCAAATCTTTAATTTTCTTTAAGATGTTCTTTACAAAAATCGCTGTGACTGTATTCTGTAACAGAATTTTTTCTCCTTATGTTCTATGTCAGTGCAACTGCATATAGGAAAATTTTACAAACTCTAGAAGATACTGATCAAACTATTTGGCCAGCACTCACACCATTCTCAACACCTGATCATAAAAGTTTCGTAGTCCCACTTTGCAAAGTAGGCACTAGTTTATCCACATGAAAGGATTTATGGAATAAAGATGACTTAATGGGAAATGGCAACATCTGCGCGTTAGATTTCAGTCCCACAATTCAATGAATTAGATGTCAGGGTTGCTCTTCTTTACCTTTCTGAAGATAGGTTTTGATTTCAAAGGAAAATTCTAGTTAAGTCAGCAGCACCTTTCTTGGCTAACTTGCGCATTTTGGTAAGCTTGTCAGTGGATATGTTTAGAGGCTTCCCCTTTTGGAGTATAACACTATTTTCATTCAAGCTGTAGCTGGTAGCCCTGTGATTTTATAACAGATATCCACATTGGAATGCTTGGAGCTTTTTTATGTCACAACTGCCGACATTTTTTTCATTTGAAACCTTGCTAAATTTTCAGCTAAACTAAGCCATTCCTTCAGGAATTAAGTTGCATTTTCTGATTCTGTCAATATTATAAGAGATGTAGACATACTTGTACCTTTGGAAAGAGTTGGCATTTGCAGTGCCTAAATCCATGGTCTTTGCTTTGAGTAGCACCATGGATATATGCTCTGTTCTCTGTTAAATCACTTCATCTCTCTGGGGGATTTATCTTTGCTCTTCTAATTAATGTAGCCAAGGCTTTGGTCTGACCTCCCCACACCTGCTGCTGCCCACACGGCCCTTCACAGTGCGCAGCCCAAGGCTGCAGCAGCTGGGCTGGGCTGTGCATCAGCAGCTTACAAGGGAGGAAAAGGGAACCGCTCTTTCATGGGATCTTTAGGGAGCTTGGCTGTTTCCTAGCTACAGCTACGCACTGCTGCCTGCTCCTCTGCTCTTATGTTTTATTATTTGTTTCAGAAGCCACGCACACAGAGAGAGCTTTCTGAAAGAGTTTCGGTACCAGCACCCCGCTTCTGCTTCACACTGGGGAGGAAAGAGCTATCGGTCTCTGCAGTGCAAGAGCCAAATCATACTGAATACAGGCTTGGGAAGAGAGAGTGAAAAAGGGCTCTTAATGAGGCAGATAAAGGGGTCAGGCATTGGGGAGTAGTGGTGCAGAAGCTGAGCCATGTGGCACAGCAGTGAAGGTTTGGGAGTTGTTAAGTACTGGAATTGATGGTGCTTTGCTTCTACACCCAAACACACCCCAGTATCTTTAGGATGAGTGACTAAGTGATTCATCCTCTTCTTCAGCCCTGCTAAACTCCTTCTCTGCAAAAGGGCAGTCTTGCCTATACTGCCTACTGGGAGCAGTCCTTGGCCTACATGGTGTCCTAAAGCATGTCTGGACATTGACTGGAACAACAGGGGCCCACACCAAGACCAGAAGGTGCTAGCAATGAAATTGCACATGGGTCAGGGTTTGAATTCATCCCCTGACCCTCTGATCAGCTGTCTGATGTAAGTGTAGCCAGACAGCATCAGAATGGGAACAAGGTATGGAGCAGAATGCCATGCACATGTTGGGAAATTGGGAAAGTATGAAGAGCATTTCATTATTTGCTCTTGAAGACAGGTATTAATGAATTGAGGAACTGCATAAAGAGAATAGAATGAGTAAGAAGGTGAGGGTACCCTCAGTCTTGTGTCCTACCAGTGCTCTTAAGCAAAGCTGTTTACAGAGGTCGGTCAGTCACTGTATCTGATTTTATAAGCCGCTTTGGAAGCTTGAAGGCTAACTTACCAGTTCTGATTTTCATCTTTGTGCTTAGCTCACTAATTCTGAGTATCTTTTGAAGAAGCTTTGTCAGCAGCTTCATGCAACCTAGAAGTTTTATGAGTGATATGCCTGTTATTTGGGAACTGGAAAAGAACTGGTAAAAGTAGAGAAACTTGAAGTTATGATTTTTTCTCTACTGTCATGTGTAGACTAACATATCCCCTTTCCAAGATCCCAGAATAAGAAATATTATTTGCATCTATAATTAATAAAGCTTCCAGCATTTATCATTGGCTCAGCTCAATCTGTGGTGTGGCAGTCAGTAACAGGAAAGACTTCCAGACTTCAGTTTGCTTATTTCAATCTTCAGCATTTCCAAATCTAAATCCTACTATTCTCAAACTGTAGGTATTATGATTGACTTGCAATTGTATTTAACAGTCCACAACTTAATGTTCTGACTTGGAACATTATAGTTTTTTGGCTCTTTATTCTTCCTGTTTTTTCCTCTTCAAGTAAGAAAATCAAAAAGTTTCCTAATACAACAATTTGGAATAGCTTTCCCATTAAAAAAAAAAAAAAGTCATGTGGGAGGTGTGAGTAAACGTATAATGGGTCGGAGAGAAATCTTAAGAATGCCAGCAGTTGAAAATGGTTCTTTAGTTTGTGGGACTATTTGATTACTAGTTTCCCACATAACTTATTAGTACACTCTAAATGCCAGACTTCAAAGTGACTTGATTTTGTTTTGATTATATGTAAGAACCTATTTTGATGGGCTAAAAGGAGATCCTGCAAATTCATTACTAAACGCAGTTCTTTTGCTGCTAGAGTTCATTAATGCCTTCAGCAGCACTTTATTTTTGTGCCTGTTGAAGATCTTGCAGTTTTCCATGTGAGGACTTCAGCAAGGTTAAATAACATGTTATGCAATAACCAGGCTTTGACAATTGTGATAAAAAGGTTGCTAAGATTGTTTCCTATTTCTTTGGGAGCTGAATATTTTAGCAAACTGCCAGTAAGTTTCATTTGTGGAATATGAATTAAACTTTTTTCCCCACAATTGCAAGTAGTTAAAATCTTGTTTAATTACAATAGTTGAAAGTGAGCTATTGTAGTACTATCCATGGCTCTATCATACTGCCTGGGCTGCTTGAAAATGCTAGGATTTGTTGCTGTTCCCAACCTTTGTGCTTCAACAGGGGAATATTATTATTTAATAGTAATAATAATTACAAGTTTGTCTCATTTCACAGGAAATGTGGGCCCTTTGTGTCCACTTTTTAGTCTAGAATTATATACATTGTTCAGCATTGTTCAGTCTAGGGTCCCTGGTGCTCTCGCACAGCTTGTTAAACTGCAGGATATGGGCTGCTTGCCATGGCGTGTGTGTGTGGGGGAGTTGCTATATTCCTTCTACATAGGAGCAATAGATGGAAATGCAGATGAGGTAACTGAAGTTCTATACACTCTTAATGATACAAGAACGGGAGAACCAAAGGAAAGAATGCTTTGGAAGGAATCTTTGCAATAGAGAAGACTGAAACAAATTATTTGGTAGGATTTTTGGCATAATTTTTTATCTTTATAAAAACTAAGAGAGTAAGCTCTTTATCAAATATAAATTAAGGTGACTTAATTATTGGGAATCCATTCATCTGTGTAAAGAGCACACAGTATTTTCTCCAGTTGTATTTTGAGTGGCAGAACACGTAACCAGTGCTGCTGGTGAGTGCCAGGTGGAACCTAACACTGGATGAATAAAATAGTGTTGTATTTCAAATGTTGTGTTTATAAGTGAGGGTGACTTCCCATGAGAAAATACAGATGGAAATCGTTTTGGCCTCAGTCTGTAAATTGTGGAGAGGAAGATTATCAGGAACGAGATGTGTTAAGGAAATGATCCAGAAGGATATGAATACTGATTTTTGGGAAGCTGGAGGAGTTCAATAGGCAAAGGCCTTCGGGAGAGCCCAGCTGACAGTAGTTTGTTGTCTGAACAGTGTTTTCAATATTAAATTCAATAACAGCTGTTTGAAGCCTCAGTAGTTTACCAGTTGTAGTCTTAATTCTCTGGTTTATGGAAGGGTGAGGGAAGTCAAGTGGTGAGATGCAGCTGAGATCAAATTGGCCCTGATTTGCAAATAAAATAGAAATGCAGAGTAACAGAGCCTAACTAATATAAGTCTTGGCACTTTATTCTGCCTGCCCCCTCCCCATTTGGTTATATTTGTGGCTTTTTGAAGATGGGTCTTGCTAAGGCATTGACACTCTCCCTTTCTTTGAAAGGAGTTAGTATAATAGGTTTTCTAGTTATATCTGCAATTTTCTCGAGCATCTTGAGTGTTTCTCTTGGTTGTTCTTCTGCTTAAAAAGCAATTTTAACATTACTTTGCTGTTATGTGTCTAGCCAGCAATGTAAAGGATGTTGTATGTCTTTGTCAAAATAATTTCATCTTTAGAAGCAAATTAAGGAAACCAGATGAAATTCCTGAAACCTGTCGCAGTTTTGCTCTTGCACCACATACTGGATTCATACATTGCTTTTTGTTTTCTATTTTTTCTCAAGTACAGTGATCAGAAGTCAATTTCTCTGGATCTTGTATAGTATTCAGACTATGCCGTTTATGGTTCAAATAGGGAATGATAAATTACTGAATAAATATAAGATGAAAGACCCAATTACTCACATTCAACAATTAACATAAAAGCCCTGGAATTAAAATAAAAACACGTCGTTCCCAATACACGTAACTCTTTTCCAATTATCTACAGACTTTCGGAATCCTTTCTAAAAGGGAGACCCGCAAATATCAGGACAAACTGATGTTTAGATGTTAGCACAGATGTGTACTAACAAAAGTGTTTCAGATATTCTCATACACAGCACAGTCTATTTGGGCTACTAATGTAAAGACCATAAAATTGGAAATTGTATTTATCCAGTTGCTCAGAGCTGTCTTTTACACTAGGTACGTTAAAAAGGGAACATTGTAGTCATCTTGAAATGTACACATCCAGTCACTTGGCCTTGCAGAATTTCCATTAGATATAATGGAGTTAATTCAACCACTTCTCAGACTTGCTATGTGAATGATACAATGACTGATTGAGGGAGAAGGCTAAATTTAAAATAAAAAATAATTCTCACCTCTACAGATGGTGAAGTAGAATTTTTGGGAAGTTCAGATGAAAGTTTTTCTGATATATTTTGATACTGTTAAATGGATCATAAGGTATTTATATACAGCCTGATCTGAGAGCAAAATAAAAAATAGTGTTGCTTACTTAGGATTTGACTGTTGAGTAGAAGTATACAGACTTATTTGTGCAATCTGTATGTGGATGATGATTAAATATATGAAAAGAGGGTAATGATCAGGGTGTGGCATCTTCAATGTGTCATATAAAAATTTTAAAAATCAAACCAGGAAGAAGGGTAAAGTTGGTGTAGCAGAAATCTTCTACTTTAGGACAAGTTCATTTTTCTTAACAGACTACTTCTTCACACAAACTTTCCATTTAGAGATGATTCTTTGACATGAAATTATAAAACTTGAATTGTTTTGCCAGATACTGTTATTTGTGTGCAGAGAATAATACTAACCTGGTACACTAAGTTTAAGAGTAACTATGTATCAGGCATACAGCCTTCAAATCTACCATTAATGAAATGTCTGTGTCAGTGTTTGCTGTTTCAGTGGCTTGCATAGAGATTTTGGTAAGAGGCAAGGATTTCAAATGAGGGTTCAGAGGTTCAAGTGACCTGTTGGGAATCTGATAACATTAGAACAATGATTGCCTTCAAGCAATGTCCTGAAAGATCACCCCTTCACCACATGTTCAATATTACTGTGCAATTAATCTTTGTGGCTCAACAGTAAAACCTTTATTCACGTTACTTCCAAGTAGTCTTCTCGTCTGTAACTGATTTCCAGAAGCAGATATCAGTGCACACATACGGAGCCTTCCTTAAAGGGCCTTTGCACTCTTTGAAAGATAGCAATGGTTTTGTGAGTTAAGTGGTCATATTAAATCCAGAAAGACAAAATGTAAGGTTCTGGAGACAAAATATTCAGGTCATACACCACTCTATTTACTTCGAGCAATTGAAAATCAAAAAGTAATTTAATTCAGTTCTCAAAGGAAACACAAGAGTCTGGGATATCTGATTAACTCATTTCCTCGTCTGACACCTACCTCTTTACAGCTTCAACCTTCCCACATCAAAGAAAAGTACTTGACATGTGCTAAGGCTCAGGATTGAAATGGAAAGAACCTGAACTTCTGAAGAAGGTTCACGGATTCGTATTCTCATACTATTCATAGATGTTTCAGCTAGCTCAATCTCCAGGGAAGAAAAGCTACCCTTTTCACTAATTTAATCATCCTTTCTTCAATCAGATTAGGTCAGATCAGCCTTTCTTTAGTCAAATCAGTTCTCTACTAGCTCTCTTTATGTTGGATTTTAAGGTAGCCTTCTGTATTTAATGTGCATGTACTGTAGAGTTCCTACACAGGTAGCCTGCATCATCTAGTTAGTTCAGATTTCTAGAGGATTTCAATGCTTTTATATCCACCTCCCCAGGTTTAACGTGGATCATGGCATAATGAAAAAGCCTGCATAGGAATGTTAAAGTTCTGGTGAATACCTGTTTCCATTTGTATTATTGCTGCATTCAGTGAGACAATGACTGAACACTTGGAATGAGAAATACCAGATTTTGAAAAAAAAGACATTTTGGAAACAGAAATTAAGTTGCAGAAATTGAACTTTTCAGTTTCTCTTAGAAAGAATAAGAGAGGACCTGTGGGGGAGAGCAGTGACAGAGGAGAAACTGCAGATTTCTAGAATACTCAAAATAAGTTTGAAAAAATGTTATGTTCTGAACACTGCAAGACAGCAAGATAATTTTGTAGTCTTAACCCATGGTGCCAGTCTGAGTTTTCAAGAGGCAGATGTGTGTGATGGCTTTACTTTGTCAGCTCCTTTGAATTGTGCTCATGTGTATTAAAAAACTGTACAGGCACATGCATATATAGTATATGAATTATATATTAATCAGAGTAGTTCTGAGTGAAATTATATCCTCTTTTTAGAGGGAGAAGTGCAGAATACATTTTAGAGGACGAAAGTTAAATTCTTGAATGTAAACCAACTAGCATTGTAGCAAGTCTGAGAGTGTGTTTTGAACCTTGTACTTTTACAATTCAAAATCCATAGAAAACAGGGAGCAACTTCTTCCCTCCTACGTAAACTGACATCTGAATGTTTAAACTGGAAAAGCACAAAACCTAGCTGAATAAAAAAAGCCTGCAAGCCTTTCAGAAGAAAATCTATCAGCTCCACCGTGCACTGATTTATATTAAATATAGCTATAGTGTACATCAGCAAATAGAAAATGGGAAAGTGACTCAGTAGAAGCAAGAGCAACCCAGAACATGTGAAAGTCAAACGCCTTATTTATGTGCCCAAAGTTTTGGGACACTTTTGGGTATCTTTTTCTGCAGAAATACAAAAACATACAAAGTATTATTACATAAAAAAGCAAAAATCAAAAAACTTCACTGGATCAGCTTTTTGACTGAATGCCTCGAGTGGATTGAATGTGTTGGAGTAAAACTGGAATTGACTTAATAAAGAACAAAAGCATGTGAGACTCAGATTCCTCATTTATGCCTGAATTTAAAAAGGCAGAGGAGAATGTGCTTTGAGTTTTGAGATAGGTACTGGCTGGACCTAGTCTTTATCATCAGTAAAAGATTTTTTCCATGCAAGCTTGGAAAGGCCTGTCACTGTAATAGCGAAAGATCAACTTCTTCTTTGTGAACACACATAATGATTACATTTTTATCATGAGCATGTAATTAACTCATTCTAATGTTACCTTCTTTTTTGCAGTAAGCTGCATTTAGACTGAAGTAGGAAAACACTTGAGAGGACATTCTGATCAATTCTGATCTGTCTGAGATAGTGTGAGAGGAGGTAATGTGGGACATGTGATGCAAGAGCACTTTTTGGGCAAATGCTGAATCATCTGCAAGGAAGTACTTAGATATGTGGATTTAGAGAAAACCTTATATCCCAACAGAAGACATGAAAAGTTGAGCAGAATGAGGATAATGGAGCGGATATTTTATTAAAGTGAGGAAGAGAAAGAAATGCTTTAAATTCTTATGTTGGCCTTCCCTACATCTTCTGTGTTTGCTATTTACAGTTGTTGTGCCTTAGTACCTGTATGTGTGTGTGTGTGTGTGTACATACATATATATATATATATATATAAATAAAAACAAATCAGACAAATCTCTATAGAAATAAATCTGTGTTTATTTCAACAGAATGCTGAAATTTCCGTGTTTGAAGTGAACATTCGTTTCGTCGGCGGACTACTTTCAGCTTACTATCTTTCAGGAGAAGAAGTAAGATGGTTTATCTGACATATCATCATCTAGATAAGTCATTAAATTTAAGTTTAATGATTTCATTTATCCACATTAAATAATTTTATTTATCCATTGTTTAAACTTTGAAAATGGCTTGTACAGCGGAGACCAGTCCAATGGGTCTTCTTGCTTCTATTATTGCTGCTTTGTATAAGTCCTAAACCTATTATTTCATTTAAGTGTTAAATGATAGTGGGGTTTTTTTCTGGAGTGGGAATCACACCCAGTACATCTTACTGGGCTTCATGCTAGAGTGTGTAATTATAGATTTCCTACTCTATGGTAGGGGTAGATTTGGTGCATCATCTTCCTGCTTCCCAAGTGTTTACCCTTGAACTCATTTAAACTCTTACTTCTGTCTGCCTACCTGAACCTGAGGCTTCAACTCATATGGAAAAGACATGTTAAGAATGAAAAGGCAACTGTAAACCTATACTTGTGAATGTCTTTAAAGCATTAGTAACCCATCAATCTCTATTACCTATCATGGTTTCTGGAGAGAATGAAGATGCAGTTTCGTCTTAGAGCTTGTCTAAATGCAATTACTTGTGTAATATTTTTGGAGAAGGCCAAAAGAGTCACAGGTACCATTTTAAGTGACATGTATTGTGATATTTTAAAGTTTTAGCTTGGCAGTTGAAAAGTCTTTAATCTTACTAGTTTAAATTCTTGTTTCTGTCTCTGGATTATAGTAGTATTTTATTGCAGGATTACACAAGTTAATACTCTTTAACTGTAAGTTGAATTTATCGTTCCCTAAATCCAAAGCAGTTACTGAGGGAAACTTCACAAACTCAAGGAAGTTAATTTTTTTGGTACGTAAATTTCCCAAATACTAGGTAGAGCTCTGTTTTGAACCTGTCACTTTAGATTACTTAAATTCTATGGCTGTGCGTGATGATTTTTGTTAAAATTTATCATTATGTTAAAGCTGTCTTAGCAGGTACTCTTGGGTCATGTACCTGACCAAGCAGTTATAAGGAGACAGTGTTCCTCTGACACTTTTATGTCTTAACTACACTTACCTGCTTACTTCCCATGTTCCTGTGCTGAGTGTAGATGGCATTGAAAAGACATTCATGTCTTAAAATGCGCAGGTTTTAGTATTTTAATTGTCTTGTAATTTTTGGGGGGGAAAAAATGCAATCGGACTTAACAGTGATAAAAAAACTGAGAGGTGCTGGGAGCTGGCATCTGGATCTTTGCTAAATATTGTTTTACTTATGTTTCATCTCTTTTCACTGGAGATCTACTTTGGGAACAGGTGTGGACTTTTCCAGCATAACCTATTGGTACATTTTAATTAACCAGTTCTGACAGAAGCAGAGGGTATTTCTTGGCAGACGAGCTGGTAAATGAGTGCTTATGGGCCTTTACATCAAGTGGCAGTTTGTCTGCCAAGAAATGCCTTAATCGTTTGTCATCAGTGCTGCTGATTTCATATGTATGTTGATGGTTTGTGTCCTGTGTCTGTTAATGGGCAGTCTCACTTTCAATCAGCGTGTGTAGTTTCTCCCAGATAACACCTAGCCATTGCTTCTCAACCACTCCTTCCCCCTCAGAGAGGCAGTTATACCACCACCTCTTCAGCTAGATTGAAAGCAGCACTTGTGTTCCAGTAAAACTCTTGCACAAATGAAATGAGGAGACATCTGAAGAAGAAGAAAGTGTTTCACACAATGGATAATTAAGTGGAACTCTTTGCAGTGGAATATTGGTGATAATGGATGCTAGTGCCCATTCTAAAATAGATGGACTCAGTGATGAAAGTAAAATGGGCTCTTACACACACAGAAGAGGTGTATTATTAAGGAGGGTGCCAAGCTCTTGCAGGCCGGGAAGGGCATCGTCCGTGCTTGTCACTGGTTCTCACACTGTGTGTTAGACATCTGCTGTCTAAGGCAGAGTGATGTCCCTAAACAGTTGTTCTGGTGGCTCAGAGAGCGCAATTCAGCATGCTCTGTCTTAATCAGATTTGGGGAAACTTCTCGATTTGTCTCCTAAATCCAAGATGCTGTGGCAATAGCCAGCCTCTGCCTATGGAAAGAATGGGATGCAGCAGGGTGAGGTTTTCCCGTATTATGTGGGTCTGTTCTTCCCTGCTGCTGCTGAGAGGTGTGGAAAGGCCTGAGGGCCCCAGAGGCTGGCTGCCACCATAAAAAATATATCTTTAAGAATCTATTAGTCCATTACATTAGTGGGTGTTCCTAAAAAGGTGGCACAATCTGTATACACACTGCTTGAAGGATTAAACTTCCTCAGTTAAAAGCTTAATTAATTCTTTATCAGATTAACTATTAAAAAATCTTATATTTGCTGTGCTCACTTACCAATATTCTAATTAAAGAAAGCTGTGTTTCGGTAGAAGGAGTGATGGAAATAATTATTGTTTGTACTTCTGAATTACATTTCCATGGGTAATGATCCAAAGCTGCAACACATTGTATGTTCCATAATCATTTGTAAGTCTAACTAATCACGATTAAAGAATATGCTATCATACTGAGTAGTTCCTAAAACATCCTGCTCACATAATAGTTCATTTAGATAAAGTCACCGATGTGAATCATTCTAAAAAGGAACAAACTGAATACTTCACCTCTTGATAACTATATGTGCTGCTCACTTGCAAATAGAGCATCTCATAAGACGCTTTCTGTTAAACTTCCTACAATTTCTACCTTACTAGAATTAATATGAAATACCTGAAAGTGCTAGAAATGTCATATGTTTCTTTGGTTTTTTTCCCACTGTGGTAACTATCTAAACCCAAGCCAGAAAGAGTTTCAGTCAAATATCAACTTCATTTGTAAAATAGCTACAAATATCAGAAAACTTGATTTTAGGATAAGTAACTGTTTAAGTGCTGCTCTTTTTTTGTTGTTGGTTGTTTTTTGGTTTCTTTTGGGATTTTAAGTCCCTAATAATGATGTTGCATGTGAATGCTTTTCTTGGTATTTTTTCCATAAGTCACTGGCTGTAAAGGATTATTAAAAATAAGCCTGGCTCCTTAAAAGCACTGCTAGTATTGAAAACTTTTTTTTTTGTATGAAAGTATCTTTAAGAAACTGCAAGATGATAGATTTATCCCATAGGACTGGGACAGATTTTTTTTTTTTTTTCAAACTTTCTTGATCATTTTGTTTAAAATAAACTTTGATTAAGTACTAGATATGTCTTAGAATTGTAGAAGATTCCTCATTTAAGTAATTTTTTAGTTTTGAAATGAAAAATAAAATGTGAGGGAGAAATCTGTTTTACAACTGTCTTGCTGTACTTACTAATTTGATGTTAAATTGTGGTATACCAAGGGTCAGGAGTGTTGCATGCAGGAAGGTCTTCTGTTCTGCAGACCCAGATATTCGCACTTCCAAATGTAGTCATATAAGGAGATAATTTGTTAACTTTGGGAGAAGGACAACACTGAATCCTCTAACAGCAGCTAAGATCTTTCTTGGAATTTGTGGAGATTACAAACATTACTTCTGAGCACTGTAATTTTCGCTGCTAGGAATAGCTGTGATACTGGTGCTGAAAGTCATGGTATGACTCAGTCCAGTCAGGTTTGTATGTTCTCTAGGTCTTCTGATTTACTCATAACTGGTTCTTAAAGGCACTGCTAAAGCTAAGTATTAAGGGGACTGTTTTACTTGAAGGTTGGTTCCACAGTCAGGGAATACATTGCATAGGCAGAAGTAGAAGGAGCTTTTAATTTGCTGTTTGTATGAGTAGCAAAACAGTAAATCCAAAACGCCCTGAAGTGAATAAGGAGCACATGAGTTTCAGATTCAGCTGGCAATTTCCCAGATTCCTATGAAGCTTTTCTGTTTTCTGAATGGGATAAGTACATTTTTTTTTTCCCCAGAGTTAAAATATTTTGGATGCAGCTGTTCTTCCTGCATAATATGCTCATATTGCCATTCTTCTCCATGGCATGAAGCAGAAATATAACAGATTTCTACTTTTTTTACTGTGGTAGTATAACCTTTTTGAAGGAACGCTAATTTAATCTGATCAGGGTGAAGGAATAAAAAAACAAACCAAGACAAACAAACTCTAAAAACAAAAAAAAAAAAAAAAAAAAAAAAAAAAAAAAAAAAAAAAAAAAAAAAAAAAAAAAAAAGAAAAAAAACCAAGCTGTTATTCATGATGATAAGTGTTAGACTTAATTTCATCTGTTACTCATTACCAGCTGTTAATTAGATGTTAAAACAAAAAAAAAAGTGGGGAAAAAAGGTTATGACATACTTAATTAGTTTATATCTGCATTTAGAGTTGGAGTTGCAGTGCCACTGTTCAACCTCACTTGATGATCTTGGCTTCCTGTCTGACTTCAGACAGACCTAATCATTGCTCACTGTAAACCAGCAACCCTCAGTGATTATAGTGATGTCTTACTAATGAGGAGCAGGCATGAAATAATGATGCAGATGCTATTGATCTAGAACTGCCTTTGCCAGGCTGACCACAGAAGATTGCTGACTTCATATAGTGCTGAGACATTCTGCAGAATTTAGCTGTACCTATTCTTTCTGCCTCTCCCTCTCTCGTAGAGGTGTCTCTTCAGAGAGAATATTTGAATGCCACGAATAAAAAAAAAAAAATTAAAAAAAATCCATCATTTAGCAGTCTTAAGTGGTAGGAGAATGAAGTTTGTCACCTATACAAAGGTATTGGCCTTTTCTGCAAATTGTGATTAAGTTCCAGTGTATGTGCCTTGGGGATCTTAGCTCACCAGTGTGAGCATTGACCACATGTTTTATCTCCTGCTTCCTCTCACTTAACTTGACATTAGTTAACAAGAGGACTTTTCCTTTTATGTCTTGGAAGCTTGATTTCTAATGCTGTTTGAAACTCCAGGCGTACTGTATCAGCTTGATCACTTCTCTGTGAATGCCACTTAACTCCTCCTTAATAATCTTCACAGACTGGCAGTAGAATTCCCTGTGTGGTACAAACTAGAAGACTTCAATTGCCTGTAGTTTTCTGCAGACTTGTTTTGAGATTTGGGTCCTGTTTCCCACCTACCATCCATCTGCTGCCACTTTTAAGCAATACATCAGTGTTTCAGTAGTGTCATGTTTTAGTTCCTGTAGAGTTCTGAAATGATCTTTATGCTGTCTTTCATTTTTATAGATTTATGATTTTTTAACTTGGTATTTCATTAAATCCTGGAGCCGTTCAGCTTGGAAGTGACCTCAAGAGATCTTCTAGTCCAGCCTCAATATTGCAACAGTCCATTAGGCTTGTTCTTTGAAGAACCTTCCTGCATGGGAACATGCCTAGGCTCTTCAAGGCCAAACACACGGGCAAGTTTATCTTTTTGGCAATGGCTTTAGTTCATTCACTATGCTCTTTTAAACAGACATCTCTTATTGTTTCTCCTGGCTCTCTAGCTGGCCTCATGTTTCTCTTTTTTTTTTAAACTTTAAACACTTGTTCTTCAAAAATTACATTTAGCCTGACTTAAGAGTTTTCATTTAATTTGTCAATCATTATCAGTTTCTGTATTCCTTACTTGGACTCAATATAGTTTTACTTTTAATTACCTTCTTTACAGTCAGAGCAAAAGAAGGTAGAAGTCATCTGAGCCTTTTGATTTGAGAATTTTGGACTCTGAACCTCACCTTTTAGTCTCTAAATCATCTCCAAGCAATTTAACCATCTGCCTATTTCTTTCTAAGTTCATTCCAGCTGGTCATCTTGATTCTCCTTCCAAACTTAAACATTGCCAAAGTGAACCTTTTGTTTAAAACAGCTTGTTGAATTGGGCCATGTGGCCCCTGTTAGACAGTAATATGTCAAACTAAGTTAAGAGCTACTTTTTCTCCTATAGACTCTGAATTTCTGCAGAAAGCTGTCATTACAGTATATAAAAGCAAGGTTTATATCAGCTCTGATGTAGCACTTAACAGCCTACTCAGGGACAGAGAAGGATTTAAAATCTCTGTTTCCCACAATCACGGTCTGTAATCTCCGTTACTATTTCAGTCTCTTCACCACCTTTAATAAATCTAATGCTGTTCACTTTCTGTGCTAGCTGCATCAAAATGTACTGCAGAATCCCTATGGATTCACATTCTGGAGATAACCTTGACTCCTAAGATTTTCTTTTATGTAGAGCATTCTGGTGTTGCAAGCAGACTGCCCTTCAGTCTTCTGTTTCTGTCTCTTAAGTTCCTGCAGAGCAATTACACTGCCACTGTTGATGAAACCCATCTCTCTCAAATACATTCCCTTTACTCCAAAAGTTTTCTTATTCCTAATTCCTCATTCCTAATTTCTGTCGCCTTTCTCCCAGTGCTACTTGCTCAGCTGCTCTGTGCAACTGTGCTGCTCAAGCTGGCCCCACACTTAATTCTGAGGAAAATTGGAAGAATAGTAACAGAGATGTGGATTTCCAGTCTTGCACTTAATTAAAATGTTGCTTCTAGATTTTCCTTGTCTTCCCTCTCTGCTGTGGAGCTCCTGACACCACCCATGTATGCATGGACAGGGAACTGTTTCTGGGGTGTAAGTACCTGAAGCCTGGTGGAGACTCTGCCCCTGTACTGCAGTCAGGCACCACCACCACCAGGCACACAATCAGCTGCCATCACCAACAGTTTCTGTGCCTCAGAATAAGGGCCCTCAGGCTACTCTGCTAATGTAGAGTGGGAATAGTGACAATTTGCCTTAATTCAGTGAATTGCTGTCTGCTGGAGTCCAGCAGTGGGTATGTTTTGCCTTTGTTTCTATGTCATAATTTTGTTTGTCCATCAGTGTGAATACCTGCAGCAGGGGACTGAGAAGTCTGTGGTGACAGCCTGCTGCAGCTGCGATAACTAAGCCTACTATGAAACCAGGAGTCAGAGCCCTTATTTTGGTCTGAGAAACATCAGTTTAGAACTCCAACCTGAACATAACTTATGTTCTTCACTGTTAGTGGTTTCCCTTTGGCGTAGCAGGAAAGAGTTAGCTGGGGGGTTTTCTCCAAACAAAAAATTTTGCTTTGTTCCATGGTGAAGTTGTTTGCCTTGTTTTTGCATTCATATGTTGACTTTGGAAATAACCACAAAGTTCACTGCTCATTACATTAATTTTAACTAAAATCCCTGCTCACCTCCACACTACTGTAGGCTGATGGTAAATTGCTAGAAAGGAGAATGAATGATAATGAGACCTAAGAAATACCAGATTGTGATTGTAACAGCTGGTATATTTGACACGAGCTCATGAGCTATGTTATTAAGTAGAATTCAAGCAGCTGAGAGGGAGCTGTTTGTTTCTTCTCAGGATTTGGCTTTCAACTAGCTCCTGCAGTTTCACTTCATTCTGGTTCTATGGAACAGTTGGAGAGAGAATGACTACCAGAAATAGTAGTGTGAGTGCTTTCCTTTTGAGCAGCAGCAGCTCTAGATAGACCCTAAAGAAGAATTCTTTGCATGCGGGTTAATATACTGTACAGAAGAAATTACATGCTATTAACAGTCTGTCCAGAATCACCAGGTACCTGCAAAGAAGTTGTTTCCAAGATATTTCTCTCTTTTATTTATCTCAGTTTTCAGTTCTGTCACTTTGCAGCACAAAATAGAGTTGCAATAATAAAGAAGAGTAAAAGGAGGGTAAAAACATGCTGCCTGAAGAGGTGGTGGAGTTGCTTTGCGGATTTAATAGGAAATGTACAGCATATGGTTAGATACAGGGTTCTGTGGAGCCATTTGCAAGCAGCATTTAGATTGTTGCAAATATACTATTCATATCTAAATAACAATCCTTATGTATAGTATTACAGCCAAGAATTTTACTTCTTTCTGCAATTGAAAGCAACATAAAAATATCTCAGTGCTGACAGTGGGAATAGATCAGCATTAATTTATACTACTTAAAATCTGAGATATGTATAATATTTGGAAAGTATATTCTCTCTGTGGATGTGGTATAAAAGTTCAGTTAGGTGATAAGTAATACATGTTATTGAATCATTGTACTGATTTTTTTCCCAAAAAAAGTACATATGAAATATTATTTTACTCTGGCTGTGGAGTAACTCTTCATTTCTTCATCTAGTGTATGTGAGATTCCATTTTGTGCTTTGTCTCCATAGACTGAGTCTGAGGTTATTTTTCATTAAGTTGAGAGTTAAGTAAGTGATAACATCCTTCTCTTATTAGCTTAGAAAAGATAAAAGCATAAACCATCCAATAGAAGATTACCATGTTTTTGATTCTGTTGGCAGCTATGAAGGCATTCCATCAGATTCCCAAAGCTGACTTTAGTAAAGAATCTTTCTACTTTCATATCTCTTTTCAAAAATTTAAATTACATCTAGTGAAAAATATGTAGGCATTAATGAATTCTTAGTATTTTAAATACAATTTGAGTGAACAGAAATGTATGATGAAATTTGGGAAGCTTCTTATCCAATTTGCTTTCTGAAGGATCAGATTAGAAATTCAATACAAAACACCACTTTGTGCCACCCACCAATTCTGCTGCTTCAAGCTAACTGAAGATCATTAAGAAAATTGAATGCCTGAAATCAGAAGCAGAGACATCATTTCTGCTCTTGTATGCTCTTCATATCTCCAGCAATAGGTAGAGGCAATGGCATCCTTGCTGCAGAAGAAACAGATACTCTTAAAAAGTCTCCTTTGCACTTGCAACACATCTTGCTCAGCAGATCAAATATGAAATGGATACAAGCAAGGTTCATTTGCTTTAAGTTAGCACCAACTCTTGGGATCAATTTATGGTGAGTGCTAATTGTCGTGTGGACTTTTTTTTGCAGGATCAATTGTTTGTTATTTTCAGGCAACAGAAATGTGAAAGATTTGTAAGATGAGTAGGGACCTTTCTCCCACATCTCTCAAAAACTGCAGGAAGCCACATGCTTTGTTTGCCATTTGTTTGTAAAAATGCAACAGTTGAATAATGTTGATAAATTTCGTGGTTGATAAATGAGTCCAGTTCCTGTATCATCTGTGCCAAAAGCCTGCCTCTGCCATACGCAGACTGTATTTCCACCCTATGTGCAGATGATTGAAAAGGAATTTGGAAAAGATGTTCACATGAAAAATCCTGTGCCACTTCCAGCATGATAGATGCCAATGGGAATTTGTGGTTTTGGCAGGTGATTCCCCCTAAACAGAGCTGTCATGAAGCATTTGAAAGACAAATCTTTGTTTTCCTCCAAAGAGTAAATGTAAGGGCTCGTTTTGCCCAGGGCTAAGTGCACAGAATTGGGCAAACTGCAAACTTTTCTTAAGCCAAAAACTGAGAAGAGGATGAACATGAAGATTTGAAGGCTGAAAAAGAGAAGTGGTGTGTAGTGCTAGTGTCTCATACAAATCTTGCTTGGTTTCCTCAAGATAAAATAATTTAGGATGTAGTTAAACAGCAGATTCAGTTTCTTAGCTCACTGTTTACATTGCAAGTCTTTTGTCAACAGATATACAAGCTTATGTATTCCCATAGGTGTTAGCTAGTCAGCCATCTGACTGTTTAATTTCCTAGTGAAGCAAAAGATACATGAGAGGTCAGGAGGTGGTAAAATATTCTGACGAACTTGGATTTTGTTTGATGTGTTTAGCTCTGATATTCTTTACTCAACGTCTTTAATTGCTTACAGTAACCCACTCAACCCTGATGAACTACTTCAAATAGTAGCTAACTAAAACAGTACTGTATGAGGGGACTCGTCATTCAGCTACATGAAGGCTCAAAAGTTTGTTTTAACATCCAAACTTTGTGTAAACGGACATAACTCTAAGGCAAACAAGGAAGATCACTCCATCAGCAGTGTTACTGGAGTAGAGTCAACCTGCAACTAACAGAGAGCTTCTTCTTTCTGGCATAAAGGGCCAGTTCCATTGTTTCTGATGTTTCAAGTGCATTGAACTACCAAAAATACTCTGTAACTAGTTCATCTGAAGAGCTGGATGTGTTTGGTTTGTTTCTTTTCTTCAGTCTTTAGGCAATCATCTACTTTTGCAGGCTAAGCAAAATAACAATACCAGTTGTTTTTGGAAGCTGGTTCAGTCCTGTCACTGCTTTAAAGTTGTGTTGTCCCTTGGGGGCCAAGTTGTCCTTAATTTTTGCAAGCATGGCTAGACAATTTTACAGTCCAATAGATCCTAAGGATCATCATGTGAAAAGGATATGCTATGAACTTCGCTCTCTTCCATTTTTCTTTAAAAACTCTTTTTTTTTTTTGTTTTCTTCAAACTAACAGCTGCAGAACAAAGTCAGCAGTGTACAACGTCGTTTCTTAAAAGATGCTATTTTCCCCAACTTGTTCTTAAAAACACTATTCATAGTATACAGACAATTTCAATGCTTTTCCTTTTATCATGCAAAACTAGTGAATAACTGAAACCTTCTCATCAGCATTTGCTGCTTGCAGGGTATCTCTTACAAACATGGTTCAGTCTGTGCTCATCCTTTTCTTTCTAGAGTTGCTTTTATTTCCATTTATATTGTAGAGGGAAGAATAATTAATCTTCCTGGTTCCAGGCAAGATTTACAACTGCTGTAATTCTTTGGGCCATCATTGCCACACTGCTGCAGGAAATTATAGTGGTGGTTCTCAGGATGCCTGAGCAGAATTAGTTCAATGTTAAATGCCATCAGCTTTTCTGATTTGCTTGGAGGGTCTGTCTTAAGTTAATATGGTTGTTAACTGACCCAAAATCAAAAGTAAAGATTTACTGAGATAACGAGAAGAACTTACTCAGCCATATTTTTTTTCTTGATAGACTGTGACAGTTGGTAATAGAATTAATGAATGTAGCTGGTGACTAAGATGCCCTTTTTCTAAATCATACTTTGAAGACTTTTTTTCTATCTAGTTCCAACTTGAAATTACAGTTAAGGTACTCTAATGTTTTAACTTACGTGCTATTAAATATAAAAATAATTAGTGAAGCCTGAAAAGCCTTCTCTCTAGAAGCGGCTGTGTGAAGTGTTCAGTTAAAGAATAAAATTAAATACTACAGCCATGCAATGAGTTTCATTAAAAATGAAGGGAGTTTACATGGTTGTCATGCCTTTTTTTTTTCTTGTGCTTCAAGTGGGGGCATGGAAAGCAATGTACACATGCTAATATGCATACTTGAAGTCTTTATGAATACTTCCAACCATTATTTCCTTCAAATATGTGCTGCATTCAAAACTACTGTTAGAGAGTACAACTTATGGCTGTTTAATTACAAGAATGGGTTTGGGGTTTAGCTGTTAAAAAGGTTTTAACTGTAGAAAATTCAGGGAAGCAATTGAATTGCTCGTAAATTTGACATGCTGGCAGCTCTGCTGCTCAGTCAGAGGACTTGTTTCTGAGTCTTCAAGAACTGGAAATGTCTGCTTGCCTCCTTATATTTTAGTCACTTTAGTTTTATGGCTTGTCCAGTAAGAGAAATAGTCTTACAGTAAACAGAAAGGAATTGAATTAGTCTGCCTGATGATTTAACTTACAACATAAAAGCAGCTTCTTAAATCACAGTTCTTCTCTCTTGAAGCCTCCTGTTTGGCTTACATAAAAAGAACTACAAGAGTTCACATCTCTTATATTTAATTTAAGGAAAATATACAAGCACTTTATTCAGGCTCATTTTGTTCCTGTCCATTATTCATCAGACAATTCAATGACTATTGTCTGTCAGAGAAATCTCAGCAATAAGAAAGAAAGCACCAGGTCAGGAAACCATCATCTTTTTGTCCTGCTGTATAGAGGAAGATTTTTCTTGTTACATTACTTATATAAAAAGACATCTAGATGGTGTGTCAGAGGTGTTGTGGGGAAAGGAACCTGCAGAGTATGCTAAATTTTAACCTGTTCCTCCCCTTGAAAAATAACAACTTAAGAATGCATCAATGCATCTGCTGGTGTTACCAAACTAACCTGTCATGGGGTCAGGCTCAGCTGTTCACATGGCTGCAAATCCAAGCTGCACTTACCTAATTGGCATGTTCTCGATCCCATTGTTTTTAATGGAATTTACCAAAGCAAGTTTGTTTGTAATCTGAGAATCCACTGAGACCTGAGGGCTGAAACAGCTAAAACAGTTGATTTCTTTCCCATATATCTGTACAAGTGAGACAGAAGGAGTCTGTAGCTGCTAGTGGTAGAGAAAGCTCAGTGAGAGAGTTTTGTGATCCAATGGCTTGTTCATAAGTGATCCGAGCTGTAGATCTAACAGACAGACTGTTGGCACAGTCTTTGTACTTGTGATCATTCTACTTCTTTCCAGTATCTGTGATCGCAGAATCTGGAAATTCCCATGTTGAGTTCAATCCTACTATAAGGATTGTAAGAAGCACCTTACTGTTTAAACATGGGACAGCCTTAAATATACAACACTAATTTGCAGTGAATACTCATTATATTTTATATATGTGTAAAGAGTATAAGAGACACTCTAAAATAGTTGTGTTTAATTTATTCTCCTTGTATCCATGAACACATCAAACTAATGGGCAGTGGAATGTGGAATTGCCTGTGCATGAAGAGGAGCATAGGGTCTCTGGCAAAGGACATTAGAGTAATGCAAAGTAACTCCTTAGGCTTTTTGTGTTTAATGAAGACTGGTAAAGCCTGGAACTCTGCAATTCTGTGCCTAAAATCATGGCTTGTTTTTAAAACTTCAGTGTTCAAACTTGTCACTTTGGATTCTCATCATACTTTGTTCCTTGCGCTAATCCTTTCATAACCTGCATTACACATAGTTCACAAGTTATTAGTTGTCCTTATTGTTGCTATTATTGTTACAAGTTTGCCACTTGCTTCATTCTAAATCAAGCCACTGCTGCCTTAGCAGACTCTTGCTAAGTACTTTGTTGCAGTGTTTACTGAAGATACAGCTTGGACAGTAGTCGCTTAGGCCTATACTATGACACTGCCCTGTCCATGTCCTAATGCTGTGCCAAAATACACATATAACATTTATATAAAACTTGGAGCAGAAACTGAAACACAAAGGTTCCCTTTGAACATGAGGAAACACCTTTTTACTGTGCGGATGACTGGGCACTGCAGTGATTTGCAGTGATTGCCCAGAGAGACTGGAGAGTCCTTGTCCTTGGAGATACTCGAAAGCTGTCTCTCCACGTCCCTGTTCCTGGGCAGCAGACTCTGGGTGGCCCTGCTTGAGCAGCACAGTTGCACCACATGACCTTCAGAGCTCCCTCCACACAGGTCTCTTCCAGCCTCAACCATCCTTCTGTGAACTTCCACTCACAGCTTTATGAAAACAGCCCTTGGCTATCTGGAGCACTTTGCATGAAAACAACAGGGAAAAGGAAGGCTTTTCTTCCTTACTGCTCCTGCACTACCACAGCAGACCCAGCAGAACTGCTGTGGAGCAATGGGAGTAACTCCAGAAAGAGCAAACCCTGAGCTGGCTGGAGTACTGCTGCTCTATGCTACCTCGTCTGAGGACACTGTCAGTGTAAATTTAAGCCATTTGAGGACCAGCCTCTGAATGATACAACTAACTTACAATACTTGTGATGAGGTCACTATGTAGTCTTTGAGGAAGACCATCTTTTCGAGGGGAAGCAGAGCAAGTAGGAGTAGTTACTTTTTTCCATTCGCTCAGTGAGCTGCTCAGGTTTGCTAGCGGTTGGTTCAAGGGAGATGGCAGCATATGGGAGAGCCTGAGTCTTGGGCCCTTCTGTCCAAGGACCTTTTTGCTTCAAACTGATGAGAGTAATTTCATTAAGCTGTTGTTCTGGTGTTGGAGTAAAATAGTAAAGTGAGTAAATGAAGTTAGGAAAAAAATGAATGGAAGAACAATTAAAGTAGGCACCCTTGGTATCCTGTTCACGTTGTTATGCTTGTATATCTGATAACCATCATTTAAAACTCTTGCCATTAATGCCTGGAAGAAATTTGCAAGTGTCACATAGCACTGGCTGAAACAAACAACTCCCCATTTGCTGCTGAGTTACCATTAAAAAGAAAATAGAATTCCCTTTATGTACACAGAGTGATTTTAGCTTTTTTTGTGCCTGCCACCATGGTCTAGGAGTGTAGCTTAGAGTGAAGGCATCACTCTAAATCACTTAATGGTATTGGAATTAAAATATGCAGTCAAATTTACAAGCCTAGGAATGAATCTTCTGAAAGCACTTTATGCTGCATTGAGGATGTAATTATTGATTCCCCATGCAGTTTATTAGGCTCCTCCACCCCACCCCCTGCTTTCACACAGATGGTCTTGCAAATCACCTCTCAATGGTCACCTGCTTGAAAGGAAAGTTTCATATGCAAAGTGCTGTCCTTTGTTTAGTCATGATAGCTTGCAAGATATAAAATGAGGCAGCTATTTAAATTTGTTGTTACAGCACTTGGGCTGGGTACACAAGATTAAATAAAAAGAAAATTAGGAAGCAGATGCTTGTGGCTTAACAGAAGAATTGAGCTAAAAGATACTCTTCGTTACTGCTGGATACAAGTAATTTTACTAAGGCAGCTGTTTCTTTAATCAGGAAAAACACCGACCTCTTAAGATGACATCCAGATGTTTTCTGTATCACTTCACAATATAATAACTTTCCATTGTATATGCCATATCTTTAATTTCAGTCACATTCACTTACATCCAATATACTTTCAAATACATGTATCATCTTCCTGAACTGTAGAAGACCTGACTACTAAATATGTGACATATTTTGTACTCTTGACACCCTTGCCACGTGTTAGTCTACAACTTGCTTCTAGGGCTGACAGTGCCTCTCACCAGCATCCAAACATGTGAATATTGGACTTCCACAGGTTGGACAGGGCTTATTTTGTTGGGGCAGAGGGGCCTTGGGAAGGAGTTTTTTAGCGCTGGTGTCTGTTCATACTTTAGTTGTACAGTTGTATGGTGTCACTTGCAGTGCTACCTCTTGTTCATAGCAGGACATACCATAGTGTTAATTCATATAGAGCGGGTTAAAACCCTCTTATGTGGGTATTGTGTAAAAACAGAGATGTAAAACTTCCACTAGCTCTTAGATGTGGGCTCAGTCCTCCGTCATGGCTGTTGACACTTTTAATACCTGCTAGTTTGCCATCTGTCCTTGTTTGAAACAAGTGCTTTATTTGACTGGAGACCTGCAGTTCCAGGCTTTCTATTGCTGATAGGACACAAGGGTTCGCATCCCAAATCATTGACACTGATTTGCTGACACTGAGCTTTTTCATAATTTATGTATTTGGGGTGATGTGGTATTTCAGAGTCTTAAGATCTGAGCACAGTTTTTGCAGGTGTGAGTCTTGTTACCTGTATTTTGGGCCCTGGGAGCCAGTTGCCAGTGCTCAGTTAATCCATACATGTGCAGTAAATCCAACTCGTTACTCTTTGTGCATGCTGCTTATCGCACCTCTTGAAAAATTAAAGCTGACCTGAGTCTGGGGTGAGGAATTCTCAAAGGCTTTTGTAAGTAACAAATTCTTTTTGTTGTTACAGGCAATCATTGCAGTTTGTTTACTGCATTCATCACCACCTTTTCTTGAATTATTGCAGCAGAGATATTATTAAATGGTTGGTTCATAAGCTTTCCAGTGCTAGTGGGTTGTAGCTAAGCTTCTAATTGTTCAAGTATACATAAGCTTTAAAAAAACTTACGCTTTTTGACATTAGTAGATAAATGAGCAGTTGCTTTTTCTCCTGTGGTCTAAAAGTTCTTCCTCTTAAATAGTTCTTGGAGTTTGTGTGTGTAAGCAGTCCTAAATACATGTGAATAATATAAAAGGAAATAACCAAATATAACAGGAACAAAGTCTTCCTTTAAGATTTTTCTTAATTCTGCAGTTATCTAGCAATTCCTGTCTTCATTTTAAAGTTTTAAAGTGCAAGTCAGATATGGAAAACTTACTGTACACTACTATTTCTTTGGTTTATGCCTTGCACTCTTTTTCACAGTTTGTACCATTTATATTTAGCCTTCCTAAAACAGGATTTTCAAACACAGTATATCTACTTAGAAATTCTTTAGTTAAAAAATGACTGAAGTAATTACATACGTTAGCTACTGCTGATAACTTGAGGGGGTTTGTGCTTTTTGCTATGTGCATTTGAATGAAATCTGGAAATCTCTCACTGATCCAGTTACTTCCATTTGATTAAGTTCTCTACAATCTTTTCCACAGAGGGGATGCTCTTCATAGTACTGTGTGACTTCTTTGGTAAAGTAGTCAGCTAGGAAAGAAAATTAATTTTCTTGCTGCCAGTGAAACCATAACAAAAAAAAAAAAAAAGGCTAATTGAATAAAAAAAGGGATTTTATTAATTATTTTTTTTTCCTTTTTTTAAAAATCCAATTTATGCAATAAGCATTTTTTAAGTGAACTTTCTTCTATGAGCTGGTGACCAGCATACTGGAGTGTTCTGGAAAGGGCAGTATAAATCTAAAAGCTTACTCATGTTTGCTACTTCCTCAAATTGTGAAAAAGACACATGCTATTCTAGCAGTTTGCAGATGAGTGGTTGCTCACAGATAACACACGCTGCCTGAATCTCTCCAGTAAGTTATTTGCATATTTCTACAATCACCTTTTTAAAAAAGCTGAAAACTTATGTACACCTTCCTGAATTCCCATGTTATCTTGGGTTCCAAGAGCGTTCACAAGGTTTGTGTTCTCTGGTGCCTGCTCTGATGCTGGCACAGGTGTGTCAAAGAGAAGCTTTGGATTTCTATGCCAAAGGTGTCATTATAAATACTACCTTGTGGTTGTTTCAGCTTTAGATTGGGATAGGAAGCCCTATTTAATCACAGGATCTGTATTTTCCAGGCAGTCTCTGCTGAAAACCATTTGTCTTTTAACACCTTCCATCTTAGCACTGTATGATGGCAGATGCTGGGAAGGATGGTAGGAATGGCTGCTTATTGTCTTTATTTTTAAATGAGAGCTTCCTCCTGCTTTGTTCAGCTACGATGCTGTTCATATGTGTGAAGGAGAGATCTGTATGAAAACTAGTGCTGCTCTGAGAATTTAATGACAGGGAAACCTGAGAGATCATTTCCAAATTAGGTGTTTGAGTATAAGGATGTGTCTGAGGGTGGACTTGGCTTGGCCTGTATAGGAAGTGGAGGTAGCCTTAGGGTGTGTAGTGCAGAAGCTCCCCATTGCCTCTGCAGGGGAACTTCTCACATCCAGCCAAGCTCTGGAGCTCCAGCTTGGTGCAATCCCGGGAGAGCCAGGTCTATGCCACTCAGCCATCAGCTGGTCTGGGGGACTGAGGGGAGGCTTATCAGCTTTGAGAAGAGTTGTACAGATGGGCAAAGGTGCTTTAGGTTTGATGTTACGCTTGCAAACTGGAAGCGTTTGCCTTCCCAAAACTCAGAATGATGAAGAGTGTGATGCTAACTGGTGCTGACATGTGCCATTGTGTTGATCAGCTCTGACTAATCTTTGACTGCTATAGGTGTAGCCTCAAGTGCAGCCACTTGTTTTGAATGCTCTGTCCCCCTCTTCTGTATCCTGGTAGGACGACTTGAGATTGGGTGCAGTCCTGGGCTGGAGGTGGGCTCATGTTGACATTTCACATGCTCAAGTCCAGCAGGGCCGGGGCTGGCCCAGAGCTAGTGAATTGGTCTTGAACACAGTCTGTGTCCTGGGGAAAATGCTCAAAACATGCTCTCGGCACTTGTGGATCTAGATGTACAAAAATATTTCTACAGCTGTGAAAGTCCTCTTTGAAGGCCATTTGGCTTCTTCTGTTGGCACTGATGATCACACTGATGTGACTCATTACAGTGCTTGTTTCCAGAAGTGTTATTAATTGTCTCCTCACCTTTTAGCACAGAATATTCATAAATGACTTGAACTCAGCTGGAAGTGAGGACTGAATGAAATAAAACTCACAGCCACCTGCTAGTGTCAAGGTGACAGTAATTGTAAAAGCACTACTTGCTGATGAATTAATGCCAGCATCTGGGTGACTTATCCAGCTGTCATAAACACTGAAAATGTGTTCTAGGAAATGGTTTCAAATAATATGGCACTTAGGTGTGATATCACTTGGTATTGCAGGTAGTGGAAGAATTCAGTTTACACTATTTCAAGTATTCTGTTATGTCAGGTGGATTACCACAATTTTTGTAGCATTTCTAGACTTTCATTGTAAAAATAAAACAAATGTAAATACAGCAAAAATTCTGAATTGTCTTTTAGTAAAGAAGGTATTGGAACAAGTTGTTCTGAGAGAGTTCTTTTTTGTTAGCAGATCACTTTCAACCAAAATCAACATTTGTTATGCTGAGAGGATTTCTATTCAGTGTTCTGAAGAGCAGGAAAGCGGCCTGTCCCTGTTCATTTTTCTGCTCTCGTTTTCTGCTTTTGCACTGAAATATTCATTCCTTACCCTACTGGGAAGGGCAGTCAGGAACAGGAAAGTAAGCAATAAATCTTACTTAGTGACTTGTCAGTTTTTATCTGTAAATATAAAAACAAAAATGAGAAATGCTTAATTTGATAGAATTAGAAAGGTTGAGAAAATGTCTTTGTCGATTGAAAAAAAGATTAAAATATAGTATTGCTTCCTTTGGTGTTAAATTTTAACTTCTGGTTTCCTTCATAGGGAGGACTTCTTAAGGCAGAATTCTGGCTGTTCTTTAATTTATGATGCTGCACCATGTTATGCTTTTTTAAAAATTAGACATGCCACATACGCAATTCTAATATATTTGTTTCCTCTGCTTTCTTTTCTTCCTGATTAGCAGTAGCAATTAAAACTACAATGAGGTAATCTGACATTTTCAAAGAGATTTTTCATTCCAGCCAGAGGAAATATTTTTGTTTATCCAGAGGAGATAACATTCTTGCACTATAATGAAAGCCAGTGCTCACCGGATGACAGGTCTGGTCTTTGCCCTGTGGTTGCATCTTTGCGGGCAGATCCTTGTTTCTCTGTGGGAACACTCTTTTCCCTAATAAGATTTGTTAATGGACGGAAGAGTCTGCAAGATCTGATTGATTGTGGCTTTGCGTGTTCTAACATGAGCATCGCAGTTCTGTGTGTAGGATCTCTTAGTTAGTTTGTTCTCTCTTATGAAGACCAAAAATACTTATATGCATTTAAGAAATATTTAAGGCTATCTAATGAGTGAGAAAATGACATCTTGTTCCCTGGCTTGGTGTGTGTGTTACCTGTGGAATGAACAGACCGTAACAGGAAAGACGAGTGTGTGCAGCAGTGAGGTGGATTTCTTGTTTACCTACCAGTGCTTACTCAAATGTTCAAAGAATTGCTGGCGTGGAGTAATGGTGGTGGTTTGATGTGACTTTTGTGTTTGTAAGGCACTCAAGACTGGTAACTCAAAGGACAATGAAGGTGCTGCTTTACTAGCGCTAAGCTTATTTTAACAATTCACAGCCTCCTAATATAAACAGAGATTGAAATAGAAACTATAGTAACTCTGTCTTCTGTATAATCTATTGTATGATTGTAGTAAGTGTCTAATTTGCTTTAGTGCTAATTTTGAGTAGGACTGCAGAGCATGAAGGAACCTACTTATTTCATGGAGGAGTCCATCTTACGCAAGACCTTCACACAGTGAGAATCAGCATTATACTTTTTTAAAATGTTAGTAACACCTTAGAGTTTAAAAAAAGAATTATCTCTCATCCAAAGCCTGACTACTAGCAAAAATTAGGTTAAAGAGAAATCCTTGACAAAGCATTTTGTATCCTGCCCAACTTTATAGTTGTAAATACTGATCATGTATTTCTGACTAGCTTCAATTATCATTTTCTTTCGTGAACCACAGTGCTTCACTTAGAATAATTTTCTTTGTTGTAGTACAGTGTTTAGCTGAGTTAAATATCAGTGCAATTTTTAGTGGCTTCATTGCTCTTTAAAGGTAATCATAGTACTTTGCTGTGAATCCTCAGTTTAAAAGAAGGGATTGATGACAATGTAGCTTACTCTGTGCACCACCTGGTAAAGGGACGGCCGATATGCCAGGTAAATAACTCCACAGTCCCCTTTCTTTAAAAAGTATCCTGTCTAGATATGATAGAGCATTAGAGAAAGTGATGAGGGCCTCAGGAGTGCTTTATAGACTTTTATATTGGTAGGTAAATATTTAAACTAAGCATGGGGTAAAGGGTGGGTTTAGGTATGGGACTGTGACAGCTTCTCCCAGGTCTGGCCCAGTTGGAGTACTTCTTGTAAGTAATCTTTCATTACTGCTGGATGAGCATTCATGAGGAAGAGCCAGGAAAGGTCCTTGAGGCTCTAAGGATAACCACTGGGATGGGAAATATTGCTGTAGATATTTTCTTTTATTATATATAATGTCTCTCATTTTTCTGCTCTGTCATTTGTGCCTTTCTTTGTGCTTCTTGGTCAGCTGTCATAGTTTGTGCTTACCAAACAATCACTTTTCTGGGTGATGTTGGTGAAGGATGGGGGCTTGGCAAAAGTTGAAATTTAATTCAGAAGAAGAGATAATAAGTAGAAGTTCCTATTGTTTATTTACTTTTATTACCCAAAAAAAATCTTACCCAGCACAATATTTATTTCTTGTCCAATACTATATGTTTCTGCAGAAGAAAAATACAGTGAACATTGTGGATGATGTGCAATAATTGAAGCACCTGCTTTTCCTATTACTTTTTTTTTTAAATTGTCAAAGTTGCAAATTGAGAAATGAAGTGGTTCCTTTATTTATCTTCACCCTTTTACCCTTGCTGAAAGAGTATAATTTTACTGCATGAGGCTACAATTTATTGTGCTCATTCAGTGTTGTTGTATTCTTGTCATTCTTGACTATGCTGTTCTCCTTCATAGATAGTGATTTAGCAGTCAGTTGTTCAGCCATGTTAAATTAGCCCTAGAAATAAAATTAGACAATGTCCATAGCTGATTTTTATTTTTAACTTTGGAAAGGGAAGGAAAATCCGTAGCATGCATTACATTAGTAATAACCTGTTGAAATTCGCATGTAAACAAGAATTGCATCTTTACCTCAGCACTTGTTTCAAAATTGGATGATGGTTTAAAAATATTTTTTTAATTCTTTTTTCCTAATTGCCTATGCTAAAAATTGTTTACTGCATTGGAAAAGGTGCATTTTGACAAGAAAGAAGTTAGAATGATTAGCTTCACTGTGTGTTCTAATGTTGGTGTTCAGGGCACTGTTTCTATCAGGATTGAATTACATTTTCCTTCTATACCTACATGTGGATACTGCTTTGTATCTCATGTGTTTATTTTTTGATAGCCATTGTTTGTGACATTTCAGTAAAGTAGGCAATTTTTATTTTGGGAGAATTTGTGTTATTTATAAAATAAATACGGTAGAATTTAAAAAGTATGTTAGAGTTGGTAGAAATATTTGAAGGTGAAGCATTATTGCTCTACATCAAATTAAGATGCTAGAATGTAACATTTTTGTCTAGAAGCAATTATTGTAAAAGACCTCATTCTGAACTCTCATGTAATCTTTTTAATGATGAAGGATTGATACAGCCTGCAAGGTACAGCAGATGCTGAGCCTTGCCGCCCTGTTGTGGTTGTGTGTGTGTGTGTGTGTGTGTTTTGAAGGGGAGATCTCCTCTTGTCCTTAATAAATATCTAAAAAGAATACATATGGCACCTTTAACAACATTCCTTGAGATATCTATCTAGCTCTTTTACGTATAGCTAAAGGTGGGGGGTTTATGCTTTGCAGCAGATGCTTCTCCCGAATATCAGGGTTCTGATGTGCCCATGGCTTAGGAGGATGATTGTAGCCACTCTCCTGTCAGTACTTCAATGTTTCAGGGCACAGAGGCTGATCAGTTGACCACACCTTATGTTGTGAAAGGCCGAGGGAGCCCTCTCTTGTGCTTAAAGAGCAAAAGATAGGTTTGGCTTCAGCAGACCGAGGTGAAAAACGTGGCTGTGAAATGAGGGAAAGCTTGTGTGCTCCGGGTGGGTTACTGCCCCTTGCTCCTCCCAAGGAAATCTGCTAAGAGGTGATTATGTTCTGCACCAACTGTTTCCGAGTGTTCACCAAGGCTTTAACCCCTTGGGGAAGACTGAATTATGTGTGAGATAAAGATCACAAATCCATAACTAATTCTCATCAGAATCCACATAATTGGTAAACTGGGAAGTCAGAAATATCATGGATTATGAAGGGATTTCCAAGCAAATTGTTTTCCCTGCTGCTTTGCTTCAAGTTTCTCCCAGCGCTCTGATGCAATCCACTCAAGAAAGTTTTCTGACTCCAGACGTAATTTAGCTTGAAATTACTTAACCTCCCTCAAAATATCTTTTACTGTAATTCTAAATCTTGGACTGTTGCCACAGAAATCTTGAGATCTGTATCATATGGAGAGACCGTGGGATGGGATAGTCTGGAGCTTCTTTATGGTAACATGATTGTCCCAGAGTTTTATATTCACTTCTGATCACATATTTTTCAATAATAAAAACCTTCCTTTAATGTGGCTTTTAGAAAGTAGTATTTTACAAATTGTATTTTATTTTTGTGGAAAGAAATTTCTTCATTACCTTGTTTTGCACAGCAAATGTCTTTATATATTCACATACACATATATGCATGGCTGCACCACAAGATGCATCAGATGTACAAACTGATTTCTAATACATAAATAAATATAAATCTATCATAAATATGATTGAGGAGAAAAAATGAATTGAAAGGAACCATTATTAGAAAGAGAGAACAATGAAGGTGACTTTGCTATTTTGACTACTACACCTGGGATAATCCCTTTCAGTGTTGTGCAAGATCCCAGTGTAATTCCAAGCAAATAGGCCTTGAACATCCACATATTGAAATCACTAAATAGGTTTCTATATTTAAGTTGGAACAATATTGTTTCTAATTAAAAACTCTCTTCATAGAGCACTCAGTGCACAAACAGTAAGGTTAATGTAACCTGAGCTGAGCTGGCAGTTGAAGGAAAGCAAAATCCTCTTTGTTCCAGCTTTTTAACTATTTACCTGGACATAAAAGTTCCTCTTGTTAAATTGTCTGTCATTCTTGTGGGCGTATGGTAAGCATTTGGGGTCTTTCTGCTTCATGTTTTTGAAATGAAAGCTGAAACTCTTTAGATGCTGCATATCAGTTAAGTCTCAGTTGGCTGCAGGGGTATATTCCACTTCTTCATTAATTGTGGCACTGACACTCTCTGGGTATAAGCCAGCTGAGTCCATAAAGATGGTAGCACTGCAGAATGTGTGGGGTTTATTTTTTCAATGATGTGTGGGGGTGTTTTTGCCACAAACTGCCCATGCAGCAGGTTGGCAGTACAGTTAATTATTTGTGGTTGTGTGCAGGCTCCTGGAGCATGCCAAGCCCATTAATAAACCTAAGAGCAAAGGTGGCCTTCCTGCAGCTGCGTCCCCACGCTCCAGGAGGATGTGGCGCTCGGGGCAGGGAGCTGCCCGCCAGCCAGCGAGGATGCAGCAGCATCCTTGGCTCATGGCCCCTTCCCTGAGCACAAGGTACCTGGCTGGGACCGCCAGGAGTGCGTAACTTGCCCTGCACTGTCGGGTCTGGCTGTGCTGGTGGCTCTGGCTCGGTGCTGGTCGTGCCAGGAGCAGGTCATCTGGGCATTGGCACTGTGTGATCCTGCTGCGCGAGTTCTCTCCTTACCAGGTGCAGTGGGAAACGGGCTGCGCTGCTTCGTTCCTTTGGCGTCGTTCTAAAGGAGCAGGGGTGCTTCATTGTGCTGAGATGGATTGTACCATATGCTCAATAATGATATTAGCTAAATTAATTTAGTGGGAGCAACAAGGCATTTTCTAACATTTCGTTTCTTCTTAACTTTCAGGTTTTCCGAAAGAAGGCGGTGGAGCTTGGAGAGAAATTGCTACCTGCTTTCAACACTCCCACTGGGATACCTTGGGCATTGCTTAATATCAAGAGGTAAAATAACTGCTTTTTGGTGACTAGAGCACATAAAAAATTATGTTGAATCCATCTTTGCCACAAAACTATTACAATTGCTGCAGAGTTTTTGGTTTTTTGGTCCTACAGTTTAAATTGGGAAATTTAAATGTATATATGTTGCACACAGAAGAATACATACAGAATTATATTTATTTATCTCAGAACAGGCTGTGTTTTTGTCAGTTAGTGTGTTGCTCATCACTCTTCCTGAAGTCCTTTTAGTGTTGTTTTAGGTAGGCTAAGAGCATTAGGGCATGTGCTACACTGAAAGTTTTCTAGCCACTTTGTACTTTTATTTTTACCTGTTCTCAAATGTGGTATAAGCGTGTCCTTCATATCAAAAAACAAGAGGAACACCTGCTACAAGAGACTCACTGTTTTGTACCCTCTCCCAAGGAGTGGTTTTGCTTTGGGCAGTCATGGTTTGTGTTTGCTCTAGGAGATGCTTGCTTTCCTGAAATCTCTCTTGCCTCCGGTATCTGGCTCCAGACATGTCAGCAATTCCTTGGTCCAACTCAGGACTGCTAACTGTGATACTGCGCTGGTAAAGAAAATAGTTTCTTTGCACTGCTTGGTGAAGAATATTGAAAATTGCATCTGTGGGATGTATTTGTGTATTCATAAGGACACATCAGCTTTCTTCATACTGATAGTAAACCCCAGTATCACTCATCACAAGAAAGTGAATCAAAAAGAATTTCACATGTGCATGTGTTGGTGATGTGTTTTTTTGAGTGGCTACCTCCTTGACAGTAAGCATCTTCCACTGTTCCCTGCTTGCTCTGTATTTATAAGTGCACCTTTTCCCCATAGTGGGATAGACACTGATGTGTTGCTTGATTGGCTGTGTTTCCTTCTGGCTTCCCAGTAAACTGCTCAGGGCCAGTCCTGCAGAAAGCCCTGACACTTCAGTTCAGACAGGTTTATCTTCCACATTCCTTTCAAACAGCTGTGAGGTAGAAGCCAAAAAAAGCACGTCTGTGTGTGGGAGCAGGAGGGAGTTAGTGACTCCTGAACTTTCTCACCATTGAAGGGACTGGTTAACTGCTACCTGCGGATGATCGTTGGACTTTGGCTGTTTACTTACATGCATGCTAATAATTTTTTCACAACAGGCTTTGATAAGTTCTGCACAAGTTCAGTAGTACAGCAGCTTGAGGTGTGTTGTTTTTAAGCTGTTAGAGAAACCTCTGAATACAAAAACCCTAGCATATGTTTGCAATTGCAACACAACGATACCTTGCTCTACGTAGTATATTTAAGAATACTTAAGGTATTCAGGCTAAAAATGTATCTTTTCTACATCCCTTATCAAAATCCCTCCTTAACTGTTAATATATCAATGTTCTTTTTGCATATATAGTTCAAATTATGTAGTAGATCTTTTGGGGTTTGTTCTACCTTCTCACAACAACTGCTGTGAGGAACTACAGATGTCAGCTGCAAACAGTGCAAGGTGGTAATGCAGAAGGGATTCGTTTCTTACCTGGCACAAAAGCGAGAGAGGATCTGCCCAGATAATTTCCTTTGCTGTGACAGAAAAACTGACATGAAGTGCTGGGTTCTTGGTTATTCATTCTGAATCCTTGCACATCTGCCTAGCTTTGACCTTCAGTAGATGACTCTTCCATAATACTGTGAGTAAACAAATATGCTGTCATCCAGGCTTAGGAAATGCTAAGCCACTGAAGCCTGCATACATTGCAGATCTAATATGCCTCATTTCTGATTAGTATTTTATTTGATTTTATTTTGATTTATGCGTCAAATTGGAAAACATTCGCAATAGATTATGGGTGTCAGGGGTTATTTTTAAATTACTATTTCTGGATTACGAGATGAGCTGGATATTTGTTTAACTTTGCAAATGTTTTTCACAAAATAGTTGGTTCTCTCTGCTCATCCTGTATCATCATAGCCTGACTTGATCTCGTCTTGCGTGCCTCTGTGTGTAAACATATTTATGTGCTTTTGTTTCCTCACATACCAAAGACATCCAGCTAAAGTATTATTCTCTTTATCTTTTCCATTGTTTCAGTACATCCTGCCTCTTTCCTCACCACTTAGTGATCATGGGACACTTACTGTCTTGTTTGTGGAACTCTTATTATCAAATATGATAAAAAGTTCATTGTACTATTCTTCAGCTGAAAATACTTGCCAATTCATGAGTGCGTTTGCTTTAAAACTTCCTTTTGTCTCTAAAGTACAATTTAAGTAATTAGATCAGTGGTTTGTGGGGGGATTTCCTTTTTTTTTCTTTCTGAAATTTCAGTTGCACTTCCATATTTCTGATGTTGCTCTGTATTTTCAGTTCATCTTCAGCATCTGTTTTTCACTTTTGCTTGTGCTGCAAAATTTGAAGTTCCTTTTGTGGCTTACTTGGTTATTTAAGTAAACTGTGGTATAGCACTTGTGGACTATTCTGTCTTAAAACAGGAATTGAAAGAGTGGCTGTAGAGGGAGAAGCGTGTAAAGCAATGGTGGGTTGACAGACAGGTTTGAGTGTTATTTTTGGGTATAAGAAGCACAAACTGGCAAAGCCATTTTTGTTTCTTCATTTGCTTACTTATTTATTTTCCTCCCTCACACAAATCCTTTGTTTAGATATTTCCTCTTCAGTGCTTCTAAAATGCCGACTATAACAGTTTCTTAAAATATCACTAGTTCAAGATACTTTTCTTCTTCTTCCTAGTAAGCTGTGACAATCTGCCTCCCCCATGCTAAAATCGTCATTTCTCTTTCTCTCTACAAATTTGAAGTGTGTATGACTGATCAGATTGCTTTTGTATTTCTGTAATTTACCTCTCACATTTGTAGAAATAAAAAAATGTGAAATTACAACTCACTAGTGAGTTAAGTAATCTTAACAAATACCCAGACTTGCATCAAGTTTGCAGAATCAAGTAATCTTTTCAACATATCTATTTTTACCCCTGTAACTATTAAAGGGGAAGCTGTATGGGGCTTGTGTTTATGGGATGATGCCCAGCTGTCAAATACAGAGCAGAACCCAGATTGTTTTTATTCTGTTGAATCAAACAGAAATAAACATCTGAGTATAAAATTCTGTGCATTTTTTTTTCTTTCAGATGGAAATTTTGTCTTTATGTCACTTTTTCCCCATTTGAAAGCAGACCTGTATCTGGTTTTTAGTCACTATTTCCAATAAGACCACATTACTACTTGCCAGTAAGCAACCCAGAAGCATTCTTAAATGAGAGAATATATTTTCCATTAAGTGTTTGCTCTCTATACGTTGACCAGTTGCGTAGTTTTAAGGTTATTTATTGTGCCTTGTGTGCTGTGATATAGCAATACTGTTGGGCATTAAGGTGTCTGCCTTTTTATGAAGAATCAATGTAGCATATAACCTTTAAGTGCATCTGAAACTTTGAAAAATAGTTATGCCTTGCCTTAATGAAAAAGTTTCAACTAGAGTAAATAATATTTTTATTTCTGGAAACATAACAAACTGGGAATGGGGGTTTTTTGGATGTCCAGCCTTTTCATAAGTGTTGTGGCAAAGGGAGATACTATGCCTGTTTCTCCGGCTCACTGACAAACCTAAATTATATAATTATTTCTGGCTTTAGGCACCATGGGAAGTGTTGTGTAGAAGGAAAAGCTGTGAGGTGTAGTTGGAGTGGTCAGAGTGGGAAGTCTAACAGAAGTTAAAAAAAAGGAGTTTGAAATACATGGGATTAATTTGTATTGGAATCAAACCACAGGGAGTGGTAAGATTTACTTGACATAGTTGTAGAATGTTTACTGTGTCTGGTGTCAGTTCAGGATTCTTTGCCTTTTGCAGTTTAATATTGATTGTACATAAATAGTGGATCTGAGTTGTATTCAAAACAGCATATTTTATGAAGTGAAATAGCAGGGGCCTTGCTAAGTTGTTTGCACAAAGTAGTTATTTGTAGGTAACTGAGGATGGAAGTGACAGAGCTGCAATATTTATGTCACTGGGATGTTGTCAGCATGATTTTAAAGCAAGGTCCTCTTTTGACTTTTAAATTTACTATTATTTTTTAAATTGCTACACTTTGTACAGCATAGTTAAGTTATGTCACAGGTCTTTCCAGGCCTCAAAGTGTTCCATTTGATCAAGAGTTCCTTGGCACTTCTGAGCCCTTGCAGCCACTATGTATTCAAAGCAAGAAGATATACCCATAGCACAGTTTCAAACACAGTTTTTTATCTCACACCACTTGGAAAAAGAAGAAAATAGCAAGAAAAAATTCACCCATAGTTTTTTTTTTATTTTGAACACCTTTTTACCACCAGCTAAGATTTCTGTTCTGTGACAGTAGTGCTAAATAGGATGGTTTTCCCCACCACCTCAGCTTGCCCAGCAGAACCTGGCTGCTTTGGAGAGGGGTTTTATGCTAAAATGCTGCAGTGTTTGGAAGGATGACACACACAGGTGGTGTTGTCTTACGGGACACTCACTCTGGTATTTCAGACTACCGGTGGCAGTGTTTTAGGTTGCAGGCATTTAAAGAAGCTTCTCTCTCATCATTTTCCACATAGGTGGAAATGTGGCCAATAAACCAGCCACCTTGGAGGTATGAAATGCTGGTCTTTAGACAACAGAATTTGCTTGAAAATATTTCAGAGTTTCAAAGTAATTCCCAATTTCAAAATGAGTTTGAGGTCTCATGGTCTTCAAAATGTCTTGTATGTGTGGTAGGTACCTCATTAGAAAAACTCCAGCATTCTTAAGGAAAGAATTCAGCATATAACAGAATGGTTCTTTTTCAGTTCTGTGACATCTCCAAAACATCATAATCAATGCATTTAAGAGTACATACCTTTATAGTTTATAAGTTTTAATGCGTTGAGAAAGTTTGAGAATATAACAAAGGGATCCAAACATGTAAATTCAGTAAACCTTTTTGACAACTTGATTCTCCCACTTATACTGTCAGAAGTGCCTAAAATATGATTGACTGTTGCATTATTTTGCAAAATTTTTCTATGATACTATATTCTTTAACAGAATTAGCAGTTCATGCTTTTAATTGTCCAGGTGACACAAGAAGTACTTTCTTGCAGAGATTTAACCAGGATGGATAATTTAATTTTTCTGGTTTGTACTGTTAACTCTAGTGTATAAATAATAATTTTAAAAAAATATCAGAATTTGCAGAGTTAAATAAAGGCTGTTCTTCAAATTTGACTGTATTTGGCAAAAATAAACCTATTTTTAAAGGGAGTTATGAGATTAAAAGCTTACACTGTCTGCACAGTTTGTTATTGTAGGATCATGCAGAAGCTGTGTTTAAATGGAATCTTTAATTATATCCCTTCTGTCTAATTTCGTCATAATTTTAGAGGAAGAAATCAAAATTACCTAAGAAAAAAAGCTGAAAGTAGCAGACATACTTTATAAAGGCTTTGTATGTGTGGTTTTGGCAAATGGCTCCACTGATGTAATAAAGTAGTAATAATAACAAAAAAGGATTTGGATATTAAGTTAAACACTGAGATTTCCCCTGCAGCAAAACAGACCAATGAAAAGCAGGCTTTTGCCTTCAGGCATTTGGATCCCAGTGTGGATTTGTATTAGCACTGGATGCAAAGAGATAATCCTAGCTGAACTTCACCTCTCTAAAAATTATTTGTTTTGTGTTAAACATATGTTTTGGCGTAGAATGATCTGCTGTCTGGATATACTGATCTCTTTCCATTGACTAAAGAAGACCTTGCTCAATTAATTGAAAGCACTAACATCTTGAGATGAGGAAGCTAATTACATCCTAATTTATAAGTAACTAGTGACAAGGATGATTTCAGCAAAGGGTACATTTTTTCAGCACAGCCATTTCAGTTCATTGCATGATTCATAAACAAGTTTACATTTCTTGAGTCAGTATTGAATGCAAAACAACCTGGAAAAATAGGCATTTTAAATAACAGAAAATTAGAAATTTCCATGTTTTAGAACATGTTAGAACACAACAGGAAACAAATTCCTTGCCATGTATCCGCCTCATCTGAAATTCCTTGCTGTGTCATCACCTCACCTGAAATGAGTAGCTAGTTCTGCATTGCATGACTAGTGCTTTATGTTCAATATTCAGTGTATTTGACCTATGGTGATGTCTGATTTACAATTAAGCAATGTAAAGAAATCTCATTTGTAATAATATCACAAAAATTTCATGAGATAGTTCAAGGAATGTAGCTCTTTGTTGAGAAAGAAAAAGAACCAAGAAAAATATTATTTTGGTGATAGCCCATAATGATGGGCTGTGTTATTCATCTAGCAGCTTCAATTCAATATTGTAATGCAGAATTTGTGTGGGAGGCTGCCCTCTGGCAATAACACAGGAAGAATTTGGGACCTATTATTATTACTGCAAAGTATCCTTCTCAGTTTAAGTGCTTTCTTTATAGCCAAAAGAAAGATTCTAGTCCCAGATTCTAAGTTTAAACACTCTTTCCCCACAGTTTATTAGTGCAATGTAAAATGAGTATAGATACTTACAAGTTCATAATTATCATATTACTTATCTGTGTAAAAGCCTATGTGAGTATTAGTAATGTATTCCTCAGCACAAAATGTACGATTGCAAGCACTTTATAGAGCTCTGTGGTGCTAACAATAGGTAATGTTCTTTTACAAAACCAAACAAACCTTCTGCCAGACAGTCCCACAGAAACCAGCTGGTTACTGGGGCTCCATTTCATCAGCCTTGCCCCTGTCCTCAGCAGACACCCTCCAAAGTATCCAAACCTTCCCTGACTTATCAGTAGATTTTGTCTTGATGGCTTGAAAAACTGGGTAATTGCTTTTTTTGGTATGTTATTTATAAAGAAGAGATAAAGGTTTCCTGTGCCAGAAAGGGGGAGGATAAGCAGGTTGAACTGTTCTGTGTTTTGCACTAGAAATCAGGACTAGGAAGTTCACCCCAGCCACCTGTGGCATATGCCAGTAGGTGGCACGTACCAAGCAGGTACATCAAATTTCCTACCAGTCTGCTTGTAACCAGTCCTTCATTGAAATGGAGTGACACAGGGTGGGAAAGTTGCATCAGATCCTCAGTTTGCTTCCTGAGAGCTAAAACCATTCTTGCTCCCCTGCAAGCTTTTCAAATTGCATTTATTGAAAATAGAATTTTATAAGTTAGCGTATGGCTAAGGGTGTTGCTCACGCTCTAGCTTCAGCTGGATAAATGCTGTTACCACCTCGATACTGGCAGATCATCAGGAGTTATTTGTATGCCATACCTTCCCGTTGCCTAGGAGTTGCAAGGGAACCCTTAGCGTTGAATTGCCAGACGTATTTGAGAGTTGGGGTTGTTTGTGAAGATGTGCAGGATGAGGCTCAGTTCCAGATGAGACACGTGTGTGTGTTCACCGGCACAGCAGGAACAAGCTCCCACTGGGACACTGCCAAGGCACTGGGAAGCAGCTGGAGGAGCATTTATCCTGCCCTGAAATCAAGTGCCCAAGGCTTGGCTCACTGGGCTGCTTTTCCTTGGCCGACACTGACTGTGCTGGGAACGCTGACACCTGAGTGTAGGCACACTAATCTTTGCACTTGGTTAAAGATCATTTCCCTTTTAATTGCTTGTATCATGTATGACCTAATTTTCATCTGTGTGTAGTAAATTATAATCTTACAGTAGACGAAATGTGACTGTCAAAAGAGGCTTCCTTCAGAGGGCAGGGAATCGGTTCCTAGAGACTTCAGGTTTCATTAAATGCATGAAAAGAGCACAAGTACTTCTCAGTCACTTCCACCACAATTCAAGTCACCTCAGAAGAAACATGTCATCTAAAAATGATAGTTGTGTTGGGATTGTTCCACCTAAGAATTTTCCAAGAGACAAATTATAAAACCACTTATGAGTTGTTTACTTTATGTATTTGTTACAATATATGTACGTTTGCAGGATTTTGCCTGCAAAATCCATGACTCATTTCTCATCAGGGAAATCCTGAAATGACCATGAGAAGCGGAGGAGGGGGGTGTTTGCAAAGTGTTTTGCTTGTGTATTTTAGCTGGAATTTGATACTTCTACCTGGTTAAATTCTCAGCTCTGTGGAGTTGTTTGGTTATATTTCCCACAGTGGTTTAGGCATCTATATGACATGGTAGATAATAAGGATTGAGATCGACCAAGGAAATAGCTGCCTGATGCTTGTAGTTCCTCTGTATTCTTACCATCCTAAAATTATGAGCATGAACAAGAGTTGCTAACTGCATTTTTTTAGGTATCATTACTGAGAACAGATTGTGCTGTTATCTTCAAAGAATACTGGATTTTTTTCCTTGCTGAAAAAGCAATTTCTTCCAATACTTCTTGAAGTACATCTTTCATTTCAGATCAACACGTAGATAGATGTATGTATTGGTAAATCTTTATTCATCATTTTATGATTTCTTACCGCTGCTGTTACAAGAGGCTCTCTACTCAGCCTCCACCAAACCATGTCCTCTCAGCTAGGCAGCCGAAACTGTGCTGTAACTGACACAGTTCCAGTGCATCATGTATATCATCACAAATAACGGTTTTACTTACCTGAGTTCTTAACTTTGCTTTTTAGCACTTCATAATCTTATTAATACTGTGAAACTTGAATTTTGTGGTTTTCAGTTTTATTATACCAGTGCTGAGGGGTGTGTGTTATGCCATCTTTATAGGCATGTTTAATTTTAAGATGACTATTCATAACTGCTTCTGACACCTTTTGTTATTCTGAAATTCATGGCATATGTGTTTTCATGGATATGTCAGATACTCTTGCAGTACAATTTTCCATTTAATCTTTTAGATTGACATTAAAATAACAAATCAGCATAAAATAGGTTATCTTTTTTCTCCTAGAAATCAGTCTGTTATACCAGAATAATAGAACATTCATGCAGATTCATTTTTTGCTTTGCCTTTTAACAGAAACAAAAGTTTATTATTTGTTAATAGTTCAGTTATGTTTAAGATTTGGTGAGAATTGAAGCGTTTTCTTTCTTTTCAGGAATGATGTATTAATTTCTTGCCTGCTTGCATAATTACTTATCATTACTTGCATTTTCTCAGCTTTATGACCAGCTTCATACACCCAGCTGAATACAGAACACCTAATTGTTTTTAAACAGTAATCTCAGCATTAAATACAGATGCCTGTAGTGCTGTGTTTGTTACTTTTGGTTATCTAGATGTTGATCAATGTAACAGCACAATTTTTGGTTGGAAAATAGCTACATTGTTTCTCATAGTGTCTCTTAAACATCCAGATCCTTAATCTAAGTTGCAAGTTTTTAGTACAAGGTTCTGAGATCATCCAGTTCTTTTTTGGGCTATGTCTTCTGTAAATCAAAACTCTTGCAATCTGTCTTTGATCTTGCTCTACTTTGTGTGTTTTCTAACCCTGCTACTCCTCTTCCATGCTTGGTCCCCTCTTCTAATCCATTTTGATTTTGGAGGAGAAGCACACCAGTGATCATTTTCAACTCTGATAGTTTTTTCTACTGAGCTGTGATTCTGTCCTTGCCTGCACATCTTCCACAAGAGGAATCTGAATCCTGGATGTACCATGTTTTCCCGATCCGTGGGTTGCTTCTCTGAGTCTTTTTCCAGATATTTCAGTTTGATGGCATGTGAAAATTACTATTTGGGAATTGCACTGGGTATTGTCTCACATATGTCTTCTGAGACTTCTGGGCAGACTGTTATTCATTTTCTCCTCTTCCTCTCTTCCATCCTCCCTTCCATCCCTCCTTCTTTACCTCCTTTCTTCCTACATCCCTAATGTTCTTGAGGTTACCTAGTTGTTTGGCTCTCTGCAGTCCCTCAATGGGACATACACTAAAGTTGCTGCTTTAAGATATGATCATTTATGGAAGAGTTGATCCATAAATCCTACTTGTCCTAGTGTATCATCTAATACATTGTTCCTTAATGTCTTAAATATATTGAAATATTTGAATATTCTGGAAAGAATGATAATCAAGCCTATGTGTATTTTGGTGTACATTGAGGGTGGAAGGGGGTGTGTATCTATACCTCAACACAAACTGATAGACGTTTTACATATATATATGAAAAACATATTTATAACATTTAGCAGTGTAAGGCAAATTGGGCTCCTGTAGGGAAGTTTGGAAGAAAGAAATATATAATAAAAGCTTGTGCTTGCTTTTGCTGCTGAAGGCTATATATACTCTTAAAATCCCTTTTCTTATCTCTAGTCTTTCCCAAATAGAAAATTACTTTCTTTTTACCATTCCCGAGAAGACTTTAGAAACATTAAAAATCACAAACAGCCAAATAAAAATATTTTCAACCTTCATTTGCTGCTGACATTTACTCTTCCCTTTCTGACACTTAAGCTGACCATGTAAGACTTGTATTAGATCAAAATAGAATAGGCTACCACACTTTGGATGCCATGATGTCATAATTCTCATATTTCTACACTCATCTTTTACAAAGGAAGGGAAGTGAGGAGAGAAAAAAAATATACATTTTAAGCACTAATGAAGCTGGAGAAATAAACCACCTCTTGAGCTTAATGGAAAATTTAAAAATGGTGTATTGATTTTACATGAATAATCCTTTCCATCTTATAAAAACACCTTCTATTACTAAAGCAGATATGGACACAGGAGAATAGATGCTGCTTTGAATGCTGCATTAATTATCTTTGCTGTATTTATAAGTGAACACTCTTGATGAGAACTTTTATGAACTTCACTCTGTATCTCTATAAAGTTGTTTTCCTTCACTAGTTCTTAATATTTCTTGCAATAAGTGCAAAGGTCTGCAGCACTTTTAATGGTTTCTAATGACGAAGTCAGTTGATGAAATTTTGAAAGTCTCAGCAGTGAAGATTTTCAAGAATGCAACTATGAGTAAACCCTCTTTTCTACTTCAAAATATGTTGGAACACAGTATCCACTTCTAAGTTTTGTCATTGGGAAGATTGTTTAAGAATTAATTTTTGAGCTTTTGTAGTTTTTCTACTAACTATGCTAAGTCAAATTATAATTTAATTTATTGGCCATATTACAACACTTCATTAAAATGTCAGAAGATTCAGCTTCTAGGCAGGGTATTACTGCAAGAGCTGTGCATGCGGTGTTCTTCGCATATGGAAATAGCTACAGCAGTTACGTTCTGCAGCATGAATTAACAAAGATTGATTGCAATCTGTTTTTATTAACTCAAGGAAGAAAAGCAGTGTAGTGATATTAAGAAAATTAATTATAACTTTCTAATCTAGTAATTAATGTGCAGCTGGGCATGAGTGCAGTTAGTGCATTTCAGTAATTTGGCAGTCCTGACAAATTATCATCATCCGTTTTAAGGTAGACAACTGTTCTCTAATCTTTGGTCAGATTTTTATAGTCTTTAGCATTTCAGAATGGTTTTAACAGCATAGATGTTAGATATGGCCTTTTACCATAATAGCGTGAGCTGAAGTTCAGCTGTATCTTTCAGAACTGGGTTTCAGTTGAAATTTTTAGAACCATCTATCATTCTTTTCCAGTGTTGAACTGAAATTTCTTCTGAAGCAGTTGTATGAAACGGTGATTACTGGTAATGGACCTGCATATGTTGAATCGTCTTAAAATGCTACTGAGAATTTAATGGATCCTGTAAATTGAGATGCTTCCAATTAAATAGAGTTCTTATGATAATCACTTTCAAAATTAATTAAGTAATATAATGGTGTTAGTAAAACTCTTATTGACTAAATTTTGACAAATTAATAAATGTAACCAATGCAATTACTGTAATGGTCATGGTGGTTTGCATTTTTCATAACTTATCCCTAAATGTTTTTCAGAAATGCGAGGAGAAAATAGAAATTACCTAGGTGTGTTGAATTAGCATGACAAGGTGACTTGAGGGGGAGAGTATTTGTGCCCTTCTTGCTTTTTTTATGAGGCGTGAAGGTTATTGTGGGTCACCCCATGCTCAGAGCCTCTTGTCTATTAGGAAACCAAATGGTACTGAACAAAAATTACAATGAGGATCCTAGCAGCAGAATTGATAAGAGAAAATGCTCTTAAGCAGACTGCCTGGTTTTTCTACTATCAAACCTGATCTACTAAAATCTACAAAGAATTGTAATCTTCTCAGTATGGTTTCTATTTAGTCTTATTTATAACGAGTGGGAAAAAGCACAAAGAATCTATGTAGATCAGACGCTGAAAATTGTTTAAAACTATTCAATATCTTTACACTGTCAGTGAACAGATAGTTAAAGCCACCTGATTTATTTACATAAGACGTCTGGGAAATTTGCTTGTCTTGTTTTAGAAATTCTGTTGTTAAGTTTTCATTAGGAATGCATTAGAGAAGGTGTTCCAGGAGCCCAAAACCAGGAGTTTTCAGTCCAGTGAATCTTGTCTTTTGTGTTTTATGACACAATTTCAATAGAAAATGGACAGCATTTGCTAAAAGAGCTTTTCTCCTAGTACTTGAGACATTCTCCAGGAATTCAGCAGGCTTGGGTTTTTCGCTTCTCAGATGTGCTTTTCCTCCCTAGGTTATTTCTTCCTTTAAAAGACAGCATTAGCTAGAGTCCAAATAAGATATTACTGATAGGTGAATTGTGGGCAGGTTATGCCTAAGGGCTTGTGAATAATTAAGATCAAGGAATCAATGTGGGTGTCTTCATTAGCAGGTTAGTTCAGCTCAGGAGTTGAACTTCTGAAGTGTCTCTCCCATCTTCCCCACTTGCTGTGCTGTGTTTTGTGGGTAGATGCAAAACTGCCTAAAAGTGGATATTTGCTTGGCACCATTGACCTGCTTGTTCTCAGGCCATGTGGGGATCACAAACCTGGTTTTGGATAGGTAAATAAAGCAAAGCCATCCATGTCTTTTTTTTGTTCCAGCTCAATCTGAGCAGAGAGCTATCCAAATCAAATATTTTAGGCAGAAATGAAAAGATTTGACTGCTCTATAATGGCAATAAAATATGTAAGGGACTGGGAGGGGAGGAGTGAGTTACTGAGTCTCTAATCAAATAACTGCCTTGGAATTTTAGAAAGGACATACTCAGAAATTCTGTTGGTGTAGTGGAAGAGAGTAAGATTCATGCAGATCTCAAATCAGTTTCGCTTTATGCATAACTCTCAGATATATAAAAAAAACAACCAAACAAACAAAACAATCACAAAAACTCAACCACTGAGTATGGAACTTGAAAATTGTCTGAGGTTTGTGGTTGACCTTAATGACTGTGAATAATGCATGGTGGTGGTCACCATCTTATGCTGGCTATTGATTTGTGTTTCGCAGCCAGTGGTACACCAGTGGTTTTAGGACCCTGAAATATTCCATTTTGTTCTTCATATCAAAAAGTTTCATTGAATAAACTAGCTTGCACTTCAGAATTAACAATTGGGCAGCATTGCAGTTTATTGCATTAGTTATATTGAACAAATCACTTTGGAACAAATCGAATGTATAAAGAATAGAGTGAATTTGGCTTTCTTTCTCTTTAGACACATGGTTGCAAATCATATTTTAATTTTTCAAATAATTAAATGGTTTGAATCTGCTTCAAACCATTTTGTCAATATCCTAAGTTTCTAAATTGTTATATTTTCAAGTTTGCTAATTGTTTTCTTTAAAGTCACCAATGTAACACAATTTTCATGAGCATTTGCAGTAATAAAGCTCAGTTTGCACATGGCAAAATAAAAGTAGTTACATGACATGCAGCTGTTTGGAGAAAGAGATATTTTGAAGTGTCTTATGTATTCTTTGAAGTCATTTTGTGGTGGATTAGGCAGTCCAGTACTGTAAATCAGTTTGATCACACTGTAACTTTCAGTTAGATCAGCTGCACTTTTTTTCTGTGCTTTCATGTACTACAAGATACTACAACTGACAAAGAGTACACATTAAAGAATTAGTTTGTAGATACGTAGGATAAAATATAACCCTAAATGATATCCAGTTCTGTAACTCATTCAGCTGTGCTGACAAAATAGGTGGTTGCAGAACTGACATGGGTACTAATGTCCAAAAGTTCCTCCAAATTCAGTCATGTATATTAATGCCTCAAGGCTTTTTGTAGCTATCTGAAGTTTTTCCTCACAGCATTAAAAGGTATGGAATCATCTTAACTGCAAAACTTCAATTTTTCTGTCAGGCCGTTCCTTCGGGTCCTGTCCTTGGTCACCACAGAGAAGAGATCAGTGTCTGCCCCTCCTCTTCCTCTCAAAATAAAGCTGTAGACTGTGGTGAGGTCTCTCCTCAGTCTCTTCTTCTCCAGGCTTAACAGACCAAGTGACCTCAGCTGCTCCTCATTTGGCTTCCCCTTAAGGCCCTTCACCATCCTCATTGCCATCCTTTGGATGCTCTCTTATAGCTCAATGTCTATTTTATATTGTGGCACCCAAAACTGCCCCCAGCACTCAAGGTGAGGCTGCCCCAGTGCAGAGCAGAGCAGGACAATCCCCTCCCTTGCCCGGCTGGCGATGCTATGCCTGATGCACCCCAGGACACGCTTGGCCCTCCTGACTGCCAGGGCACTGCAGACTCATGTTCAACTTGCCTTCGACCACGGGACCCCAGGTCCCTTTCCACGGCACTGTTTTCTAGGATAACATTCTCCAGTCTGTCCATACATCCAGAGTTGCCCCACCCATGTACAGAATCCAGCACTTTCCCTTCTTGAACTTCATACAGTTAGTGATTGCCCAGCCCTCTAATTTGTCAAGGTCTCTCTGCAGGGCCTCCCTCCTCTCAAGGGAGTCAACAGCTCCTCTCAGTTTTGTATCATCTGCAAACTTGCTTAGTATCCCTGCCAGATCTGTGTCCAAGTCATTTATGAAGATGCTGAAGATCACAGGGCCAATTTGATGCTGTGTAGGCTGGCTCTGCTGGGTTTTTTCCCTAATACTGCCATATAATTTTGGAATTATTATAGTAGAGATTATGTAGTAAAGAGAGTAGAGAGTTAATGCATGGCAAGTCAACCTTAAGAATGAATAACCCAATGAACAACACTTTCATGATTGTGTTCTGCCTTGACTGACTTTTAGCTCACTACAGGCTGACTTTTGTAAGGACAGAGAAGAGTAGGAGCTCACTAACATGTCTTCATTTTGGGGAAAACATTCAGCCTGACTTCTTATCCAATGGGTAGGTGTGGACTCTCTTCTAAGTGTTGAGTTAGGTGGATGCACCAGCCAACATCCAAAATATGTGGTGTTCTCTCTCTAATCTCACATTAAAAACTGAGTGTCCTTGCGTTTCCTTTTTAACGAGCAGACCTTGACACGGTAGCACACCATAACCTAACTGAGTACACCTGGCATAGAGGATGTGGTATAACTGAACATAATTTTTAAAGTCTTACCAGAATAGTCTGTTGGTTTATATTAAACAAGCAGTAATAAAACCCCAGCAGTAAATACCGTAAATACATGCATGTCGCTGTAGGAATCCATACAGCTGAGGGTAAAGACAAAATGAGACTTGAGCAATGATGGGCTAGGTTGAGACCTATTGAGAAGGAAATAAAAAGAGGTTAGCAAGACAGCTAAGTAGTTTGTTCCAGCAATTTGCCTTCACTGGTTTAAACTTCATGTTAAAATGACATTTTTATTGTTATAACACTGACACATCTTTAGGAGGAAATTAGTTAATAGGAGGGAATAATCTTTCAGCAAATTAAATGAAAGGCTACTATTTCCACTTGACATCTGTGAAACTGCTGCTGCATTCCTTGCAGTAGTGCTTAGAGAAATAAATGAGCAAGTATTCCTTATAATTGAGCTTTAATGGTATCCATATGCTATATATCTTGTAATGCTGCTCATGTTGTGCAGTTTCTGTGTACTATAAGAAAATTGAGTATTAGTCTGTCAAAGGCCCATTAATGTAAATGTCTTGATTCAATTCTTAGCCATGGAGAGGCTCATGTGTTTGAAATATACCTCAGCAAATTGTGGTTGGTGCAGCAACTCTGACAGTCTTTCTGGTTGACCTTTCAGGTTGCCCATTTCATGTCATACAGCAACCTCTCTAGGTAATGAAATCTATTGGAACAAAGAAGATTTTAAAAATGTATCATTTTGATTTTAATTCTTTTCAAATTCTTTTCAAAATTTTCTAACAGGCATTAGAGCATCCTGTCTTTCAGCAATGTTGTTTCACATCATGTCACAGTGTTCTACTGAGGCGATAAATGAACTGTTTTCTCTATCTTTTACCCAGAATTCCTCTTGTAAATTAATTGAGTTTTGCTTAACTAACTTTGTCAGCATTGTTTTAATGGCTAAAAGCTTTTGGGCTTGTCTTTGAAGGTTTAAATATATTATTTGAATATTCATCCTGTTGTATGAATTAAGGTTAAGGTTTACTGGCGTCTGTGATTTCATGAGTTGTACAAGTTCACAAGCCTACTTTGGAGTAAGTAAACTTTGTTTGTGAGACAGATTGGTTTGTTGTTAATTGGCTGTGAATTGACTAAACATGTCTTAGGTACTTCAGATGATTAGAAAAAGACCTGTTGCTGTTCACAGAGACCACAGCTGTAGCAGAGGTGGTTCTTCATGCTTGCTTCTTAAGGAGCATAGGGAGGTCTGGCCTTTTATATTCCGTCCCTGCATTCACCCACATCAAAGAAAATATGGATTGCTGGCCCTTGAAGACACTCTTTGGAAATCTGCCTTCCTGAAAGAGGCAGGAGTGAGAAAGGGAAGTCATCTCAATTTTTTTACTTACTCTGATCAATTTGACTTGGGCCAAGTGTGTTGTTCTCATATTCCCAAATATGTAATATAATGAGTCAAGAAGTTACTCATAATAGACCTAAAGATAGTATATTTTGGTGGCTTTTGAGTTCAAGGTCTCTCTGGTACTGAAAAGGCAATTGTGCACATTACCAAAAGCACTGATTTTGACTGACATTATCTTTCAGAACTGTCGAAAAGACCAGCTAATATGCCATTTCTATCCAGAATGTACTGCATTTCAGACATGGTCTTCATTGTAGTGGAAAAACAAATACAGTTCTTCTTACGTGACAATTCTGGCAAGATATTCCATGCTATATTATTCCAGTATACAGCTGGAAATACAGAAAAGAAAAAAGGAAAAAAAGGGGTGGGGGAAAAAACAAAGCTTAAAATACTGATTCTTTCACTAAAGCCATCAAGAGCAGTGAGAGATTACAAAAAACATTTAGAACCTTTAGAACTAAATGTTTTGCTGGAATTGAGACAGAAACCCAATTTTCTTAAATGCTTTATAAAACTGTATCATCATTGTTCTCATTGATAATTTATAAAATAAAAATAGAAATGTACTTTCCCTCTGTATGTTGTTAATATGCAGAAGCTTTTTCAAGGTGATTAGTGAAACATCATGTGCTGGTGCAGGAACAAAAAGTACACATATTGTCTCCAGCAGGGTTCCAGAAGTGTTGGTGGTTTTTTTTCTGAGCCTTTTTGTTCTATTACTTTAAATAGTAATTTCTTCATGCTTATATCACTTCATTCTTTATTATATTATTTTCATTCTATTGATTAAAATCCCATTACTGTTAAGAAAAGCTTATTTGACTACTCAATGCCAGGTCCTTTATTATCTGATAATCTGGTTTACAAAATCCTCCAAGGAATATCTTAAATGTGGCAATGAGTATTAGTGCATGAATTTTGATTATGTTTTTTAAGTACTTTTAGAAGAAATGTTTGGTACTTCTCATTTTCTGCTCTACCAAGGTAACAAATGTCTTTCAGCCTTTTTCAGCTCTATTGGATTGTTAAGTAATTGGATGGAAAACTCTTTCCTTCTTCAGGATATTTACTGCAGTGAGGTAGTGTTGTAATTTAATACTACAAAAACATTATGGAACAAAATTCTTTTTTCCCTAAAAATACGAGTCTTGACTAATCTGGCTTTCCTGAGTTTTTGAGGTAATGTTTGTCCTTTTTTTCTTCTTTGTCTTTTCTTTATGGCATATTCAGATTGTCCTGAATCAGAATTTTTAGTGCGTATGTGGGAATTAAGATGTATTGTGCTGTGCCTTGTCAACTGAGATAGTCAGCATCATTGGTTTCTTGTAAATAGCTCGTCTATAAGATGAACAGCAGCTGTGTAAAGGTATTTATTTCTTGAAGTAATAATACGGAGATTACTGATGAAGTTCAGGGTTAGGTGGAGCCCAGCTGAATAACTGGTAATAGAAACTCTTATCACAGGAAGCATGGCATAGGGTTATTTCCTCAGGTGAAAATCAGGTGTGTATTAGATTATGTGTCATTCATTGGTTTGTTTTTGTTTTTTTTTTTGTCATTTGCCCCGCTATACAGTAGAAAATTTTCTTGATCATACCCTAATTAATGAATTTGGTCATTTAGCCGTTGGTTGATTTTCTGTGATGATGCAAACAGTGATGGGCTTGATTCACTTATAAAGATGTGATCCAATAAAATTAAATTTAGTGTTTATTAAACATGGAGCTAAACCATGACGTTCAGAATCAGAATCTGATAAATACCATGTATAACTTCCTCTAGCCTAGTGATATGCCTGAAACTAATGTTATTTGAGAAAAATAAGGATGGGTATTTATTGTTAAATTGCCTGGATTATACTGAATAAATTTATCTTCTATAAATATATAAAGTTGGGGAAAAGGATATAAATTGCATGTAAGTACTTCTTTAAAGTATTGATTTCAATTTTATTTTTATATGGTTAGTAGGCATTGAAGAACAAAACTGTGCATAAGAAAATGTGTAATTTGCTGGGAAAAGAAACTTTTTTTACGTTGTATTACTGATTTTTAGAAAGAGAACCAGCTCTCAGTTCCTGAATCCAAATGGTGTTCATGGAAAGGATTTATACAGTGATATTGGTGTTTCAGTCTGGCTGCAGGGATTCCCTGCATTCGTATTAACTTATTGTCTCTGCACCAGTTTTAATGACAGTTACAGGATTTTAATGCTCGGTCAGTCTCTGTTGAACTACCACAAGTCTTTCTACTGTCTGTGAGTAAGGATCAAGGCCTTAGTGACTGGCACTGAGGAAAACAAATGTTTATCTGATCCCAGAACAAATGGATGTATATGACACAGCAATGTGTGGGTAAAGAGAAACAAGAAGATCAAAGCAGACTGGAAGAAGAGGACATTTATACTTTTCTTAAAGCATTTGTCAAAACAGATTATGTCTTTTACAACACTAGTCCGAAAAAGACTACTTCAGTTTTTTTAACCTGGAGAAGCTGTCCCTTTCAGTGAACCAGAATGCCATTTCAGTAGAGTCTCATACAGCTGTCACAGCATCTGTGACAGCAGATACTGAAGAGCGGTTTCCCTCGACAACAGTGGTGTCCCTGTATTGTACATGTTTAGATTGATACACCTACCTGCAAATCCATATGCAAGTGTAATTTACAGTGTTTAAGTTAATGTTAATATCCGATGAAAATCACAGCTGCAAGTCCTGTGACGAGCTGTCCAGTATCTGAAGCCACTGTTGATCCAGCAGCTGTATTAGAAGGAGAAGTAATTGACTGTCAGTCAGCAAGCCTTTGACGCATGCTCCTTGCAATGACTGGTAGCTATGAAACAGCTTGAAACAGACCTTTGCAACTTGTCAGCCCATTATTTTTAATAACGGAGCCATGCAGTTAGTGTAATGATTTTGATTCTATGATTCAAGCATTTAATGGCACCACATGCGGCATCAAGCACAATAAATGTGACTAGATGCTCTGAAAGACTTTTTAACCTGAATGACTGTGAACCCACATAAAATATTTTTGTGACACGAGAAGCTAATACGAGCTAATTGAGTTCAGAGAAGCAAAAGATTAAATCCACTTTTTAGATTTACTCTCTGATGACAAGGAATGAATATCAACTGTATAGACAAGAGTGATACAGATATATTTTAAATGCCTGAGATTGAGATTAGGATTATTTGGGGTGTTGAAAAATTAGTGCTAGAAAGTGGGAAAGTGGAAATTAGTGGCAGAGAAATCACATATAGCTTTTTTGTGCCGTCTGTGCTTTGGTGCTTTGAATCTTTACCTGTTCTTTTAAGTCCTCATCAGACTGAAAAGACCAAATACTGGGATTTTGTCCTGTCCAGAAGATCAGTAGTGGCTTTTCTTGAGAAACTGACTACAGCCCTTCTGATAAAGAAGCCGACATTTTCACAATGTTTCAGTACAGTAATACCCTTGATTGGGTTGTGAGTGTCCTTAGCCCGAATTGGAGGGGACTGCTGTTGCAGGATCTCCATCAGACAAACACATCTCACTGCCTTCACTTGAGGTTGTGTGGAGAGAACTTGATCTCTAGTGACTGGCAGTAAATAAAGAATTTCTCATAACAAGGAGGTTGACTGGGAGAGCAAGAGAAGAGTTATGGAGCCAGAAAAGAAGAGAGCAGCCAAAAAAAAATGGCCCAACAAACACATCAAGAAGAAAAAAAAAGAAATAGGGAAGTTCTGGGGTTTAGCACCACTTCTCCACCCTATTTCTATGTTGCTTAGTCACCTCCAAATGTAAACTGCTCAACACTCATCCTCATAACAAATTTTACAGACAAAGGAAGTTAATAACATTTCTTTGCACTTGGGCAGTGCAATTGATATAGCAAAAGAACAATTTAGCAAAACATGAATGTCAGTTACTAGTAAAGGAATTCTGATGTGGGATAGAAACTAATTGAAGTCAGAAGTTAATGAGCTAATCAGGGTGAAGGGGGGATTTTTAGTAAATCCTCAGGAGAGATAAAAAGGATAACCTAAAAGTTGTATGTTGGAAAAGTGATGTTGAACTGGGAGCAGAGTCTTACAGAGGCATGTACTGACTAAAGTATATCAAGAGTGCCAAATGCCATAGCTACAGTGGTTTTAAGCTAGCAAGCAATCTTAATGTGAAATGTGAAGTTCTAAAATAAGCTTTAAGCTTAAACAGTTTGTCCTTTAGCGTTAAAAGGCATGGTAGAGAGGACAAGGACAGAGATAAATGGTGTTTCTCATAGATTATTCCAAAATTCTGAATTATTTTCCTGCCTAGTGAATCTGCTTCTGAGAAGCAGGAGTTAGTTTTTTCTTGCTTTGCTTAGGATGTTTTTTCTTTGGGTTTGGTTTTGTAAGGTTTTTGACTGACAGTAACACTGAGTTACACCACTTGCTACAGCAGGGAATTACTTTCTAATACCACTTTCTTTTATTCTGCCTTAACTTATCACATGGGTGGCAGAACTGTGAAATTCCATTCATTACTTTCATTTCCTGTTATTTTCACTTCTCTTTGGGGACCTGATTAAAAGTAGTCCATTCGAGTACTTACTATCTCTGGCGTTGCTCTGTTGTGTTCTATTCCCTCTTGCTTTTTTAGCCTTTGGAATTGATTAATTAAACCTTAATATATAAAGTAATAGGAAGCATGAATTGTTTAGTTTATTCATTAGTGTGTTGTGGGAGACATGTAGGTCTGTGCTGTGTTCAGATAACTTTTATCAGAAATTATTATGGTAACAAGTACAGTTTCAATACAGGTTTAGATGGTGACACTGAAAATTACCTTTAAACACTCGACATGTGTCATAGTGATATTTCAGATCATGTAATGCCTGACTACTAATTGTCTCTCCCGTTCTCCATGTGGGCATGTAAATGTGAGCTTAGTGCTCTGTTGGTTTTGCCAGAGTGCCAGTTCCACAAGCTTTGATGCCCCTTTAGAGCACCAGTGATGTGAGAAGTGTCACGGGGCAGACAGCCGTAAGGAAAGGGTTATACAAACTCTGCCTGTAAAATACTAAAGAAATTCAGTCTTTTTCCACAGAGAAATGTTACAGGAATTTGATTCAAACAAAGCAGCCCAACAGTCTGAATGGACTGTTTTGTAAAAATAAGATACTCTGATTATTTTAAGCGTCAATAGACACAGTATCACTAGATCCAGATGTCCAAAAACCATGTATCAGACCACAAAAGACTTATGCAATGGTATCTGGTCATTTTTGGAGCCCGTGGAGGAGGTGATTTATTTTTATTCTCAGCAGCTGTCAGACTTCAATGCATACAGTAAAGCATGGTCTTCCCAAAGGCAATTTCACTGGCCTTTGCTTATTCCCTGCTGCTCTCCAGAGGCAGATGAGATTGTTGCCTCTTTGCCTTGGTTCTCTCTGGCATTTTGGTCTCCATCTGGGTCTTGGCTCATCCTGCTCCATGTCTGCTGTTTCCATTCACTGTAGTGTCCTCTCATGTAAGTGTTCCCCAGGAGCCATCACCACTCTGACGTAATCGTGAGCAGATACATTTCACCACAGAGAATGTTTAGTGGGCTTTCATGTAGAATGACTTGGACATGGAGCAGACAGAACTCTTTTGCCTCCCCTGTGTCTGCCACTGCTGACTGATCCTTCAGAGAGGTGGAGAACTGTCCTGGCAGAGGCCATAGCACAGGTTGGTACTGGAATTCTTGTACTTCATGTACCTCCTGCTCACTTTCTGCTTTTACATTAATAGTGCTCTTCAGTCTCTGTTGCTGTTCTGTCCAGTTTCAAGAGAAATTGCCTGTTGAGTGGTCGCCTTGGTGAAGATCAGTCCACTGGATAACATTTGAACATTTTACCCTTTTTGCCTGAAAGTACAGCAAAGAGCCGGTGACCATTCTAGGGCAGCTTTAGAGGTCTCCGGGTATGTTTCCTTATAAAGATAAAAGGCAAAAATGCTGGGAGAAGGGTAACTTTTCTTCTTGAGAAGTGTAACCACAGACAGTGTAACCGATGTGCCAAGCTAGTGCAGCGTCTCTGAAACAACTGTAAATTTTCAAGAACCACAAAACTATTTTGACTGGTCCCATCTTCCTAAAATTGACAAGGAGAACAAGGAGACTGTTCTTCTCCTGCCCTGCTAACAGATGCACATCTCTGTAATGTTTGGATGGGAAAGTATGCCACATACATTGCCTTTGAAGGACCTGATGAAATTCATGAAGAAAAGCAGGGATTTTGTTTTAAAATCTGTTTCATATTAGCATAAATTTGGGGCTGTGCTGGTAGTTTCTCAGATGATGAACAGTTAGCCACAGCAATCTGATTTTTCTACTCTCATTTCCAGATAGAAGACGATGTGCATGTGTCTCCAATACAAATGGGTGCGTCTCCTGCACTAGCATCAATGAAATGGCCAAGAGATCAGCATATATTAATGCTGACACTGCATATGAATAGGCAAATAGACAAAACTAATGTTCTCAAACTAATAGCTCTTGAGGCTATACCTCTTCTTTATCTCACTTGTTGCAGTAAAAAACATTCATGTTTTGTCTGACATTGCGGACCTACGTAGAAATTTTTTTTATTCCCTGTCGTCCCATAAAATTGAGTAACCACTTGTGTTAGTCTTCCTCCTGGGGTTGCTGATGGTACTAATTCACTGTCTGCCTCCTCCTGCTAAGTCAGCATCCCTAGAGACCATCTCTCCAGGTAAGAGCTGATACCAGCCAGTCTTCAGAGAGGGCAGCTGGGCTGAGCAGGAAGCTGCCAGCTGAGCAGTGGTTAGGCAAGGGCAGTAGTTAACACATTTATTGTCACAGCTGAAAAACTAACCAGCTGTTAGAATTTGCCTACATGATCCTCCTTACAAAGAGGAATAAAACAGACACCAAAAACTACCCTGCAGGCTATCTAGCTGATTTTCAGTTTCTTTTTCAGCTGTCTCCAGCTGTCGAGACAGTGAATGAGAGGTGCTTGACCAGATTATAATAATTTTCCTGTCTCAGAGAAGGGATACTGTGGAAAAGTCAGAGCTTCAGCAGGAGTCTGGATGCCTTGGGTGATTCTGGGACCACTTAAGCCTGCAAGAGTTAACTGTCACTGGAAGTTGGATAGGAAGATATTCGCACTTGCTGCTGGGGCTAGAAATATGCAGTTACTATGCTAGTCCTGTCACAGGTTCCCCAGTTTGACCCTGCCTTGGCAGCTACTGCCACAAGATTTGGGTGGAAAAGTAACTGCCGGTGGTGTGTGCCAACATGGGATTTCTGTACCTTTCTTTCTACTCTCAAACAAGGGTAAGGATGATTTGCCAGTTATGGGGAAAACAAAACCACATTAAATATCTTTGAAGCGTTAACAAATAAATCATCAGTTTCAGTGCCTGTGAAGACAGGCCCTTAAACTAAGATCCCATATATTGTACTTTTGGGGGTGGGGGAGAAAGAAGTAAGTTTAAAAAAAAAAAATCTTTTGAGCATGTAATTTATCAAATAGAGAGATTGAAACTTTAAGCAAGCATTGCCTGGGTGCTTCATAGTTGAGTTTGTTTTTAATTTTGCTTTAAAATATGAACCTCTAATTAAAATTTTTCTTAACAGTTTCTTAATAAATCAAATCATACAGCATAGTTTATTAGCATTCTTAGCTAGCTGCAGTACTAAAAGGAAAAAGGGAGTTTGAAGGGAACCTCTTTTAAAAAGTATGAACTGCAGATCATCCTTTAACTCCCCCAGTGTGGTCTGTGGTATTGGATTTAGCCTCTCAGCAAGTTGTCAGGAAGGAATGTGTGTCTAATGATGAGCACTGGTTTCTGGGAAGAGAAGAAGCCGCTCCTCTTTTTTTTTTGTGACACATTGACAAATGGTTCCATTCAGGGCAATCCAAAAAATTATTCTTATGAAAGTATTTTCAGATGTGGCAGTCCTAAATAATGCATGAAACGTTAGATACTCTATGAAAATGGCCTCTGAGAATCATCCTTTTGGCTGCCATTTGTCTCCCTTTGCTAGAGATTGGAGTATCACAGAATGCATCAGGTTGGAAGGGACCACAGTGGTCCAACCTTCCTGCTCAAGCAGGGTTATCCTAGAGTGCTCTCCCAGAGGATGCCACTCTAGTATCCATAAAATATTTTTTCCCCAGTATTTGCTTATTTTTATGTTGAGTGTGTGTGTATATTTAGAACACATTAATTGTTGGGGTTTGGGTTCAATCATTTGCCTAGGAAGTTCTGAAAGCAATTAAGTTTTATTTAGCATTTTGATGTATTTTGTGCCATCTGTGGCTCTGTAGCAACTTCATCTTTTAAATATATTTTGTTTAAAATCACAAATAGATACCAAGTAGGTAAATGAAAAACCTAATGGTTTACTGACCTCTCTTCATTTGTTTTTCATTAGTTGATTTAATTAAATTAAAATGTTTTGAAAGACTGGTAGTGACAGAAAAGAAATACACCCAAGGCTTTGGCAGTGTATAGACTGAAGGCTTTTGCAATATATAAACACTTTATTGGAAATGCTATAACTGGAAACTATGTATTTACACTGATTTTTTATAAAAGGAAGACATAGGAATAGTGAGCAATTCTGCCAAAATGGACTGTGCCCTTGGAGACTGTTCTTACTGGATTGAAATATAAAGTCGTAGAATGGTTTGGATTGGAACAGACCTTAAAAATCATCTAGTTCCTAAAAAAATCATTAAAGATAAATTGCGAACTAGGAAAAAAAAATTTTATGTAATTAAAGATTTTAAAATATAACATTACAGAGTGTTTATCTCCAGTCCTCCCTTTTGTTATGTTTATTAGCCTGTAGAGAGTTAAAAAAACCCATCTGGTGCCTGTGAAGCTAATTGAAATTTTGAGATTTGGGCACCTGGCAAGGGGTAACTGTAGGAGCCTGGTCTCCCTGGGTTTACTCTGTAACAGGAAAGGCTCCATCTTCAGTTTAATCTCCTCTGTGAAGTGATTTAATTCTGTTATCTCCCTACACTGATTATCAGGGGAGCCCCAAAGAGATTAATTTCTGTGAGTACCCTTGCTGGAGCTGCAGTGCTCTCACATTTCCCCACCTTCTGTTGTGGTCAGACCTGTAGCTGGCACACAGCGTCTGTCTGCTGAATTACAGTGTGGGGTTTCAACTGTGCAGCCAAATGGCATGTGGTCATAATTTTAAGACTAAAACATGGAAAAGAAATGGTATTATGCTTTCAAAATTGTCCGGAGACCACAGGCTTCCTTTGGGGAAAAAAGTGAGGGATGATTGGTGGTTTTCTTTGACAGAAATACCCTGATAATTCTACATTACTTCTGTTTTCAAGGCATGTTTGCTTGGGAGTTGACACTCAAGGAGAAACATGAAGTGCATCCTGGGGTGCTGGGGGGGGAAGCGGCAGGAAAGTTTGTGTGTCCTTTGCAACATCTTCTGCCTATTTCTGGACCTCTGTTTGGGAAGGTCCCTCTCTCTCCTGGGTGTCTGAGGGGCAGCTGGTGATGTGGACTGATACAACACAGGTTCTATGGACTGGGCTGGGCAATGCTCTGCTCCTGCAGAAATCCTCTTAAAACAGGATTAAGCCCAACCGATTCCAGTCACAAGGTGTATTTTCCGGGCAGATCCTCCTTGGCCGCTCAGCATTGTTGGTAGCACGAGGCACAGCCTGCATGCTCCTGCTCTGGCGAATTTCAGTGGGCCCTTTTCAATGCCATCTTCTCATTTCTCTGTTCTAACATTTTGTGTTTTCACCCACAAACATAGAGTAGTTTCTTACAGAAAAAAAATCAGCATTGGTAAAGTCCAAAGGGGCTGTTGGGAGTTATTTTCATACTTAATTCTAAAACCTTTCTCAACAAGCGGTACTTGTACACTTCACATTGTTGCTGCTGGGTCTCTTTTATTCCGGCCTTTCACCTTTTCACTGGCTAAGTCTGCAGGAGGATACTGACTATCCTGTTGTGCTGGTGAATTTTGCATTAAATATTGAAATTCTGACTTCTTGCTCTGCCTTCCAGCTTGTGGAGTTGTCCTGGCATCCTCCAGGAAAGGTTGGGGTATAATAAACAAGTTCTCTGTGGAGACAAACAGTTCTGATGACAAGAATTTTGATAAGTGTTTTGACCCTTTGAAGTATTTGTGCAGTTTCCCGGAGGATTTGCTTTTCCTTTCAGTTGAAAATTAGCTGCTGCTTTATATATGTTGGAGATGTAGCATAATTTTTAAAAACTCTTTTAAATATGGTTGTGCTTCTGAATTTCAGTAATTTTTTAAAAAGCAACCTTTGAATATTTATATTTCCTCTGTGGTTCCCTCTCTCGGTACACTCTGTACATTTTAGAAGACTTAGTGATCTCGTACTTTCTGTTCTTATGTACAGATGGACCAACAATGGTCTGCTGGAAAAATAGTGAGTTGAGTTACCAGCAGCCCAGGTCAATCAGGCTCATGTTTCAAAGAATGAATGACAGTACAATTACAAACACTGGTTTTCAGATTCTGTGGCACTCAGTGTTCAGAAACAAAATTTGTAAAATCAGTGAGAAATACTATAAACCAGTGCTGATCCTGTTTCTCTGATCCAGATCCTCACTGCAAATTTGTCTTACTTAGATAATACAAGTTATAATAAGTCCTAAAGCTCTATGAATACGTTACAGACATTTTTTGTGTGTTTCATGTAGTGTAAAATATATGATATTAGAGACAGTGATTTGAGCTAGGTTAAAATAGTGCCCTACAAACTGAAATTATTTTAGTACTCATCTGGATCTTCAAAGTAGTTTGAATAGTGTCTCTCCTTCCCTCTTTCCTTCCTGAAGTGTGTAGTAGGAGTTTTGTTTCTAACTCTCATGTCAGTACGTGACTGACACTTAGTACAGGTTGAAGTGAGTATCAACATAAGAAAAATTTTAAAATTCAGTGGCAAAGTTAATTAAATTAAGTAAAAAGAAAGCAAGACAAAGGAATGCAACTAATATAAGGAGTATCATACCTGGACCACTTTGCTGTCCTCCATCTCTTTCTGAAAAGTGCATTTGTCAGCTTTCAAGACATTTGTGACATTAAATTGAGTGAAAATAAGATGCAGAAAGTTTTCAATGCTTTACAGGTTTTGCTTTGATTGGGACGAGTGATCTGCAAGTAAGTTCGGCACAGAGTGATAAACCACCTTTTGAGAATCCCCCAAATGCCCTGATCATTCTTTGAGTTCAGATTGCTGCTGTAGTTTCTTGACTTGAGTAATGGGCACCCCCAGAAAAAAAAATCTGTAGGAACTTGCAACATTACATAGGTTTGCTAAAACATGGGAGTAGAAATAAAACCTTTCACCAGAGACTCAGGTTTGCATCTCAAGACTTCAGGAAGCCAGTGCATAACTTCAAAACTGAAGAGTAATGAGATACCCAGCATTGACTTTACGGCTGAAGAGTAAATAGGTACTTAGTATTGCTTTTTTTAACTTTGCAGAAGTTTTCGTTCACCCTGATAACGGCAATGGTGAAGAGCTTGAAAACTGTCTGAGTTGAGAGCACTGGTTATATTGTCTTACGCATTAGCAGAAATCAGTATTTTACTACGCCTAGTTATTAAGATTTACTGAGCTGTTAGATTTATTTATTGCATGTTATTTTCTAGGGCACCTCAAGTAATTTATAAATGTACTCATTGTTTATAATCCCTGGCACAGATGTGTTTTTCCATTTACTTTGTTCTGTTCAGGTTCTCTCTTTCTAAAGTTCTGTTTTGTTCAAAAGTATACAGTATTTAGGATTTGGAGGGTGGGGAGGGCAGGGCTGAAGAAAGAGCACCCTCTTCATTTCCTTTTTTTTTTTTTTTTAAAGCCAAGATACTGTTAAACAAAAGTCAAAGTCTACTTTCCAAGTCAAAAATTATCAGAGTGTGATATCTCTCACATTCTGTATGCTGCAAGCTTTGTTGAGTATCTCCCTCTTCAGGAGCTGACTGTCTGCATAGTGCACACTGGACTATCATCTTAAAATAAGGATGGAGTTACATGGAATCAGAAGCAGCATTGTGACTGTTCCAGTTAGCATAAGGGAATAGAAAACTTACCTGTTCCATTGCTCCCAAAGATGAAATATATCCTATGAAGATGATCAGAGGGCTGGAGCACCCCTCCTATGAAGACAGGCTGAGAGAACTGGGCTGTTCAACCTGGAGAAGTGTTTAGAGAGACCTCACAGCAGCCTTCCAGTACCTAAAGGGGTCTGCAAGAGAGCTGAGAGGGACTTTTTTACAAGGGAATGTAGTGATAGGACAAGGGGGAATGGCTTTAAACTGAGAGAGATTAGGTTTAGATTAGATACCAAGAAGAAATTTTATAATTTTTTCCAGGGTAGACACTGGAATTGGCTGCCCAGAGAAGCTGTGGCAGGAAGTGTTCAAAGCCAGGTGGGATAGGGCTTTGAGCAACCTGTGAAAGGTGCCCCTGCCCATGGCAGGGGGTGGGAACCAGGTGATTTTTACGGTCCCTTCCAACCCAGACCATTCTATGATATGAGAAGGTACCAGACATCCATAGCTGAAGGTTGCCTGAAAAATAATTGAGGGACTGAAGTGCAAGTCTTGGGTTCTACCACTTACTGAAGTGAGCTTTTCAGTGGCAGAGCTTGCATCTGAGACTAAACCAACACATAGCCTTGTTATTTTGCAGATTTACCCGAAATATGTTGATACCTTTTTTTCCTAACCACCTGACCCAACTGAAAAAAATGAAAGCTACATTAAATATTACATAAGAGGTAACATAGATGTTTATTTCTACTTATTTTTTGCATTAAGAATAAAGAATGCAAGTTCATAATTTTCAAACCATCTTAAACAAGAATCTTCCCCTCATGGCAAAACACATTGCTGCATGCAGAAAACCTTTTGACAGCTGTGTTAGGAAATTTTCCTTGTTAACAAAACACACTACATCAAAGTGTTCTGGCAGGTTGTATTGATATCAGCAGACACTGGGGTGGAGAGCAAGTAGGAACTCTATTACGTTTTCTGTCAATTTTGGTTGATGCCTTGCTGCAGGAACAGCTCAATGTTTTCACTTAGAGATTGATTGAGAAACTTGATAGAAAAATGCACATATGCTTTTTCTATTTGTACCACAACATGGTAACTTTTTGAAATTCTGAGGGGTTTTTTTTTCTTCCTGTGAACTTTATGTCAGCTCTTTTAATCTGGTGATTTGGAAACAAGCTAAAATGTTTTCACACAGAAGTCAGCAGTTAGAACTTGAGGTAGCGTGTACCAGAAATGGAGTCTGTTCTTGGGTGAATAACCAGTCTGTAAGTTCTTCAGACTGTACAGAAGAGGTTTCCAGACATCTTGTCTGCAGTACTCACCTTGATCCTATTTTCTGTAATATCTGATGCTTTTATGTTACCTTTCAAAAAAATTCCAAGCCACAGTAGACTGAAGTGCAGACAGCTTGTAAACCAGGTGTGGGTTTCTCTTCACTCTGTAAAAAGTACTCTAATCTTTGTAAGATAAATCTTAAAATGAGATGTTGAGATCCCATTAAACCTGTGCTCTGTTTCAGTCACACAAATACTATATCAAATTGGGATTGTGTGCATCTTTGCCGTACCCTGATTTCATTTTGTCATTGCCTTTGGTCTGCAGCTATGAAGATTAGAAACAACTTTTTGGGCAATTATTTACATCAGAGGACTGCTATGTGTCCCAGCCTCTTGCTCCTTTATGGTCAACCAGGAGAGCCTCATCAGATCTCTTTCCTTTGTGCTCCCTGTGCCTTTTCTCTGCTTTTAAACTTTAATGACTTGGTTTTATTTTGTGTGTCTGGCAGAAGTCTCAAAATACCATGTTAATATAGCTAGTGGGGAAATTGACTGAGTGGAATCTTAATTTCCATGTATTGGTTAAACTTCAGTTACAGATGATCTTTTGAAGAGATTTTAATATATCTGAGAACTTCCGTCATGATTTATTGGGTTTTTTGCTGGTTCTGGGTTTTTTGAGTCACATTTTAACTCAGGAAGAATAGTCTGTTTTCATGGTTGTGCAACTGCTAATTGATGACTGTAGTGGCTGCTTATGTGTAAAAGTAAAATTAAAATTTTATTTATATATGAATGTGTTTGTGTTTAGTGCTGTTTACAACTTGTAAATGAGGAAGACATTCCAGTACCTAATAAGTGTATTTATATGTAACATTCATCCTAATCATATGCCAATCTAATACATCATTATTCACCTAGATGCTTTGGAACATTGGCTAGCTTTTCTTTAACTTCAGGGGTTTTTTTCTGAATACTGCTGCTGGAAATTTCAAGGACAAAAACAAAACCACCTTTTTGTAATGAAACTTTAGTAGGCTTGCCATCTTGAGTCTCAACCAGCATTAGTTTCTAGTGGGGATTTAGCAATAAATGTGCTTTTCTCTATTCTCAACACAAACCCTAAGATTAATTTTGCTGTGAAGTATCTTTAGATCGTAATTAAAACTAAGTTACTCATCCTGGTAAGAGTGCCCAGATAGACAGTACATACTTATCCTACCCTATTAAATTCTCATGTATTAAGAAGGATATGCTGCATGCAATACTTTTAACTTAAAGCCTATTGTGTATTTATGTATTAATGTAAGTTAATAAACAAATGCACTGTAGAATTTAGAATCTGAGAGTGTTGTGTTAAGTACAGGGGAAAACAGGTGAAGTATGAGAATGCTTTCTTATGGTCAGTGGTTTTCTGTTATGTCTTTAAACATGATATCCTGCAATGCAACACTGTTACAGTAATAAGTGTAGTGGAGCCATTTGTGAGTTAAAAGATTGGGTTGTTGCAAGAAGCAACTTTACAGCCTAAGGAGAGCTGGACTGAAGTAATTCAAGGTCCTGTGGTGAAATCATGAAAAGCTGCTGAAGCGTGGCTCTTTACATATATATTAAGTACATTTTAGATTAATTGTCTTCTCATGATAATGGAATAGCTACTGCCTACTCTATTTTATTAGCATTGCCTTATAGATGCTCATGATTATTTTCTGTCTTTCTCTTCCCCCCATCTAAGTGGAATTGGTCGAAATTGGCCATGGGCCTCTGGTGGAAGCAGCATTTTGGCAGAATTTGGGACTTTGCATCTGGAGTTTGTACATTTGAGCCACCTGTCTGGAAACCCTGTCTTTGCTGAAAAGGTTTGTCTGCTCTGTCAAAATCATGTTGTAAAAGATAAATCACATATTCAGAGACTAATATAAATGGGGAGAGATTTGGATTTTCCTTAGTTTTAACCATTTGTCACATTTTCCCTAATTACCTTGGCATGTTTTTGTATTAAAAAGTCAAAAGTCTCTTCCAAAATTATTCTGATGTATGTTCTTGTATATGGCCCTATAAAACATTAAATTTCTGTTTATCTTCTAAATTAGTATCACATTAACAATCAGACTGTAGAGCTTTCTTCAGTTCTTTGCTTAATGGGGTGTAAACAAAACCTGACATTATATTCAGGATAATAACTGGTGTTTAGAGAAAGCAAAGCACCATGGTGATTTCAACAAGTTTACTCTTCAAAATGCTGTCTAATATCACTGCTGTCAGTGAGGTCAGAAAGCTCTTCCATTGCACTGACCTATAAGAAATATTCTTGGAACTCTCTTTGGGGAAGGAAAAAAAAAATCACATCCTTAGACAAAACAGTTGTTGTGCGTACGAATTCTTCCAAAATTTGATAACATTGTCTTCTGGATACTTTTTATATACATGAGCCATGGAAAGAACTCCTCCTTCCCTCAATTCCCACCTAATAATTTTGCTTTGCTTTTGGATGTACTGATAATCAGCAAGTCCTGTTCTTTATAATACATTTAATCATTTATCTTCTTTTTATTTCCTAATTAAAACTTAACTTGTTTTGATTTTGTGTTCTTACTGCAGCCACTCCATGTTCGCTAAAACTGATACTATCAACTTAATAATCTAATTATTGATGAGACTCCAAATGTTTAGCAGTTAGGCTAAAAGCAATAATCAAATCTAAAATTATTTTTGGGTAAGGACTGGGTGGCTTTTCTACAGTACTACTGTCAGCACTGGAATAAATTTTGTGAAGCAAACTCCTAGCAATTTTAATGTATTTAGGGGTAAATTTAAGGACAGCTTCTCTTAAATTTGAACTGGGGAGGGGGAGTGGATGGGAAGGGGGTGGCAGCACTGAGGAATAGCCAGAAACAAATTGACAACGGAAGTTAATTATCTTTTGACATTTATGGTAATTTAATGCATAACATCTGTTCTACTAAGAGACAATGAAAGTGTGTATCTTAAAAATCCTAGCCCATGGTTCTCCTACACAGTGGCATCATGCTCTAGCTGCAAGGTGCTGGAAATCTGTTTATGTAAGCTGTTCTTAAAACCCTTTAGAGACTGCAATTCCAAAGCCCTCTGAGGCAAACCATTCCAGGGCTGGTACACTTGATAAAGAAGAAGAAACACTGGAATAAGCTTTGCATGGAAGTATTCATAGAAGAGCTCATTAATTGAGGTCTAGGACTCGTTGCAGCCTGCATTTGGGCAATGAGTAGTGTCAAGATGCAGGAGGCAGTTTGCATACCACAACAGAAATCCTTCTGCAGCTTGGTATAAGTTTATCTTCTTTTTCAGTAGCTGCTTCTCTGGGTCTCTGGGCACTCAGGGGTTTATAATGAAGCTGTCAGTACCTTTTTGTTACAATTTCTGGCCTGCAGTGCTCAGGATCCTCATTCTCCCAAGTTGCTACATTTGCTTTTTCTGTGAATCCTAAAATTCAGTATAATTCTTTTCATGTGCTCTGCAGTGGATTGTGCTGCTGGATGGCTCCAACTGCAGAGCATCTTGGCTGTAATTGTTTCCCCGGGCGTCTCATTTGTAGTGAGCTCCTTAGCAGTGCCGGCAGAGTGCTTGGGGCTGCCTGGGTCCCTGCTGCTGGGCAAGCTGGTTGTATAAAGCTCAATCAGTTCCAGCCAGGCCCTTCTTTCCAGGCAAAACTCCTTTACAGTTCACTTCCACATCTGAACTAGGTGATAAGCTTAATATTTAATAGCATTTCTGATTTAGGTATACAAGGAATATAAATGCTGACGTAGCTGAGCTTAGTTAAGGCAAATAGCCTCAGTGAATTTCGGTATTCTGTGGAGTCGGGAGATACTCTGCATGGCAAGTCGTGAATTTCGGAGCTTGCTCCTGTTGTGTTGTTTCATTGCCGACAGTTGACACAGAAACTCCAGAGGTTTTCAGGAGCTTGCTTGCATGATGATATCAGCTTTTCTAATAATGCTATGATTGCACAGAGGCCTTTGGGTGTATGTGTTGAATAAGATCGGGGGGTTATTTTTAGGCGTATTTACATTCTTGTATTTTGGGGGGAAAATGGATCAGTGCTCAGTGTTTTGTACCTTCCGATAGGTAATGAATATCCGAAAAGTTCTAAATCGACTGGATAAACCAGAGGGCCTTTACCCCAACTACCTGAATCCCAGCAGTGGCCAGTGGGGCCAGCGTAAGTAGCTGAAGTCTTTCGTACTATGACCTGTCTATCAGTGCTCTCTTTTTAGTCGTTAACTTCTTTTAGTCACTGTTATGTGATTTTTATAAATAAAGAACTTCTATGACATATAGAAACTCGCTTTATGTCAGAGGTTCTATAAAATGTAAAAAATACTACAAATATAAAAATAATAATCTTACTTGCTGTACTGTAATATGCTTTTTCTGAGCTTTCAGTATGGCTTGTGGAAGCAGGGAAATGTATGAATATGTATGACTTTGGAAAGGAATTTGTGCACTACAGAAGTCTCTTATTCAAAAATCTAAAGTGCTCTCTGAAGTAGCTGTATAAGGAAACATTATCAGCTTGTCTGGATCAAATTCCACATTTTCAGAGTTGTGTGGCTCCACTGAAGGAAAAAAAGTAATAAGACAAGTCTTTCCAGTTAATACCAGCTGTGATTTCAGTTGAAATCTAATACCACCAACTGAGGAAGCAAACTAAACAGAAATGTGTCATGGCATTAATCCCCTTGGAACCATTACGGAAGATACCAAAATTAGAAGGAAAAACACTATAAAATACTTTAATTACTTTAATTACTTGAATTCCTTAGCCCCTTCCTGATGACTGAGCCTTTTCTTCTTGTTTGTTGCTTTCTCTGATCTTCACAACACGTTGAAACCCTGCACAGTGTGCAGGATCATGATTCTAGAGACCTACTGCTTTTTCCACTTCTCCTGTTTAGGTTCAGTCTGCCACCATCCTATTCATGCAGCTCAGTGTCTTTCTATTTTTTCTTCCTTACCCTACTGAATGAAAACAAGCAAGATATGCTGTCATGGTCTGAAAAGATATGGGCAGATTAGCTGGTCCAATGGATTATCAGTGTGTGAGCTGGTTGGGCAATACAACAGAGGGAAAGGACTGGAGAGGTTTGTTGATATAAGAGTTTGTTTAGGATGTAGCCGAGGGGGAAGTGAGGTTCTGGACTCCTGATGGGACTGACCACAGTCTGAATAGATAATTTTCACAAAGGCAAAGTCGAGTGTCTGCTCTTTGCCATGACTTAGACAAATGCACCCACCATCCACTTAACGAGAAGCAATGGATCCCCTACCCACTCTCCGCCAGCCAGAAGCCAGGGACCTTAAAGACAAAGGGGAGCAGAAACAGGTTTCTGCTCAGGCTGGCAGGAGAATTCCCTCCCAATATACCTCATCTTCCCAGGTATTCGCATACAATAGTTATGAGGCCCTGGAATCAGAGCACCAGGAAAATGAGAATATGCACAAAGGCCTGTCAGGTTGGACAGGTCAACTAGGGTAAGGGAATGTTGGATGGAAGACTTTCCCTGGGTCAAAAAGGATTGAGTTAGAGAACATCTAGGCAAACTTCATATCCACAAGTCCACGGGGCCTGATGGGATGCATCCATGAATGCTGAGAGAGCTCACAGGGACCATAGTGAGGCTGCTCACAATCGTCTTTGAAAATTCATGGAGTTCAGGAGAGGTGCCTGAGGATTGGAAAAAAGAAAATGTCACCCCAGTCTTCAAAAAGGGCAAGGACGATGACCCAGGGAACTACTGACCCATCAGCCTCACCTCAATCCCTCCAAAGGTGATGGAGCCCCTCCTTCTAGAGGCCGTCTCTATCCATATGGATGACAAGAAGTTCATCAAGAGTAGTCAGCATTGGTTTACTAAAGGTAAATCCTGCTTGACCAACCCGATTGCCTTCTGTGATGTGGCAGCTACCTGGATGGATGAGGGGAGAGTAGTGGATATTGTCTACCTCGACTTTAGCAAGGCTTTTGACACTGTCACAACACCTCATAGGCAAACTCAGGAAGTGTGGCCTGGATGAGTGGACAGTGAGGTGGATTGAGAACTGGCTGAACAGCAGATCTCAGAGGGTCGTAATCAGTGACACAGGGTTTGATTGGAAGCCTGTCACTGGTGGTGTCCCCCAAGGGTCGATACTGGGCCCAGTATTGTTTAACTTATCCATCAACTACTTGGATGAAGGGGCAGATGCCTCCTTGGCAAGTTCTCTGAAAACACAAAGCTGGGAAGAGCAGCTAATCCTCCAGAGGGCTATGCAGCCCTTTTGAAGGACCTCAACAGGTTGGAGAGATGGGCAGAGAGGAACTGTCTGACATTCAACAAAGACAAATGCTGAGTCCTGTACCTGAGGAATAATAACCTCAGGCACCTGTACATGCAGGAGGCCAGCCTGCTGGAAAACAGCTCTGCAGAGAAGGACCTGGTGATCCCAGTGGACAACAAGCTGGCCATGAACCAGCAGTGGCCTTTTGGCCAAGAAGTTCAGTGACATCCTGGGCTGCATTAGGAGGAGCATTCCCAGCAGGTCAAGAGAGGCGATCCTGCCTCTTTACTAAGCCCTATTGAGGCCACATCTGGAGCACTGTGTCCAGTTCTGGAGTTCTGCGCTCCTCAGTACAAGAGACATGGAGCTCCTAAAGTGGGTCAGTCAGAGGCTGACAAATGACTGGGAACTGGAGCATCTCTCCATTGAGGAAAGGCTGAGAGAGCTGGGCTGGTTCAGCATTGAGAGGGAACCTTATCAATGTTTCTTAAGTATCTAAAGGGAGGGTGTCAGAGGATGGACCAGGCTCTTCCCCATGTTGCCAAGCAATAGGATAAGAGGCAACGGGAAGAAACGATGCACAGAAAATTCTACCTGAATATGAGGAAGAACTTTTCTGTGCAGGTGGCAGAGCACTGGAACAGATTGCCTCTGTCTAGGAGAGTTCGTGAAGTGTCGTTCACAGGAGATATTCAAGAACCATCTGGACACAATCCTGTGTCATGTGCTCTGGGATCACCCTACTGGCACAGGGAGGTTGGACCAGATGATCCATTGTGGTCCCTTCTAACGTGACCCATTCTGTGATTTTTGTGATTTTATTGATTAAAATCTATTTTCAAAAGCCTTGTTCACTCTGAGTTAAAAAGGTGTCCAAAAAGGTTGTGCTGCTCAGTTGTATTTTCCCATCAAGGCAAATGCCATTTCCCTTTATAAATTAGAAGTACACCTGTCATTTCCTAGTCTGCTCTGCTGTGAGGCTTCCTGCAGCTCACTCAGCATGCATGAGCATCGACTGTGGTTGGATGTTGGTATAAACACTGACATTCCTTTACAGATCTGAGATGTGTGCCCAATTGTAACACATGTTGGTTCAGCACAGCTTTGCAAGACAAAAATCCCCCAGTGGAAGTGTCGATCCTACAGCTGTAGGCACTGGATTTGGTTAGAGACAATCTCAGCACCTGTGAGACAGATCCAGTTAACTCCTTTCTTGGCTTCTTTAGCCACAGAAGCAGCTTTTTGGTGCTTCATGAGAGCAGATCTTTCTAGTGGCTGAGGCAGTTTGTGACTCTGCCTTATATATTTTAAAGCAGTCAAAACACTTAATCTGCCTTATGGCCTTTGTTATTTCCATATTTTTTAATATAGTTGCGTCTTAAGCACTCCTCATTCACAGGAAATGCCAGTTTTTATTGGTGCGTACAGGAAAATTTATAGCGTACACAAGCTTTGCTTTCCAATAGCATTCAGTGTTGACAAATAAATCGCTTCCTGTGCCTGTGAATGATGGGCACAGATGTTGATGCAGGTCTACCCCTGGCATGCTGAAGCAGCAAAGACAAGTTCCATCTTGTTGCATCTCTTCCATATCAGTTGCCTCCATTTACCAACACTGATTAACTAATTTTTTCCCCGCAGAGAAGATCAGAATGTGAGACTTGAAAAATGTGTTATTTGAGATTGCTTTTCTAGGCTGTTTTCAGCTGAGTACAACAGAAGGAAAAAACCAAACAGCCAAGACCCTTCATTGGTACAAGACAGAATTATTTTCTCTCAAACGTTAAGTGGAGAGGGAGGAATGGTTTCTGAATGTTTCTTCTCCAGCAGTGCTGTAGCTAGGAAGGCCACTGCTGGATCTCTGCCATTGTTCCTGTAAATTCATTTAGCCCTTGTTATTTTGACAGTAAACTGACAGTGATTTGCTGCAGCATGCGTCAATTGGATTTGTCTACTGCAATAATGTATATAATAACAGGGCTTATTATTGATGAAACTCTGCTTGTGCTATTTAGTTTGCAAATGTCAGAGGTTTCTATGGTAATTTATTTAGGAAACCGTAAAGGTCATTTAAATGCTGCTGTTCAAAGATCAGCCCTTGATCATAGGAAATGTTCCATTGTTTTAAGAAACCTCTTTTCCTTTTGGATCATGAACATTTAATTTAAAAAATGGTGTCGTCTTCCCAGAATTTCAATATATCTCATTCAAAAGAGGTTGGAGGGGGAAAAAAGCCTTTTCAAACCCAGATTTGATGGTACAATATATTTAATAGGAAAAGGGACAGGATACATTCAGAAAACTAAATTTTTTTTTACATGTCACAGGCTAGTGGAGGAAAAGGACACTGTTACTATAGTTTGAATAGACAAATATGTATCTTCTACATTTGCATGTCTTTGCAACCTGTCTGGAAGGTAAAAGGAGGCTTTCCATGGAGAGAAGATACAAAGGAGTACAAAAATAAATTCTCTGTGTTCCTTTGAATTCCACCAACAGGGGCATAACTTTGAAGCTAAGATCAGAGTTAGGTGTGAGGAAGTGTGAGCTCAGTATCACTAACCCTTCTGCATCTCGCTTTAGGAGTCTGGATCATCCCATGCAGGTTTTTTTGCTTTTCTCCTGGCCAGAATTTTGTAGTATGCCTCAGGGACTTGCTGTGTGATCTGTGTAATGACATCCCCATCCCAGGTTTCTTGAGTGGAATTTGCAGATCCCTCCTTTGCTGTAAAATTGAGATTTATAGTAGTCCTGGTAAAGCACTTTGAAATTTTTCACTGAAGACTCAATAAATGCCAAATCACTTAGTTTTACCAGGCAGCACCAAGTTTCAAAAGTAAACCTATAGCTACTCTTCTTAACTTAATGGAGCTTAAAAAATCACTTTGCGTGTATATATAGTTGTACTATTTCATGTATTTAGAGGATCCATGCTGAAATCATGATAATGCATCAAAATTTTGCCAAGACCCTTTTAGATTCCTGGACAGCAAGTGAGTGCAATCTTGTACAAGCAGCTGAGAGGATCACTAAATTTCCCCTTATCGGTACAACTGATGTTGAATGTGTGGCTTGTGTGGCGTTAGTATTTGCAGAGTCACATCCTAAATTGTGCAATTGAATAATCACAGCATCTGTAGTACCAGATTGTTTCACATAGTAAGCATAGGGCAGAATAAAGCAGTGTCACAGCAACAATCCTCTATCGATGTGGTGAAGTCCTTTTTTTCCTTCCAAACCACTGCTGAGTTCTGAGAGCAGTCAGGTGTTCAGAAATGTAGTATTATTTTTAAACATATGGCTCAGCATTTTGAAATACCGCTAAATAACCTGAAATTCAACTCTGCAGTAAGGAGCTAAAAGCCTTTTTTATGAAGTGACTTAAATGGAAAGTTGGTGACTAAAAGAGCAATTCCTGCACATTAAGGGAAAGCCTTTATCAAATCAGAGAACACTTTCTACTTTTTTCCCTTTTTAGAATAAAAAAAAGAACTTAGTTTGACATGGTTTTGTATGGAAGAGACTACATGAATTAGAATAGACACATACAAATTGGTTTTTCTTTGCCACGATCTCCTGCAGCATGTTGTGGATATTAAATAACGATGGTATTTTAGCTAGATTAAAAATATAGTAATAAAAGAAATAATTCTCTGTATATACCAGTAAAGTTTTTCCTGAGGTTCCAGGCTTAAGTTTGTTAAAGATGTTGTAGAAATAGATCATTAAATACACTGTTTCAAACTGTAATTGTATTTTATTGTTCTGGCTGAAGATGAAATTGCTGTTCAATCTCTTTCTTCCCTATTAAGATCATGTCTCCATTGGAGGGCTTGGGGATAGCTTTTATGAATACCTGCTCAAGGCATGGCTGATGTCAGACAAGACAGATGAAGACGGCAAGAAAATGTATTATGATGCTGTTCAGGTAAATAAGGCATAATAATCTAATCTATAATAATCCTAAAGAGACAGGCTCTGAGGACAATATGAGAGATCTATGTATTTGCCACCACAGGATGTTTTTCTAAAGAATTAGTTTTTGTTTTAAAAAAGATTTATTCAAATAGAAGTGCTAGAGGAATGCAGATACTGTGGGAAAGGAGAGAATTTTGAAGTATAACTATTTTCTTCTTTTACTGCAATATAGTCAATTGTCTCTGGAGAAGAAAAGTATAAAATAAGCAACAAAAATTGTGTCTACAAGTAGCTCTCAGATAGATGTTCAACTCTTTATCCTGAGTCTTCTCTAGATATAGATTAGTGTGGTCCTTTTCCTTTATATCCAGGAGGGAATTCCTCTCTTATGTTTCAATTCTCTCATGTGTTTCAGCCATGAAAAGTGTTTTGACTGTGGTCCACACATAGATCAATGTATTATGGTAGATAATTAGAAATTAAAATAGAGGTGGTGTTTCAAAGTAACTTTTTGGTACAAGAGCATATGTTTGCCAGCTTCTGCGAAACAGCCAAATTGGACACAAGAGAAAGTTTTATAAAATCAGAACTGTTCATACTTACATTTCTATATGGTATTTTATTTATGATCCTGCTGGTCTGCACTTGGCTTTGTTATTTATGCGATTTCCTTAATATGCTGTTTTGGGAGAAATAATGGGTTTGTGACACCAGATTGAGACTTGGGAAGTATTCAGTTTAAATTCACATTTACAGGCTTTCCTTCCAGTCCTGGGCAAATGACCTATTTTCTCAGTTCTGTGCTTTCATATATGTAGATATATATTAAAAAAGAGAATAATATTACTTCTTTTTTTCCCCCATCCTTTCATCTGTTTTGACTGGAAGCTGTCTCAGGCCAGGACTTTTATCTGTTATTAACTGTGTGTATCTACAGTGCCTCTACAGACAAGGCTTTGAGATGCTAAGCAATATCTGCTTATTCTTTCATATATCTGGAAACACACTGTCCCTAGGGAAGTCATAAGTCTCCTTTTACTTCCCATACACAGAAAGTGGTGGCATTAAAAAAATACAACCATGGTTGCTTATTGCAACCGTCTTTTTTTTCATTAAAGAGGAAAGTCAAGTGTGAAGATTTGAGGGAGGGTGTGATCTCTGGTGGCTGTAAATTTGACAACCAAGTATCCTCTGCTAAGAAAGTCTTGCCTTTAATTTTGTAAGTGCGGATTTGGATGCAGTCAGCCTCATTTTCACTGCTAGCATGGTTTCAACTTCAGAGCAAAAGGTGGATCTTAAATTAGGTTTGAGTGCATTTGAGGCTGTAACATAAGAACAGTGCTGTTGGAATAGCTCAGCCATTGGGTTGGCAGCCAAACAGAGAGAACAAAGTGTGTGAAATTATCAATTCATCTTACCATGGAAGACATTTTGAAGCACCTCAAAGCTGCTTCTAGCCTTCTGCTTCCACTGGTTTAAAAACATGAGGTTTTTATTGAGGTCCCAGCAGGGAGCAGAAGTGGTGACAGCCCCCACGCTACAGGACCGGGTCTCCCTGCTCAGGTTTCAGCTTGAGGAGCAGAATTGCCTGTTCAGCAGCATCATCAGATGTGACAATATCAGTGACAGGGTCTGAGCTCTGCTACATATGACTCTATTTAAAGTACCTATTTTCTTTATGCTTTTTAGCAGTACTAGCTCAGAAACAGTCTGAGCATCATGTCTGACCAGAGTGTTAGTGTTTGAGGGGACCTGACTAAAAATGGGTTTGCTTATGCTGCTGGCTGAATGCTATTTCCAGTATTTTCTGATTGATGGCATTCCTGTTGTCTGTTTTCTGTACAGAGGTACATCTGTAGCAAAGCTGGAAATGAAGTGTAGCGTGAAGTGTAAATGCAGCATTAGGTGTTGCAGCCTGCTGTTGTAAAGTAGCTTGTTCAGAAAGCAGCAGCAAAGTTTCAGCCTCACAGAAGCTGCAGGATGATTGGGCCCCACTGAGATGCCAGGTTCTTCATTGGAGTAACTATCCTGATTTGAAATCCATCCTGATATTGGCTTCATTGCTATCGATCCATTACTTATCTAAATTAAAGCTGATTTAAGTGTCTGCACAAGCTGCAGTCTTTCTTTATGACTAAGGCTGCACAGTTTGGGCATTCTGAGTCTGCTTGGTATTTTCTTAGAGAAATTTCCCCAAGCGCTCTCAGATTCTTTTTAAGACTATGCCAAAGGGAACAGCATGATTATTCCTGGCCATTCAGTCCAGCACATACCCACCAAATTCTGAAAGAGTGATGTGAAGGTTTGATGCCTAATTCAATATCTTCTGCTATCCAGAAACCACAAATGAAAATATATGGTGAGTTATATAGTTCACTATGAAAAGCTGAAATCTATTTAGATAGAGCTTAGGGGTTATTTTTCACACTGTTCTGTAAATCATATTTTAAAAAAAGGAATGCTTTCCGTTAGAATTTTTGTATCACCTATAGATTATATAATGGCTTAAGTTAAAAGCAATAACTAAGGTGTCAGACTAGATTTAAAAACTGCTTCTGCTTGCCACAAAAATGCAGGTATGGCTGAAGCCATTTAAAGAGTTTATTTCTAATGGGAAAAGGGACCAAGACAGTCTTGTTTTGAATACCAGAGCATAGTATGAATGTATAAGGCCATCAGAGGGATTCATAAACTGTAGAATTCACACAAAAAGACAAGTGAATGTATTTTTAATGTAAGTTATTTTTTCTCTTTTGAAAAGTAATAGAAATAATGTCCTGCTTCACATAATACATGAAGTAAGAGATCTTCCTGAACTGTTTTCAATGGATAGCATGCAACATTTAGTTACAGAACAAATGTGTATTCAGCTTTTAGCTATATTTTGAGGATATAGCTGCCAATAGAATAATCCATCACTCTTTGCAAGTATCCAGGACAGGAATCATCTCACTCTTCTCAGTTAACAAGCTGATCTCTGAGACACAATTGAGTAGGTTTAGAAGAGAACATGATAGTTTAGAGCAAAAATGGACCTTGTGGGTTCACTTATATCAGGTCTAGCAATAGCAGTGTCAGAAGCAACTGCATCTAATCCTTCCCTTTTAAATGTGTCAGCCCTCATTTTCTAAGCTGAAGGGCAATTTTCCCTCTATTCCTGTAAATAGGTTGTCTCACACTTGATGTCTGACGGTCAGGTATCTTTCCCAAGTTTTCCCATTACATTTATTTATGGCCATTTCTGCAATCTTTCGGCATCTTACATATGTATTTATTCTCTCTCTCTGACTCTGCCTTCATCCCCTTCTCAGTGTAGTTCTAGGGAAATGGCATATCTAGAGGCTGTAAAGAGAATGGTAACTCATCCCAGAAGAACTTCACAGGAAAAGGGAAAATCCCCCACCAGCACTTCCCAAGCAGCTCAGTTCAGTGCAGCCCTTGGTGGCCGTGTGGTTTCAGGGAGGTAAAGCAGCTGCTTTCTGCAGTTTTACCTTGAGCCATGGCAGCTAGTTCACTTTTGGACATTTAGATTGTTTAGTCTTTCTTACTGGGTAACAGCTGCTCAGAAGTTCCTAACAAGAAAACAGGTGATTTCTGCAGAACATAGCACATGGAAGGGGAAACAATGGAAATGGCCAAAAGAGGAACACGTGTTGTGAAGCAGTGCCACAGCCACTCTGCCAGATTTCAACAGCATTCCAGAAATTGCTGCTAGGCTGGGTTGCACAATTAAGCAATGCTTAATGCAGTAAATGCAGTAAGCTTCTGTGGGTATCAAAAGGGGAAAAAATAATTTTTTGCCTCAAGGTTTTGAGTATTCAGACAGAAAATATATAGAATTCCTTTCTTGGGAGGGTTAATTTTTTTTGGCACGTTGCTAACTTTGGAGACTACTAGCTTTGATATACACTCAGTTTACACACTGTCAAAGGAAGCTTTGATTTTGATTGGGGGATTTTGGGTATACTTAACTGTCAGCATTAAGGACTGAATATTTTTCAGAGCTGTTGATTTCAGCCTTTCAGATAAATAAGACAAATCCACAGAGACTCCTTTCTCATTGGAAGGAGAGGGAAAATGAAGTGTTGTTAGCAAACTGTAAACATGGTATTGGCAGATAGTCCTTTTTAATCTCTGGAGTTTCATGAGGGTCTGTTAAACTGAGGTGAAAGTCTGGTGGCTGGTTTATGCTGACTGCAGTCTCCATTAAGCTGCTTGAAGTGGTTTGCTTTGAGATCGTAGTGGTCTTAAAAACTATGTAAGTGATGTGGACAATGAGAGAACTGCAACACCTCAAATGTAATGGTTTGTCATACTGGGTAAAGCTAAAAGTGATTAATGACTTGAGCATTCAATACTTGAGCACTTCTTGGCATTGAAGAAAATACATAAGCAGGGCAGGCAGGAAGTTGCAAAAGCAGCCCATCTTAGTATGAAACAGTTGGTACCCAGCATTCCCACTGCATACTTTGTTTTGGGTGGTTTTTTTTTTAGTATAGGAGGCAGGAGGCAACTGAATGTAACTTAAATGTGCTAAAATCAATAAACAGGCAGTTTTGTCAGCTGTCATGTTTAAAATGTTTATCACCCAGCTGCACTGGTGTTCTGCACGTAGCGATAGCATGGCTGCATTATGTAGGAACACAAGATTCATTACACTTAGCAGATGAGAACGTCCAGAGGACTCGCTACTCATTCTCTTCACTGTATTTCCCCTCTTAGCAAGAATTTTGAGACTCTCTACAAGTGCTTACAGAAAGCATCAAGGCTAAAGACAGGCTTCTGCAGACTTTTAAATTGTTAATAATTTACTGATAACCACACGATGTCTTAAGTTTCAGACCAGAGAAAGTATTTATTCGAATTTTTGCTTTTTTATGGACTGTCAGGAGAAGCAGCAAGCTTTGATGTTGTTAGAAGTCTTTAAGGAGAATTTTAACTAGAAAAGTCTGGAGAGAAATTGTATGGTTTTTGCTCATGGCTTTGCTCTTTTCAGAGCAGCCATGTCCTTACTGGTCAGGCTATTTTCCCTTCTCTTTTCTGATAACAAAAAAAACTTGTCAGGATCAATAGATATTTATCCTAAGAGTATTCAGAACATGCACAATGTAACATTTGGAGAGTGACTTGATTTGATTCATGCCAGACCATTAATACTCTTTTAAAAATATGAATAAATTTATCCTTCTGGTAATACTCAGCATTTAGTACATTTAGTGCTAGAGCATTGGTGCTCTGAGAGACACTAATAGATCTATATAGTGAAAAAAATAGTGATTTTCAGATGCAAGTAAATTGTCAGCTTACCCCTAGAACTTAATCATATTTTTAGTGATCAGATGAATAGGTATCACAGTAGTTAAATGTTTGCCAATGATTACATTTTAAAAATCTAGGTACTTCCATTATAAGCATTCATATTTCATTGCATATGTAAGCTTGTCTACTTAATGTCTAAGTCCCAAAGCAGTAAGTGCTTTAGTGCATTCAAAATGTTTCTTATCTATTGTGTTTAACCAAATGTAAGTTCCTCTGTGTTCAGATTTCAGTTTTGATTTTTAAAGCTCCATTTAGTAAGCAGTGAGGACCTCAGGATAAGATGCCACTTTTCTTTGGCAGAAGTATTTAAATTATTTGTAACAAGGGCTTGAACTTCCTATTCCAGCAATAAACTCCTTGTAATAAACTCATTTGTATTTTCAATAAAGGATAAATTTGATTAATTACGAAGGTTCAGAAAGAAAAGTATCTATTGCATTAGACCAACCCAACAGAGAAAATGTAACAGAAGTAACAAAGTGACAAGGAAACAGACAATTTACTTAGAAACTCACAGAATGCAAACCCACAATAATCCTGACCTGCTGCTGTGTGGTGTTTCAAAGCAATAAAATGTACTGGTGCAAGCTGTAAATATTAAAATAAATAAGTAAGCAATTGACATTATACATCTTGGAATTATTAGAAATACCACATGGTAGAATTCTCTTTCGTCCTCACTGTTACTTCAAATCATCAAAATACTGTTTATGGAAATTCCTAGGGGAAGAAAAATATATTAAAAGTTTGAACTGAGATAATTTATGGTGCTTTGTTATGAAGATGCCTGCAGAGTTGTAATTATCCCCTAAACAGACATTATAAACTCTTGAAATTTAGAAGTAGAATCATATTTTTGAAGTTTCAGATTTATTAAGGTATGGAAATATGGAACTATCTTGCAGGGCAGTTTTATCTCCAGCTACAGTGACATCTTGAGGCAGGAAATGAAACCACCTGGGTTTTGTTAAAACAGCAGTAATCATTGAAATTCATTAATCATAATTAAGAAGATACTGTAAAAGGATAGGTAAAATGCCTAAGAGCTAGAGGTGGCAGAACTGTGGGATCACATTGCAATTTGAGGTTTGTAATTTGTTTTCTCAGCTCCTTCAGCAGAATTAACACTTCTGTGGCACATGTTTATTTAAAATTTGAGCAGCCTTGAGGAGCAGGTCATTTTTCCTGAGAAGCCTCCACCTGTGCTCTGCAGGCATCTCAGTTAGTGTTTTTGTTACCTGTCAGTGTAATCCACCAAAAGAACACCTGTAAAAATAAGCTTATTGATTAGTTTTTAACTCATTTGAACAGTGAGATGATTCAGTTCTGGGTCTTCTGTGTTTCCCTATAAACAATACAGTGTTTTAAACAACTCAAAGGGTAAATGAAGGACTTTGCAACCATGAAATCAAGTCAGGGATGGTGAAGACATCATTTAAGATGTGTGAAAAGATTAAAGAAGTGAAGAACTGACTGAGGAAGAATGGTTATTTATTAGGAGGGTCCAGTTCTGCTTAATTTTGCAAGGGTAAGAACTGGCAGGATAATCTGTAGGTTAAGGAACAGGTTGATAAGCAGAGAACACAAAACATATTGCCTTAACAATGAGGGCAGGAGGGGGAGGAAATCAGATTGGGAAGAGCTGAAGTTTTTCCTTTATGCTGTCAATAACAGAGATTCCACAAACATGCAATTTGCAATCCTTCCTAATGTCTCATTCACTGTGACAGATAGGCAAGGGCATAATTTTAACATGCAAAATCATGAGAAAGACTCCAGTAGTAATACAAGGAGCATTTGAGTCACAATTCAAACTGTAAAAGGGACTGTTAGTGTTTCTAATTGAATGCTCAAGCATTTGTATAGTTGTTGCTTCAAAGGAATAATTTCCCACAAGATGGAGAAAAAAGTAATTTGGCTGAAGGCTTTACTGCAGTGAGGTCTGTAAGCAGAGCCTTAGGTAAAAGCTTAAAAAGAAAAGTTGCCAGGAGCTGTAGGAGCCCTAAAATGTTACTCTGGCTCTAAGAGCTTATGGGTACATGACATACCATATGCCACACCGGCTTTACAGGTAGTAAATTTCTTTAATTATCGGTAAAATGTTTATTTACCTTTAGTTTCCCTATCCTTTTTTGTGCACTACAATCTCAAATCAGGTTGTCTCAATTTTTTTATTTCAATTTTTTTTTCCCCACTCCCAGGTAACATCCTATTACTCTCTTTGGTAATATGCATTTGTAGCCACTTTTTCTCTTCCAGCCTTTTCTGGTACACTGTCTCTCTGCCCTATCTTGATGGAAAGAAATAAATTACTATTTGAATTACAGAAATACATTCTGGAATGAAATGAAATTTCCATTTACTTAAAAGAAAAACTGTACCAGCTCCAAATAATTATCCATCAGTAATGTATTTTCAGCTAATCAAAGGCCACATTCTTCTAGCTTGTTTTATTGTTTTCAGATGGTTTATATTGAGAATATTATTAATAACAGTAAGAAGAAGTAATAATCTCTACAGTGATAAATATCACAGACTTATGGAATCACTTGGGTTGGAAGGGATCTTAAAGACCATCTCATTCCAACTCCCTGCCATGGACAGGGAAACCTTTCATTTGCTCAGAGCTCCATCCAGTCTGACCTTGAACGCTTCCAGGGATGGGGCATCCACAGCTTCTCTGGACAATGATTTCCAGTGCCTCACCACCCTCATAGGAAAGAACTCTTTTCTAATATCTAATCTAAACACACCCTCTTTCAGTTTGAAGCCATTCTCCCTTGTTCTGTCACTACAGGCCCTTGTAAAAAGTCCCTCTCCATCTTGCCTGTAGGCTCCCTTTGGGTACTGGAAGGCCGCAATTAGGTCACCCCAAAGCCTTCTCTTCTCCAGGCTGAGCAATCCCAGTCCTGTCAGCCTGGAGAGGTGCTACATCCCTCCACCTGATCTGCAAACAGTGCAGGAAGGAATTATTTGTAGTTGGGGAGCAAGTTGACAGAGACCTGCAATTCAACTAAATGTGCCCCTTGAAGTGAGTACATAATTATATCAAAATAAAAATAATTTTTTTTAAAGTATGAAATTCAGAATCAATTGTACCAGACAGAGCTTCTCACTTCGGTGGATCTTTGTCACCCCACTGCATATTCTCCTTTTATGAAAACTTGTTTTACTCACTTGATTTCCCTGCCAGAACTGCACTAAGGCACTGCAGATAGCAAGTATCTTTTCCCTATGGGAACGTAACCTTTCCTTCCCATCCTGCCCTTAAACTTCAGATTTCATGTCTAGGTAAAAATGCTTAGTGACCTAGCATGCCGTTAATAAAGACAGACATATTGGTATAGGTATTATCTAGCACTCAGGGACCCAGGATTGTACAAAGTATGACAAGGCAATCTGGGAGTCTGTGATATATCTAATAACTACCTCATAAAAATAGCTTTAAATAAGATGGTTACATAATAAAATAACTTTTAATAGACATATGTACTAGTTCTTAATAGGCCCCATTTATAAAACTGAGATGATTTGCTTTACTAAACACGAATACTTAAATTGGAAATATATTTTTATTTTGTGACATTCTTGGTATCAATCAACATCAATTTGTTAGTTTCTTAACACCAGTTTGTTAGAATAATTTTAAAGTTCTTGGAAGTCATCTTTTTTCAGCCTGAACTTTAATCTTAAGCCAAAAGAGGGGAAAAAACTCGCAAACACTAATTAGTATCACAAAATCCATTTTTATACTACAAGAATCAACTCTAGTCTAGTTAATATAGTTCAAAAGTGCATCATTGCTGTTGTGTCCATCAGATACAGTAATGCTTCATTCTGTTTTTCAGTCATTACTTTTTAAAAAAAAATGCAATATAGGTAAATTTAGTAATCAATCTATTTTTATAGTTGTTTACTTTTTAAATAAATTGTGACCCAACAGCTAAGTGACCAGCAGAGTTATCACCTACTTTCAGAACTGCTGTTTTGGTGAGATGGGAGATACCGTGCTGAAAGGTTAAATGAAATGCCATTAAAGTTTTTCCTTTCTCAACTTGGTTTTAGGTAGCTTGTTGTTAGAATGCCCAAATAGGTCTGAAAGCTGTTTCCCACAAAATTGTTGTGTGTTTTCTCACCTTTCCCCTTTCACATCTAATTCCTCTTTTCACGGGTTAAATTATGTGGGATTTTTTAAAACACAATTTGTTTAAAGCACAGGAATTTTCATTATTTACTTCTGCTTTAAAATTTAGGTCTGTTTTCCAGTATGTACCTAGTGGTAAAAATATACAATCAAGGAGGAAACAAGGGGTGGAGGAGTTTTCTGAGCTAATAGTGGCTCTGGATCTGGGCAGGAAACATCCTTACTAAGTGCTTTGCACTAATATTACTGAAAAACAAAGTATAGTTTTCAATGTGACCTCCTTGGCAGAAAAAAAATTAGTACGTAAAAATTGTACAATTATTCTACTGATGCTTCTAATTTAGAGAGGAGTTTTCATGCTTATAGGAGCAACCTTTACAAATGCTTAAATGGGGAGAAGTAACTACAATCACTACTTTGTCTTTATAAAACTTTTTCAAAAATCCTGGCTTTTTTATTAATAGTTGTCTGTAGTGATATTTTTTAATGGTTTTTTTCCTTGTATAATGCATGTTGAGCACTATTTCTGGATCTTATGATTTCAACAGAACAACCAGAGCACTGATGGATAACTGAATGTATGACAGAGTTATCTCCTTTCCATTACCTTTGAAGAGTAATACCTTACTTTCTTTGTGGGCTTCTAATTAATGTGCTCTTCTGCATCTCCTCTGTTGTTTTAATTCTATTCTTCCCACAAGGGAAGGTTGCCTTCCTGGATTTTGTAATTAGTGACCATACATCACCAACTTCCAGTTCCCTCTAGATCTGTGTATTTTTATTCTGCTTAGGTTTTTCTTTTCCAGAGATCTCAGTGAGACCCTACTATTGATTGATAAGTAGAGGATTTCAGTTTGGGAGGGGAAACCCACTGGACTTTGGGAATGCCATCTAGACTCGGGGGCCTTACATCATTCACTGCACACACTGAGTCAAGTGTTTTGAATATCAGTTATGACTGCATATAATTTACACGAAATTATATCAGTAACCACCTCCTTTAAGTCAGAATTAAAATGGGAAATACAAGAAGCTGAAGTGATGGCTAATCACTATTGAAAGTTAAATTACTATTAAAAGCTAAATTACCTGAAACTGCTTAATGTAGAAAGGGAAAAAAACAAAATAATTCTAAATTTTAAGTGTATTTTGTAGGTCTTTCCAACATTTTTATAAACCATACCCTGTAAATTGCTCCAAGTTGAAGCAAAATTAATCATCATTACTGATATATGTTAGTCTGCGTTGGTTTGGCTGCACTTTGAAGTTATGCTGGCTCATATTATCCATTGCATTTTATGAGCAAAGGCAATACAGAGCAAAAACAACCACCAGAAAAGACAGTTTTGTCCGTTGCACTTTACCACATGGACCTTTGGTTTGAGATGATGTCCTTCTGCAGGCCATAGAGACCCACCTCATCCGGAAGTCAAGCGGGGGTCTGACGTACATCGCCGAGTGGAAGGGCGGATTGCTGGAACACAAGATGGGACATCTCACTTGTTTTGCTGGAGGCATGTTTGCTCTGGGAGCAGACGGAGCACCCAGTGACAAGACAGGCCATCACATTGAGCTGGGTGCTGAAATTGCCAGGACTTGCCATGAATCCTATGATCGTACACGTGAGTGCCGTATTGCAGATTTTGGCTGCAGAGCGTGCCTTCGTGAAGGCAGCCGCTGGTGTTTTTGCATAAAGCTGAATGAAAATTGTAGCACGGTGAGAACTGTTCATCCTTTCTGAGCAAATGCTGCTTGCCTTAAGAGTAACTTTTTAAATAGCTGCTCTGTTTTACAAATAATTTCTGTGCACCTGAAGCATATCCCCTCACTGTGGTAATTAACATGACAGTTACATAAGAGTAATTAACAAGCTTTTTTCACTGTGCCAATTTCTGTATAGCTGAATACAGGTAAGAGAGGGACTCTGTTCATTTATGCATCAATATAGGTATTAATCACGTTTTATGCACAAAAGAATATTTTACACTTAGTTCTGTTGATACAATGCTGCAAACAATAGCATTACACAGAGAAAGTGGATTTCTATGCAGGAAATTTCTTTGGGTTCTATCATCTTCTTATAGAAATAACCCTGGCAGCATTTCATGTCCCAGAGTGTATTTTCCAGTTTGATAGAGAAAAGTAAATATCCTCATCTTTTAGGCAAAATTTCACTTGTTACTAGTTACATGAAGTCTTCCAGAATGCAAATGTTAGCATTGCTGTTCAAACTGTAACTGCTGTTTAAGGCATTGGTGAAGAATAGCTCTCTCCTACTCCAAATTATTTATAAAATATTAAAAACAGGAGGAGCCGATATAATTCATCTTTCATAAATTATATAGTTTTGGGTAACCTGGCTTTGTGCCACATAAAAGGCTAGTTTGATTCGGTAATTTGAGGGGTTTGGTTTGGTATGTTACGTAATTTGAAACCTTTTTTTAATGCCTTTATTTTAGTCTGTGCTTTTATATTGGCTAGGCATGAAACTGGGACCAGAAGCCTTCAGATTTGATGGTGGTGTTGAGGCCATTGCTACAAGACAAAATGAAAAATACTACATCCTACGACCAGAAGTCATAGAGACCTACATGTACATGTGGCGGCTCACTCATGATCCAAAGTACAGGGAGTGGGGATGGGAAGCTGTTGAGGTAATGTTCTGTTGGACTTCTTTGTTGTTAAATCCTAGTAAATATTGTTAAGTGAGCTATTGAATGATACCTGGACATTGTTCAGCAGTTGGAGAGTAAATACTCATTTTAAATCAGTGATATCAATTCAAATTTCCAGGGATTCATTTGCTAAATAGATGAACTAACATTATTTTGACAAAACCAAATACTGCTGATATTGTATAATAGAAAAGTACTTTGTGATTTCTCCTTCTTATATACTTCTAGGATTAGGGGTCACATTTGGATGTACTGTCCAAGACGTTGAGTGTTGCTGCATGGGAATGGAAAGTGCAGACGTGTCATATTTGAGCCTTGGATATGGAAATAGGTTTTATTAAATGTGTTTTCAGTAATTGTACAAAGGTGATTTTAATTAAGGTGACAAAGGCCAGGATGAAGGACTAGATAGTACCGAACATTTAAAAATTTGTCACTTTCAAGAAGCATAGGTTATTTGGACAAAACTCCTTAAATGATAGCAATCTCTTCTAGATTTGAATTTTTTTGTCCCACTGGCCTTTAAGCTTCAACCAGTCATGCTGAACCTAGCTATTTGTGTTTGTCTAGCACAAGCCTTCCAAAAGGGCAGCTAGTCTGCACTGCAAAAAATGGGCTTGCCAAGTCCATGGTTTCCCTTATTTCAGCAGCTAATCACTCTTTAAGGTTGAGAGCTTTAGATTTACCATGTTTTACCCTCCAGGTGTGGGTCCTTATTACACTTCTCTGAAGTTCCCTTGTGTCCTCCTCACACTGATGTTGCCCTTGCTAAATTATCTGAGGTCTGATAGGAAATACAGCAAGCTGAAGAACATTATTTTTCTGGCTCTGTATACTTAAGAAAAATTTAAAAGAAGTCAAAACTCTCTGCAGTATTTTGTTCACAGTGACCTCTCTTGTGCAGAGGTATTGCTTTCAAGGATTTCAAAAATGTCCTGTTTATCACTGTAGCTAACACCTCATGCTTCTAGAAGTGTATGATTACAACCTTCTCGAAGGGGCTTACACCACTAGTTATAGAAGGTTGCTCTGCTCTAAGGGTAGAACATGTAGACTTTTGTCCTACAATTTCTCATCCCTAAGGGACCCTACTGGAGAGCTGTTACGGTTATGACCCCATAAACCCAACTCCCTTCACAGCAAGCAAGATGTGTAAATGTATTCAGTAGTCACTGTGTAGATACTGATCGTATCAGAAGTGTTGTGCAAATGCTGTTGAGCATTGTGGAAAAAAGGGTGTTTCAAGTTTGGTAGTTAGATATCCTCGAGGAATTAAATTTAAGGCAAAATCTCCTTTCCAAAAAAGGATAGTAGTATTAACTATACTTATATGCTCAAAATTCTTGTCTGAGTAATCACGATTGTTCCATACCTGCAGTGAGCAGTGTGTTCAGCTAGGCAGAGTGTAGTTATTTAGGGCATTGTATTTGTGTCCCTCAGGTGTTGGCTCTGGGGTCCTGAAACAATAGGCTTCTGAGTTAATAATTCCAAAGCAATTGGGGTTTTAAAACCTCTAATTTAGAGGGCTGTTCCCTTACTTTCTTCTTTGCTAACACCACCCATAGGCACACATTATACTACTGGAATCTTCCCAGGCAGATTGTAATTGGCATATTTACAATGGCTGTTTATGGAAGTCATCCCATCAGGCTTCAGCAATGCCAACTGTTCCTTCTCCAGGAGATGTTTTTCCTGACTCATTGTTACTGCCCACACTGATAACATTGTTATAAACAATTGAAATGTTTTCCTTATTATTATTCTTTACCCTGTTGGTTCAGTTTGTTTGTGTTTCTTTCAAGTTTGTACACTTGTTTACCTTCTTCGCGCTGCCCTCGTGTTCCTTGTTTAACCATTCTTGTGGTTATTCTCAATCTGGCTCTAACACAGCCTGTGTGTGGGAGATGCAGCTGGTCCCATTCTGCCCGGGGCCCATCCTCCACTGTCCTAATGTGCAGTTGGGTGTTTCACAAAAATAAATCTTACAGCTTTCCAGAAGTTATGCAGTCAATTGTAAGTTTAAAATCTTTTTTCTTCCTGTTCTCTCTTGGTGTTTATAGCCACACAACTCTGCCTTAATACAGTATTTTTGTGTTACAGCACATATCATGCTAGCTTACCATAGCTATTTCATAAGTTCTGTTCCCTCTTGCTCCTTAATGTTGCCCCAAAGAGCACATCAGCCTTTCTGTCCTTGGGGAAGTCCCCAGCCAGTGAAGGTCGTTGGTTTAATTACCAGCACCTGTTGCAAAAAGGGGACCCTGAGATACAAACAAGAAAAAAGAGGAAACAAATAATCAGACCATTTGGGTTTTATCCAAAAGAAGTTGTTCTTCAGGTTTTTCATGTCCATTTTCAACTCATTACTCTGGCAATAAAAACTCATTAGGTTTTTTTTCCCAGTGCCCTTGTAGTAGAAAAGGAGGCTGTTTTAGAGTCATGACTTCTAAGCTCTCTGACAAGTCTCTTGAGTCTTTCTCTAACTTCATAGAGTAAAAATATGCTATAGCCTCTCCATTTTTTTCTTTGTGAATTTGCTTTGCTGCTTTGAGTCCGAGGTAATTTTGTATGTACTTCAGCAGCTGGAGAAAATGCAGTTATGACCACCAGCAATATCCACTGTTACTGAGTCAGAAAGGTTTTATCAGCTTAGCTCATGAAAGCCTCCCTTTCTGCATTATAAATGTGGCACGTATTTTAAATTCGTAGCACTTCCTTTGTTTTTCCCTTTATGATAGTTTGAGACTGTCAGCCAGTTTTCACTGTGCTTGATGTTTTCCATTACTGTATCATAACTGATCCCAGCCACCCTCATTTTCCGAGAACTACCAATTTAAAATGTGTTCGATTGCTTCTTCCTGCCCACAGCTACCCTGTGAGCATCACTGTACTCTGAATCTGCAGGAAAGGGCACAAAAACCCAGCACTGCCAGGATGGTTGACAACCTAGAGCCTTTTTATCCTGCTAATCCTGCAGGTGGATGTCCTGTTCCTTTAGTTAGGTGGAAAGTAGCTTTGAGGGATGAGATGCTTCATATTTGCATTAAGTAGATACCACCAGAAAGCCAACATGGGGCAAGTTAACCCCTTAGTTTACATCACAGCAGTGCCTTCAGGTACCTTTATGATGCCTCTGAACTCAAACAAGGCTCTCAGTACGTTAGAGCATATGAAAGGTAAATGCAATTTGCTTTTATTTTACCTCGCCCTGTTTAGAATGCCTATATTTCCTTGCATAGTAGCCTTATCCTTCAAGTTCTGCTTCTGCCATGCCTTGAAAAACATCATCCTTTGTTTGACATTGAAAATCCAGACACAGGTGCAGCATTTTGAATTCGTTGCAGGTTGAGGTAGACAAGAGGGACGGAATACCAGCCAAAGGAAATCACTTCTTTAAAGTGAAGTATATTTGTCATTTAGCAAAAGTGTCCTGGAAAATTAAAGAACCTAAAGACACATAAGAAAAGACAAATAGGATGTTATATTTTTAAAGGATCTCTTCTGGAGAAAAATCTCTTTTAAATATACAATAGGCAGCTTACTCTCTGATGAAAACTAAGGAGAGCCTGATCTGCAAGCCAAATGTGTGCAGACAGCTACAGGGACTCCAGCAAAATCAAGGACATTTAGGATATCTACTCACAGCAAAACACAGATCTTGAAGAGTCTTTAGAGCAGGGGAAGGTGATGAATACCTCAGTAATTATTAGTGACTTTTAGTCCCATCTGTCATCAGAAAATACTTACTCTGCCTGGTTTAGATATATCCTCTGCCTTGCTTTTTTCCTTGTGTGTTTTGAAATGCAGCATCTTTCCCTAAATAAAGTCTATACATGATGTACTCACTTCAGTGTTACTTGTAGCAACTTCAGAAAGGGAGCAACTAGTTATCTCCTGACTCTCTGTTGGGGATTGGATAAAGCCCCAGGTATTTCTACCTGAAAGTTGTTGCTCCAATACCATCTCCACAGCATGTTTCACATACTGTTTCACAGTAGTGTGGTCCTGAGTGAATGTAGTAATCCACCATCCTTACTGTCATTTTCATTGCAAGAAGTTATTTAGGGTTAAGTAGCATTTTCTGGTTTGTTTTGGTTCTTTTTAATAATGTGTTGTTTTAAATATAATAATCTTAAATTCCCTTTACTCCTTCATTGTACTGCATGATACCAGAGAGTTTTTGTAAAAGAGAATAAGAAAAATTAAGAGAGTAAGAATACTTGTGGCCTTGTTAAATAGGTAAATTAGAATGATAAAAAATATTAATTAATATTTTAAATATAGTTGTGATAAGATAACCAATATTCAAATAAAGTATTGGATAGCAGTATGTTTAAAGAAGTTATGTCTCATACATAGGTATATGGGTACCACTTTTCTATTGCAAACACCTAAGATAAAGAAAAGCAACAGTTTATTGAATACTCTCACTGTATATACCTTCTACGGTTCCAGCATCTTCTTTGCCCTTTTATATATACTCTTCATCTGTTCTTTTTTCTCCTTCAAAAATATATCTCCTTCAAAATATAGGACATTCCTGTGGGCATGAAAGAAATTGTATTTTTAGGTGGCCAATGTACTCCTTTTTGTTGTCAAATAGGAATCAGTCACCTGTTTTACACCTTTTAACCGAATACAGAGTTTGGAAACTAGCTAGAGAAAAACATATTGTTATTGTTACAGCTAAATTATGTTATGTTAAGTCCTGGCTCTCTGTCTACTCCTGTGTAACACACAAAGCTTTTTCAGAGAGGTAGCAAAGAAAACTATGACTGCTGCAGAAAATAAATTCAGTCAGAGCCCAAAATCACTGGTTTCCCATTGAAAAATTAAATAATTGCAAAGAGAAGCCATACAACTTACACAGAAAATGGAGAGTTGCCTTTCCTTTTTTTGAAGGAACTTGCAGGAGGTAAGGAAAAGACTGATCTTTACTATGGTGTTCAATTCTATCACAATCATTTTAAGTACTAAAATATGACCAGGAAAGGTATGTATAGGTAACACAATTTCGAAAGGCTGAGAAGTTGGGAGAGAAAGGCTATTGTTACTCCTACCAAAAAGAGGAAAAAGAATATAAATGAAAATCCATGTCTTTAAATCCTTATACCCCTGTATGTTTCCTTCTGAAAGCTGGTTTGTGTTCACTTTTTATTCATTTATTATTTTGCTTCTCTTCCTAAATGTAAAACTAGACAGGTGTGCCTATGTCTTTTTTTTAAAGAGCTTTCTCTCTAGGGCTTTACCAAGCTTTCATCTCTTCATCAAAAAAATTGTGGCAATTGTTTTTTGCTAGTTTTTTTGTCAAACAGAAAAACTGAGAAATTATTCATTTTTTAACTCCACTGATTTGGGTGTTTTCTTCCCTGCTTCAGGCACTGGAAAAACACTGCAGAGTAGATGGTGGCTATTCTGGCATTAGAGATGTTTATAACAATCATGAAAGCCATGACGATGTGCAGCAAAGTTTCTTCCTTTCAGAGACACTCAAGTAAGTTAAGAAAGTTGACTTTCATTAATGTGAAGTAGTTCTATGTATCATCTTTACAGATAAGTATTTATCATTAATACCCTTGACACTCATATAACAAAATCTGAGTGAAATAGCAGAGCTTTTCTTAGGTGACAGGAAGCCAAATTGCCTTTTTTTTCCTCCAATCTATGTCAATAAACTAAATTCCCTGACTTCTGGAAATGATCTTTACTTCTGATAAAGGTACTTGATAGTTTTTGAGAAATTGCATCTGCTATCTTTGATAGGATCTAATTATCTATGCCAGCACTAATGAAACAAATTGACTAGACAGAGAACTTATCAAGCTTATATTGCATACTTTTCATTTTAAAACTTTAGAAAAAGAAGAAAAAAACAACTTCCATGGAAAGCTTGCAGGGCGTGTTAAGAGAGAAAACCAAAAGCTTTCATTATCTATTATCATCTCCTAAATTTTTAATGAGGTCAAAATTTTGTCTTGATCTCTTCAGTTCTGGGGGCTTTTTGCTGTGCAAGAAAAAATCAGTCATGCCATCTCAACAGGACGTTTAATACTTAAGTAAATGAAATATGAATTATTATATGTTTTTCTGAAAATCACTTCCCTGATATGGTTTCATTTCCTGGTTTTTTTTCTTGCCAGGTACCTGTATTTGCTGTTTTCTGAAGATGATCTTCTTCCATTTGAACACTGGGTCTTCAACACAGAGGCTCATCCTCTTCCTGTTCTTCACAAAGATGATGGGAATAAAGAAGAAAACCAGAAATAGATGAAGATTAATTTATACTTTGTTTCATTCCTTACGTTTCCAGGACTTGGGCACATGATTTGGTTTAAATTCCTAAGTTAAATTTTTTAGTCAAGTGTTTTGCAGTCTGTTTTCTTTAACAGTAAATATTTATGAATGGACCCAATTAATTACGATAAAACCTCAATCCTCTAATTCAGATGAATAACTTCTTAGAAGTGAAATAGGATATCTTCCCAAATTCTGTTAGGCTGCAGTGTCATTTTGGCCAAAAAGAGCAGAGGGTCTGCCTGTTACTTGTTTCCTGTTATGCTTTTAATTTGACTGCAAAATTCTTCTCTCCTCTGTGAGGAGATGTATGCTTTAAGCTGTAATATTTTGCCATGTTGCAAAAAGCCATATTGAATTAAGTATAAAGAGCTTTTTTCCTTTTTTCTTTTTTTTTTTGTTCTATGTTAATTTGTTTTGTGTGTCATCCAGGACAAATCTTGTGACTGTGACAGCCTCTTCTTATGCGGGTCTATCATTACTTGGTAAAGTATCTGATGTATTTCATTGTCGGTGAAGTCTACATAGGGATATTTTCATCTCATGCAGACACAACTCTGAAACTGCAGTATAAGTTAGATTAAACTAGTTTTTGTGGATCTAGCACATTAGTTAGCAGACCTTAGTTTTTCAGGTTTTGATTAGAATATTGTAATAGAATAAATTGTTTCCTCCCTTTTCTAAGTGTTGTTATTCTTACGTCTTTAGTCAAGCTACTATGGAGTAAAATAAGGTAGTCATTTCATACTAAGAAAGGGACTATTAACCTTCTTTATATATTTAGTCCAATAGCTTTCATTTGGTTGGTTGGCAAAAAAAAAAAAACACTTTCCTGGAAGCTGAGAATTATATCAGATACAATTTGTTTGTTTTTCTGTTACTTTTGCAAAGATTTTGGTAGGTTCAGATTTGACACCAGACTTGATGGATAATTGTCACAAAGCAATTTAAAGTATCTATATGAATAGAGGCAGACGTTCAGATGCCTTGAAGAAAACCTGCCTCCTCAAAAGAAGTCATTCAGAGAGGAAGTTATCCTGCATTGAACTAAAAATTTCTGATAACACTGTCTTGTCTCAAGTAACAGAAATGCAATGTGCTTAAAAAATATTCCCTAGAGTAGAGGCCTGGCTTACTAAGAAAGGTAACAGCTTTGCCAAAAATGTTTTGCTCTATGGTATTACCAAAGGGAAAAAGAAATGAGGCATGATTAATTCCTGTTTCTACTTGGTTTGAAGTGGTTTACATTATTTTTAAGTCTACCTGTGTTTTCATTTAGTGATGAGATGACTTCCATACATTTCAGGTAGGAAACACCTGGCTTCCCATTCTGAGAAAGAACATTATTCATTGATTGGACTGCAGTGAAACAAATCTGGTTCTGAACAGTAACCTTCTTCAGTGGTATTTAGTAAGATAGCTCACATGTCCAGCATTGCTAATCACAGCTGAGGGAACACATTTGTTTAGGCTTGAGAGTACATTTTTTCTATGCTGATAGAGGTCTGCAATGGAGGTGTTCTTAGGTAGAAGCCAAAAATATCTAATTACACGTTCATATATAGCAGCTGGAAGCTGACCCATAGAGTTTGCCCTCGAGTCTGTAAAGACAGCAGTGCCTGTCTGCCTGCCCTGCTGACACAGGAGATGGCATGTGCCACGTGAGCTGCCAAAGACCTTGGTGTAGGGGACAAGGCAAGGATCTGCTGGTGCTCCAGCACAGGCTTGGCAGAGCTGAGCACTTCTACGTGGGAGTTATTTGGGCATCTTGGTGAGCCTGGGCCACCCAGCACTGAGAGAATGGATAGAAATGGATCTGCAGGTAAAGCCTGCTTACACGGAGCCAGCACAGCAGCTCAAAACTTTTTGCTTTACCAGTTTTTTAATTATTATTTTCTTTTTTAAAATATATATTCCCTCATGTCACAGCAGGTTTCTGAAACCAACCAAGCAAAGAGGTCTTGACTCACTCCTCTCTTGAAAAGCAGAAATTCTGCTGCTTTTGATTCTCCAGAATTTGTACCATTGGAGAATTATACTTCATTGTATTTCTTTATAAATAGTATTTATAAGGGAGATTTTTTTTTTACACCCCCTGAACTACCATAGCTGTGAAATAAAACCAAAATATTTCTTCTCTTTTTAACATGTAACAATAATTACTTTCCCCTTAGTTATGTTTATTGGGTCACCTGCTGCTACTGCCTCCCACCTGCATGTGCTGCTTTAGCATTCATCTCAGTTAAATAACTACAAAAGCTCAGGCGGAAACAGTCTTTGAGAAGTGTGTTTTCTAAGCCACTTTCTACAAGGTTTTCTTAACCAAGGTTTGCTTCCCCCAGCTGTCTGTAGTGATCTTGCTGGTACTTAGTGAGCTGAAGGGAAGAGTAGAGAAGCAGACAGTTCTTCTCCATGTTTCAAAAAGCAGGCTGCAATCACACGGTTGTGTGTGCGTTGGGTCTTATGTGCTTAAATATAAGCATCATGGCTGTTTCCTTGTAATACAGACATTTCATATTAATTTTTCTTAGTGTGGGAGTTAGGGTGATTTGAAAGAGCACAAATTTGATGTGACTGGTATTGGTATTCAGGTTGTATGTACAAACTGCACTATACTGTACTTTTTGTAAACTAATGTAAGTAGACGAGAAGATTGTACAATGTGTAGATCTGCCAACTGTAAGAAAAAAACTTTTCATAAACTGAGAATATATCAATTTTTCTTTTTTTCTTTTTAAATAACCCCAAAACACCAAAGTTAGAGCAACCATTTGAAATAGTCCATATTTACCACTGCCTGTTAGATCAGTAAGATAATATGCATTTTAATTCCCATTCACTTAACTGACTTCATGGAAGTGGCTAGTGATGGTGACTTTGTGTTCCCAGTCATTCATAAGAGCAAAAGAAATTGCTTATTGTTGGGGGGTGGGAGGGAGCAGACAGGGCCATGGACGCATTATCTTTGCGTAAACACACTGCCCACACTTCCATTTCTTTGTAGAATAATAATGCATTTAAAGCTGCGTATGCTGAGTCCCAAGAGGTAGATCACTTTAAATGGCACCAACATTGTTTCACAGGGGGAAAAAAAAAATATTTTTTTGATTGTTTGTGAAATAAATATTGCATATGTGTTGGTTATACACAGATTTTTGCAATGCCCAATGGCTCACTGTTTCTATGGTGACTTCATACATATCCATTTCTATCGTGTATTTAAATTGGTTTTTATTTGTACATATTCCATTTAGTCTTTTCATCTTTATATAAACTGAAATTATGGACTACATAATAGATCAAGATGCTTAATTTTTAAGAACTTATATTTGTAAAAAATTTCTCTATTGTGAATAAAGTCTTTTAATATATCTGTTCAACTGGTTATAGTTTTTCTTACCTGTGTTGCAGAAGTAACTACAGGAATCTGTTGCATATTCTGGTTTAGCTAGTGTACTCACAGATTTTTGTCAGTACTCTGTGTACTTGTTAAGATGCTGTTCTTAATTAATGTCAGTGTATAGACTTTCTACCACTGAAATAAGTTTCTAGGAATTTTTGTCAATAAAATTCAGCATACCAAATGTATTTTGGTAGAAAGTGAGCCTGCTGATGAAAAGAGGGAAGCTGGGAAGTGGGAGGTGGCAGGCAATAAGCACAGTGAAGGTTGGTTACTACAATTCATGCTCTGCACAATACAAGTGGGCAAAGCTAAATGCCATTTAGGAGCAAACAGCGCAGTGGAGGTGACAAGGCTGTCACAGTGCCCAGTGTTACATGGCCATGTAATGAAATCCTGTCGCTAGCCCATGCTCCAGAGGACAGGGAAACAGTTGTCATAGGAACTGTAACTATATTTTTTTTCAGAAGGACATTAAGATTTCCAATCTAAATATTGAAATAACAGCTACACCTCCTGGATAACCTTGTTTTCTCTGTTTAGTAGAAAGCCTCCTCCCAAGATGATACTGAAATAAACTGCTGTGATTTTACAGAACAGCCTCAGTAGTAGCAATTTCTGTCAAAGGACTTACTCATTAGACCTGCTTAAATCATTTTTTGAGGGTAGCTCTGAGCTTTTGTCAGCAGTTGGGGGTGTGCAGCTGCACAGTGCAGTCCTTGGGGCAGTCAGCAGACAGTGTCCTCCTGCAGCTGGCTCCAGGACTAGCAAACTGCTACTCAGCAAGGCAAACCTGAACTAATGCAAACCTTCCCACAGACTGTGATTCAGAAGAGATCTAAATGCAAGCCTGGGTTAGAATTTCAACCAATTCAGACTTCTTAACTGGATGCTTGATGTGGTTTGTCTTCTGCAGGGGAAAGGTAACTAGGACTGAGTTGACAATTAATCAAGACAAACAGGATTTGCCCCATCTGCATTGCCCTATGGCCCTGCTCCGTCACAAGAGGAACTCAGCGCTCACACTGCAGCATCTGCTATGGAAACAGCCCTTCATCTGATCTGCCTTAATCTTGGGATTAGTCTGTCCTGGTTGAGCTCAAATGCAGGAGGAGAGATTACACATCAAAAAGCAAACTGCCAAACCCAGGAAATGGTCACTGAGACTCAAGAGTTCTGCTCTGAATACTGCAAGGAGAGGTAAACCACAGGGTTTTGCTCTCTCCCAGGGTTGTGCATTCATATGTGCACAGAGTGGTGGATGAAAAAAGTCCCACATGTGCAGACTCCAGCTAGAGCCCAGCAGGCTGTTAGCATTCAGCATTATTCAAGAGCCAGCACTTTGACCCTCATGTCTCAGGTATCTGCTCCTCAGTCTGCACCAGCTCTCACTCACCCTCTAAACTCACCATAATAAACCCTCCCATTGGAAGCCCCTTTAAAACCTTCACATGCTCTCAAAACTCTGTGCCCACTTTGTGGCCAAGCTGTGGAAGGTTGTTTGCCTTTTACCATTCCTGTGACACTTTACAGGACACCTCTCATTATTAATATTTTATCCCTTCATTTCAATTGTGTGTTGCTTTCACATCATCAAAGTAGCACAGAGCTATTATTAGTCTTGAGCACATCAAGTTAAAGAAAGAAAAAACAATTGGCAGTGTGGTTTTAATGTACTGTAACATTCTTGTCCAGAAAAAATACTATTGTCCACATCTTACTTTAATCCCAAACGTGAACATTTCTCACTAAAAAAGTGAGAGAACATGCAGACTCTCTTTGTGTTTTATACTAAGATGTATTTACAGATCTAAGCAAACCTTACAACTATTCACTTCTGCCATAGGATTTGATAGACTCTAATATAGTTCTCAGTATCTAATTCTCACTTCATTCTGTTCCAAAGCAAAAAATGAGGAGGCAAGAGTGTCACACTGAAGTATATGAACATTTTCCAATAGAGCATTAATTGGCTGGTCACAGCTGCAACTTGCTTGGGCAATCTTTTTATATCCATGGTATCACCAAAATGGGCTAACAGGGAAAAATGTCTTGCATCAATGAACATTTTTCTTTCCAAAAATAACTTCTACAGCAAGAAAACCAGCTCCGTTTAAGTCGGGGGCAAAATTGTTCATTTTAGCGAAGTCAATTTTTCACTCAGAGACTTATGGAGTAGATACAGCTTAAGGAACACTTGAGGAAAAGGCAGCAGACATGCTATGTTTCTCCTTTCCTTTTTTTATTTTTTAATATCCTACAGATTATCTGTTTCTCAAATATGGTTTAGACAATAAACATGTCTGAATTTATTCTCACTAAGCAAACTCTCCATCTTCTTATCATTCAGAACTGTTTTTCCCAGTGAAAACGAATCAGTGACTTCAATTCAGCTGGTGCTTGGTTCATTAATTAAAGTATGCATGTCTTAACATGAATAGCTTCAACAAAAGTTGAAGCTTTCTTTTCTCTATCATTCTAAAATGTTTTAATATATCACATATATATCACTCTGTTTCCAAATACACACAAAGCCAAATCTCCGGCTTTCATAATTTGCATACAAAATCCTGCAGCCTCTGTTTCTCAGCAAAAATTTTACAGCCAGACACAGTAGCAAGTTCCCATTTTGTGGGACTCCATTAGTTTTATGAAATATGCTGATAACCACTTACAAGCATGACATAAATATTATATGTTAAAATAGAAGTACACTTGTCAAATAAGAGGCAACTTTGAGATGCATTATTAATAACAACCTTTATACTCCGTAGTACCATAACAGTAAAGCAAGTTATGTAGACACATTCTCTTCCTGAAAATTTTTACAATAGGAGGTAAGGTAAATCTAAGTCACTGGGCAATTATTCAAACATGAAAAGGGCATAGGGAGATCAGCAGTGAAAAGAGTAAGGCAAAATGGGTCACTGAAAGCATTGGGTTGAAAGGAAGATGGTAAAGAGACAATGGCATAATTTATAAACAGGAACTGCTACATCAGGCAAGATGATCTGTGAGAACAGTAAGGTACTTCAGAAGGGAGGAGGAGAAGGAATCAGAGATAATGGGTATAAATCACAAACTGGGCACTTCAAAAGCGTCATCTTCAGATAGGCCAAGAATTGAAAAATGGCACTTCCTTTCAAGGATTGAGGCTCACAGAGCAGACATGCTACAGAGGGAAGCTGTGGTGTGCCTGTTCTGCATCTGCAGGGGGACCGACTTTGAAAACCACACATTGAAATCAGTCATTGAAAACATTTACTACAACCAGAAATAAAAAATCCTTCCCCAAATATTACACTGCACTGCAAGATGGCCTCCTGTCCTCTCACAACTCCAAAATTCCACCTCCCTCATCGTGGTGTATCTATGCATCTCTGTGCTTCCCCTCAGCACAGGAGGCTGCTGGACGGCTGAACACCTGCCTGCCCATGGGAAGCAGTGAATTAATTCCTTGTTTTGCTTTGCTTGTGTGCGCAGCTTTTGCTTTCCCTATTAAAGTGTCTTTATCTCAACCCATGAGTTTTCTGGCTTTCACTCTTCCAGTTCTCTCCCCAGTCCTGCTGGTGGGGGAATGAGGGAGAGGCTCCCTGGGGTTAAACCACAACACTAGGAAAAGTTGCAATTATTTGTGCATAGCTTTCCTTTCCTGGCTTATTAACGCCCTGTCCTTAGCTTCTACACCTCATATTCACTTGAACCCCTCATTGGATTTTTCCTTTCTCTGGGAGGTAGGAATCTAGAGACATCCTTCAAGTAAATCACCAAGAGATGCACACAGACCTTTAAAGGTTAGGAGAGATGGAGATTTCCCTGAACTCACACAGCTCTTCCCTTCCTACCCAGACCTCAAGCATTTGTACAGCTTCCTAAATTTGAATCGGCTTTTTTTAAATCCTGGTGGCAAATCCTAGCCCAGGCTGCAAAGCACAAGGATTAGCACTCAAGCTCCAGCGATCACTGGGGACTTCAGCAAGTCCCAGGCTGAAGCTGTTTGTAGTGTTTAGCCAAGAGCCCCAAATTGTTGTAAACAACAGCATTCGCAGGTCTGCAGCGTGATGAGCTGATTAAAAGCCCAGAAGTAGCATGTGTGGTAGTACTGACACAGCAGCATCTTGGGGGTAATTTAGGGGAGTGTTATAAAGAGGCACAAAGTATCTTTCTGTCTCCAGTTACCAGCCATAATGTGTAAATAATTCATTAAGAAAGGGCAGCCTGCACATCATCACCACTCAGAGGAACCAGAAAGCCCACAAAAAAAGCATAATCATTATATTAATTACCGATAATGTAAGATTTAGCAACTCCATTTCATATTATAATAGCCCAGCTTCAAAAACACTGATGCAAACACTTCTTAGGAAACAAAACAACAGTCTCAAACATGAGCCAGTCTCCTTGCTTAGTTTACTTAAGAGCCTAAAAATGCTGAATGTGACCAGTTAGACAAAAATAGACATTTTGTGGGGTTTAACCCATTCACACCAATAAAAAAACATTACCCATACTGCAGAACCAATGCATTTTTGCTAGTCCTATAGATTTTTATAAAGCCTCTACCTGAACCTTTGAAAGCCAGAGGACATCTCAGAGCCAATGCAGAACTCCTCTCTTGCTCCACCTTCAAAAATAAAACACACACCACCACTGCTGTCCTTCTCCACAGTGGCAGAACAAGGTTCCAAGTTTCTCCAAAGTTAGCAGGGCACCACCTTTAGCTCTTTTCATGCCCCCCTTTTTTTTTTTTCTTTTTACATCCACCCCATCCTTGCCCAAGTCTCTCATTTCAGGCCATCTCTAAATCTTGAGAGGCAGCTGCTGTTCAGCCCACACCACAGGGCAGCCCTGACCATCCTTTATCTCTGGAATCTTCACACCATTTTCACTAGTAAAAGTCCTGGAAGGAAGTTCCCAGGAACATTTAATTTGTGCCTTCAGTCCAGCTTATTTGTCCAACAAGGTAGGTGTGGCTAACTTATAACAGTAGGTACCTTAGAAGATGGTATGCTTCATCTGAGTCTTATAATGCCTACTCCCACAGGCCCTAATCTTTTTGTCTTATTATTATATAACTTTAAAACCAAATGATATTTGCTTTTCTTTCAGGATTACTTTCCACTCTGTCCCCAGGAAAGATGTGAAGACTGAAATACACTTGGAGCAAATATATCAGCCACAGGAGAAGAGGAAATGCTCTTATTCAAACATGGCAATAGAGCAACACCACACCAGAGTCCTATTTTCTGATGCCTCACTTGGGGAGAGCAAATCCCTCTACAAACTAGCCAAGAATTAGATCTGTATTTACAGGAGGCAGCATGTACACCAGGCACACTGAATGACTCACCCGAGGTTACAGAGCCAGGCAGACAAACCCCCTCAGCACAGCTGCCAATTCTCAACTCCACTCAGCTTTCCAGCTGCTAAACAATAATCTTTTTCCCATCCCCATGTAAGACATGAGCCAATTTTACTTTTATGAGACTAAATTACCTCTATTCATCTCCTGTCACGGTAAATGAGTTACTAGTGAACTCTCTCATTTCTCAAAATTTTATTCACAAATGTCTTTATAATTCCGTTTACCTGTACGTGAAGAGATACATGCTGTTTATACAAGCATAAATCAGGTATGATTTACTTTGCATTAAGTTGCTGTTTCTTTTGCTGCCAGCGAAGAGACAAGTCTAAGTAGTAAAAGCAAACAAAATTTTTTTAAAAATTACAAGTGGAGAGACTCTGGCTAATAGGCCTCAAATGGGAAAAGGTTTCAGGAGTCAGACTCAAAGAGCACCATGAAGCAACGAGCACAGCACACATCTCTCAACACGTGGGAACTGACTTAGGATGCCTCTTGCATCCCTTCTTCGTGTTCCCTGTGAGGGAAGGAGGAAAAGGCACACACCATTCAGATTGCTCAGCAGTTGGGTGCAATCAGGAGTCTGCAACACAGGAGTGCAAAAGTAACTGTATATAAATTAGTGCAAAGATATACTCAAAGGGATACCAGGAGGCACCGGTCTTCATCTTCCGCTGCTCACAATGAGGCAGGGCAGCAGCTAAATGGTCATGGCCTGACAACACTCCTGGAAAAACATTAGATTTCTAACCATAATCCATTTCTAAATGGTGATTTAGTCTGGCCATATTGGTTTTTACCTCTCCAAGGGCTTTTTAACCTCTCAGGTTAATTTCAGACAATTTTTTATCCAGAGATAAAATACTCCAGTTCCACTAACAGTTGCACACCATGAAAATACATCATTAAGAAAAAGGAGGGGGGATTTATGACAGCTTTTGATCCCATCGAATGTGGTGGTGGTGGTAAATCAGTTAGGAATATGGAACTGCTCATTTTAGGAAAAATAGGAGCCACACAATCAGACATCAGTAACTCATGGCAGCACTGCTGGCTGCTCTCAGCAAGAGGGACATCAGGGAGGAGTGGGGAGGCAGCTGCACCCCAGCAGGAGCTGTAGCATTTTGGAGGCAGCAGCAAGGGGACTTAGCAGGTAGTGCTGTGCAAGGTCAGGTCTGTAAGGAAGCGCCTTCCAGCAAAGACTCTTCTTTAAGCCAAAGAGAACAAGATGCTCCTTAGCAGCTATACCTGCAACTAAGTTATTTTTCCCTTGTGGGAATGCCCAAAATGTGCCAGGTCCTTCTCCTAGCCGGAGGAGACTCCTGCTATTGACAGTTTATAATTTAACAGAATGAAAATGAAATCTTAATTACCAAATAAAATCTCATAGGCATAAGAGATGCTTTTTTTGTTTCCCCAGTCTCGTGATGATTTTCTGGCTGTTTTTTACCTTTTTTGACAACTTGGAAACTATAGTCATATCAGCATTTCTGTAGCCAAAAGTTTTTAAAAAATCCTGTAAGAACCCTGTAAAGAAGATGAATACTTAACAACTTTTTCTCCTTCGCTAAACAGAAATAAGCAAGGCCCTGGGAGTTGTTTGGCTTTGAGTTTTATTTAAGGGCAGGTAAGAGAGGAAGAAAAGGATCTTTTACTAAAAAGTAAGTCTACCACAGTTCAACGGATTTAGAATTCCCAAGTTTTTAATTAAAACCTGGATCAAAGTAACAATGAATGCCAGTTGGAAAGCCTGCATTCATCTGAAAACAGAGACTAATAAGTCCAGAGCTTTCCAAACTCATCACATTTCAGCAGCCCCACAAGGGATGGAGAGGAATAGCACAGACCTGCTCAACCAGCTGGGCTGTCAAGTGGCTTTTATTTCCCTGTGCGAGAGAGCAGGAAAGGTGTTGAGCAGACAGATGATGAAAAGATGGGGGGAGGAGGGCAGAACATCAGAGGAAACAAATTCATAAGAATAATTTAATTTAGAACATAAAATTAATCCAACAAAATAGAGGAACAGATGCGAAGGGATTTGAAACTCCTTCTTGGATCATATCCCCTTAACTTTGCTATACTCACAATCTGAATGTGATCTTATTTATTCATAATATTGAAACCATATTAATTAAGCAATAAAATACTCCAGACAGCTTATTGTTAGGATTATTTACATACTGTGTGTGTTAAAGGGGGAGGAGGAGAAATTAGTGGCTCCATCCTGAGAGGTGACTAAACGCTAGAGGAAACAATTCCAGGCTTTTTATAGCATGAAGGATTCCTTTTTGCTGTTGGAGCACTTGCCACAGCCAGTTTTTCAAAGGACTCTGCTAATTAAGATATGTACTCAAACAAGTAAATATTTCGCTATCTCAGTGCTGCTGTTATCTCCCCTGTGAAACTGAGAAAACCAAGGCAAACAGAGGAATAAGGAGATCTGAAACATTTCCCCCCTCTGACCCTGCTAAGGAGACTAAGCCAGGCATCTGCACTAAGCACGAGGTGATTAGTACAGCGAGGACAAACAGACACAAATCTAGATGAGCCCTCTGGGGAGCCTGCCAAGGAGCATGCTGCCGTCCCAAGCAGAAGGTGTGCCACTCTTCGTGCTGCCATATAACCCATGCGCGAGCTTGGCCAGCAAATCGCAGATCCCCAGGGCACTGGGTTTGCCTCCAAGGTAGCACAGGAGAAGTCACATCACTGACCTCCTCGGCTGGCCAGGCCTGCCTGTTATTACAGAGCTGTGGTGTGCAGGACATGGATGAATTTTGTCTATACAAACAAACCTGACAAACAAATTAAGAGCAGGAAAGAGAGGAGGGAGTTCGTCGACAGGTACTTGCCTGAATACTTGGGGCAATAGAGGCAATATGAAAGTCATTTTCTTTCTCCACACAAAGAGCTCTCTTTACACTGCCTTCAAGTTTAGCAGAGATGATTCCACAATCTCTTCCAGAAGGAAAGAAATAAGCTCTGCTTCTCTTGAAGCTGGATTCATATTTAAAGGACACCACGGATCTCCCAAGTACTTAACAAACACGGGTCAGGCCCTCACGCCTATGTAATTTACTGAGACAACTGCATCTGTGCTCCAGGTGCCTTCACTATTTTCTAATTGGATGAACCATTGCCACCTGAGCTTTTCTTCACAGTTTTAGACTTCCTAATCCTGTGTACCAGCCAGTCCCTGCAGAGCAGTAAGGAACTGATGCCTAAGTACAGATGAGAGGAAGCTGGAACCTGAAGTCTTTCATGGCCTGGGCTCAGTGTCCATGACCAGCAGTAGCAGAAGGATGCTCGAGAGGGCAGAAGACAGATAAAAGCAGCTTGTATGAGGAAGAGTCAGTCATGCTGGGAGCCTTACATGTATATTATGGTAGATAAGAGCGTAGACTTCATCTCTGCTGTGGACAGACTTACTTTCTCTGTTGTAAAGTTTATACATATCTTTTCTCTTGCAAGAGAATACTATTGCATTGATTTCCCTTCAGAGACTACTTGGAGGAAGGAGACTTGATGGGTAAGGAGAAAAACGTTTCAGCCACCAGGGTGACAATATGGTAGGGTGCAGCAGTTATTCTGTCTAACCTTGGACACAGCTGCTCAAAAGGATCTTCCTCCCCTGAATCACTTTCAAGAATGTTGTTTTTCTCCCACAACCAAAATATTTATATTGAAAACTATATTCTACCTTGCCCTCAAATAAGCATCTTGTCTATATGTACAGTCACAGGGAGAAGTCGGATAGTCAGATTGCTGTGCTGAAGCTCAGAAAGCCTATGTTCAGCCAGTCACAAAAAGAGACAACACTGAGGAATGAGTAGAAGACTTTCTATCAGAGCAGGAGATTACTGATCTAACCCAGTTACCTGGGAGGCCCACGTCTGAAATGCTATTTTAAATTGTGTCATTACACAGTAAGGAATTAGAATTATTCATCGTGTCTAACCTAACCTCATTACGGCTTCCGCTGGGAATAATTATTTCAAAACATTTCTTGCTCTTCAGAACCTAAGGGCACAATTATTGAGTCTTCCTGAACTAGGCTCAAATGACTTCTCTAAATTCTAGGGAGCTGCTCCGGCTCCCAGCACAAACTGAACCTACCTAAGAACTAATCTTATTTGCAGCAAAGAAACACAGACAGCTGCTTGATACATTCACCTGCCTGCCTGGCCTCCACCAGGCACATCACTGCCTGTGGCTGTGTCCGTTGCATCCCTTTCCATCCCAAAAATGCGTTTCCCCGGGTGGAGGAGCCCACCTTTCAAGTCAAGACAATGTTACTGCTACCAAACAGTTACAAAGCAAACCTGCCCAAAATGAGGGGCTTTCCTACTTCGTTCGACCCTTACCCACAGAAGTGGAAGGGCAATGAAATGTGTGTCATCATATACAATTTGCAACTTACGTATGTTCTGGAGAAACCCCTCACACAACCGCATCCAGCTTCTGACAGACAAATCTTTCCTAAAACAATGGGAGGCTCATAGGGAGGACAATACTTTATTGGCAGAAAATGGGTCATTGCGAATATTTCTTTCAACATCTTGTCTGATTTGTGAGGATCAGAGTGTACTTAATAAGAAATGTGAGGTCAGTGAAAAAAACACGTAAAGTTCTGGCAATAATGTTAGCACAGCTGCATGAGATTATCAAATTACTGTTTAAAGGTGTAACTAGAAATGATCTCTGAGTAATATTTCAGATTCTTTTCACAAAGATAAAGAGCAGTTCCAATGAAAATGTGTGCTGTGACTTCTATCAATCAGGTCTTGACTTGTCTAATACCATTTTCTCTTTTACAGATAAATTAGCCTGTTCAGATCTGACCTTTGTCCTTTCAAGGATTTTTAATGTCTTTTTAAATAGATCTAGGGAGCTGACATCCAAAAAGAGTTGAGGTGGAAGATATTCTCCTCTAGTGTTTTAAACTCAGATGTTCTGTCTGCTGAAAAGAGGCACATTATGTCTTCATCTCAGGAATATTCTTTTGCATTGTTCTGATCTAAAATTATGACCAGTACAAAATAGGTATAAACATAGATCCTGCTTCCCAGTAAGCTACTTAAGACTTCTGGAGACAATTCAGAATTGAAATAGCCTCTCCTGAAATTAGCAGACATAAAATTATTTCATCTGCACAAATAAACAGTTCGTGATGCATTTCCTGATTAGCCAAAAGAGCCCAGGAAGACAAGATTAAGTAAACCAACAGATGTAGAAGCAAGACATAATATCTCATTTAAGTGAAATGTTGAAGTGTTAAAAAAAAATGAATGAGGACAAAAGCATTTGTAAAAGTGGCCCAGTGTTTGTCTGTATGCTTCTTCATTTTCAAAGAAGCTCTTACTATAGCACAAGTCATAAATAAATTATATTTTGCTTTCATAGAGTTCCAGTAACCATCATTTGGTAGTTAGGTTTGTTATCTAAGATTTACAGGGATTTCAAGCTACAACATTAATGTATTACACAGGTCTAAATCTCTTCAACTCATAGCAATATAAATAAGCACAATATAAGCACTAAAAGCAATAAAATCACAACCACAAATTTTCAACAATACAAAACTTTTGTGTCTGAGCTTTGACCAGCGTGCCCTAGAAACTTTGGTCTGCCGTTTGAAAATCGACCTCTCATTCAAAACATGTGAGACAAAGACTATTCCTGTTAATGAAGGAAATGGGCAAGGCTTCCTTTCAGTGCTATGCTAACTTCTTTTAAGAAGAGACAATTTTTGACATTCATTCAGGAAACTTTTTTCTAGTATTAAGAACTCTGAATGATCCTTCAGTAATCCTACTTGTTTTCATCAAAGAACAAAGAGGGTTCAGGAATAATGTTTTCAACATATACATATTCTTATAGCATGGTATATATTTATATCAACAGCCCAGCACCTTCATTACATTTAACTGGGAAAGTGAGAGAGGAATGAAGATTGTACCAGTTTTTCAGTGAGGTATATAGATCTAGTTTTAGGAGGCTTAGGGCTGGTGGGTTTGGGGTTGGTTTAACCCTGCCCTCAGCACCATAAAATTCCAACCTGGTCCAGTAGCACATTAAGCACGTTGTTATCTCAGTATTTCCAATGAGACAAAATGCAAAATGAAGCATTTTAGGGCTCTTGGAAGCATGCCTCCTTCTAAAAACATGGTTCATTCCTCATTGGTATGATTTGTACCAAAATTATTCACTCTGCCCCTGGGCTAGATCTGGTTACAGCCTCAGTACCACGGTTTCTTGCTTATCTTCCTTACACTAAGAGATGGCCTGTTAGTTGCCGTCAGGACAATCAGCAAGGGCATCAGTTAGAGCATTTAATAAGTTAAAGATCAGTGAGTAATCTCTGAGGCAAGGTTTTCCCTGCACACATACACTATACACACAACTCGTGGCTCTAAACTTCACCGCATAAGCTTAAATCAAACAATAAGATACAGCTTAAAATACACACTAAGCAAACAGAAGTTACTTTTGCCCCGTTGTGAAGCAAAACAAAAAAAAAGATGTACATTTAATTAGAAGCAATTGTGTGTGAAATGTTTTACACCCACTCAGCACTGCCACAGCCTCTACAGCGTGTGTGGGTGAGCTCTGACAGGGCTGTACTGCCACCCTCTGTCCTCAGCCCTCCAAGCATCAGCAGTTAATATCGGGGTGATATTAGCTTCTCTTCAACCTGGGAATCTGGGAAAGTCAAAATCTACATGGTACAAGCAGCTGATGAGCTATCAGAGCATGAGGAATCTTGTTTCACTTCCCAGGCATATTAAGGCCTCCTGAGCATCCTGTGCTATCCATAACACTGTGGTTACAGGACCATTTGGGAGGCCTGTAGAGAAAAGTCTTAGCTCAGAGGAAGAGCCTTGATGAAGCAGCTTGTGAGTACCTGCAGCTGCACTCAGCATGTCGAAAATGGAGCAAAACCCAAAGCTGACCCCACACTCATCATGACCCAACCAATTCTGCTCTGGTGGTATTGTTTAGGTCCTTAAGGTCACCAGGTCTGCTTTATTAGTCCACATTTGCTCCGTGATAGCCTTCAGAAACAAATAAACTTAGGCATTTTTACATCTGTATGTTTCCCGGGTTTCAGGGTGTGTTTATTCAGTATGACTCATGTTTGAAACAACGGGGGAAAGGTGCTTTGCCTTGCACAGCCCAAAATGTCCCAAAGGACTGCTGCTTTGCAAGGCTTGTCACTCTAAAGAGAGGCTCAGGATCTTCGCTGCCACACTGACAGCACTGACTGGCCCTGGGTATTTTCTATGAAATTGAGAGAAAGGCTATTTTGTCCACAGCATCCTCTCCCAGACTGGACTTTTTGAAGGATTTCGACTGCACATTTATCACTTTATGAGAGAGGGTGGAGCTCTTAATGTAGATGGAGGACTGAAAAACAACACAGACCCTAAACCATAAAGGAATGGAGCAATATCTTAACCAAGAGGAATGGCAAAGCAACTTCCACCTTCCTGCCTAGAGAGTACCTGGCTCCACCCCTTCAGCTCAATGACAAATAACTCTTTCAGTTCCATGTTTAAGAAGGTTTCATCAAGAAATCAAGAAGCTTGACAAGAAAGACCAGATTAATAAATGCTGAGTAGTAACTAGGTCAAATACACACCTTTCTAGCCTAGCTATGTAACAGCAAGAAAAGGAGCCTGTGGCTGGTGACATGGGAGACCTGAGCAGAATATAAACAACCCAATAGCATCCTCAGTCTGTTAAACTCACTTTTCCATAAGACCTGCCGATGCTGCTTTTGAAGGATTCTGTCTGCTCTGAAAGGAGTGCATAAAGCAGATCATCAAACTGCGAAAAAGGATAAATGCCAATAAAACTCCCTTCTTTGTTCTTTTTCCACAGGAAGGGGAAAATACAGACTGTAACCTACAACAATAGCTGGAGTCCAGAGAAAGCTGACTATTTCTTAAAAGGTTGTCAAGAATCAACGACGTTCTACCATACACCAGCAAGCTTACATGGAGAGGATTTTACATGGCATTAGCAATGCCTCAATGATTTGTAAAGCCTAACTTTAGGCACACTTGAAACACCTAGGCAGAGCTTTGCAAACTACAAGGAAGAGAGGGGGAAGTGAGACCTTCAGGGTGAGACAAAGTCATTCCAGGCTATGTAGTTATTTCTAGATGGCTTTGCAGTATCCTGCTTGCCCTTCAGTGTTTTGCTGTTTCTGCTCATTTTTAGATCGTCTCCCCCACAGCACTATTACGCCTTGCAGTGTTTGGAAGTCATAAATGCCCTTTTGCACTCATTAGGCTCTCAGCAGAAAGTGGCTGTAAGTGTAAAAATAAGTCATGGTGTCAAAGTGTCTGGCAAGAAAAGAAAGCAGAAATTGTGGAAGGAATTCAAGGAAAACACAAGGGAGTGTGTCAGCCTCTCCTTCCCGGGCAGGAGAGAGTTCATTAATCGGCCAGGGGTCACTACACATTTGCTAAAGCCAGCCTCCCATTAGCAGGCTGCTGAGCTCTGTTTGGGTGGCAAGTGGAAGGGAAGGACAGAAAAGCAGACATTCCCGTTTCACAGCTACAGCTCCCAGTCATGCCAAGCAGAATGACAAAACCACTGCCATCTTACATTTAGGAAGGTCACCTTTGGGGGTGCTTGTGGCTTTATCATAAGCCGTAAGGGCCATACCAAGCAGTGGACCGCTGTGTGCACATGCACACACACCCACATACACAGGTAAAGGTGACATCTAAAGACATTCTAGCCATGCATGGACTTATGAGGTTAAAGACACGTTGTAAAAACTGTAATGGGTGTGACTCCACTTAGGGACCTTAAAATCACAGTCCTTAGAAAGCCGTATGAGATGTGAGTAATGCATGTGTTCACTTTTATCTCCAGTAGTACATAAAATTTTCTGCAGAAGGGAATCAACATTTTCACTCACACCAATGACAGCCTCTCTCCTGGAGGAAAAAAATAGCCTTGTATAAAAACAGCCTATATTCATTGACCCTAAGAAAGAAGCGAACATTGCTTTTCTCCTGCTGTTGCTCAAAAGCAAATTCAAAATAGATCTTAGAAGACAGAACTTTTCTGGCCCTCTGACACAGAATAGCTCTGTCAGTTTTTCTCCTTGCAAATATATTGGTTCTCCAAATCAAACCACAAAGGGCACCACCAGCATGAAGACCATGTCTTGACTTTATACTCCTTCCCCACTGGCTCTCAGCGCAAACCTGAGGCTCCAGTGGCCTTATCAGTTATCTGCAACTACTATGTCAATACCTTTTCTCTATCATACTTATTATCTAATTCTTTCCAGTTCAGCTTTCATCCTTCTCAGCACCAAAATACCTCCTGACATTCCAGATGGCATCTTCCTTAGTGAAGTTTGTATTGTTCTGGTTTAACTTACTTTACCTTGTCTCAATTTGTTTGTTCAACTACATCCTTATTCATAAATGTGCACAGACTTGGACATAACAGTTGAGTACATTGCTCCCTGTGGGTCAAAGATCTGTTCCCAACCTTCTATCTTCCATGAACATATTGAAAAAAGGAAACAAAAATTCACACATCTGTGCAAAATTATTTGTACTTTGAGCTTCTACAACATCTGTAACAATGAGGCCTTCATCTTCATTGAACACTGTGTGAAAGACTACTGTCTCCTCTGCTCTACAGCTGCTGTCTCAGTTTTATGGTGTGTCTCTTACTCCTCATGAGTGGGACAAAAGGGCACATGGATAGCAGTTCACTACAGGAGATATGTGTGCAACCCACAGATGCTGAAATAAAAAGGACTTTGCTTTTTCCCACCAACTTTGCCATGAGAGCTCTTTAATCACCATTATTTACAGGGCCAACCAAGCACCCCAATTGCTCAAATATAGTAAGGTTTGTCTCCCTCCCTCCCAATCTGCCACACCATAGTTTGCCATTGTTAGGAGGCAATCTGTCAGTGGCTGTAGCTTCTAAGGCTGGACTTAAAATTTCTTCCAGCAGTCAGAGTTAGCTGGCAGGGAAGGTGACAGGCTGACAGCCTTCTGTTAGTACTAAGGCACTGTCTAATGCTCCTGCTATCAGAGGTAATTTTACAGAGAAGCCTGGAGATAATTTTTCAATTTGCTGTCTAGTAAATCAATTGCAGCTCAGTAATCAAGACAATGGCTGTAAAATCCAATGTGTGCAGTGTGTAAGTGGAGTGAAAGTTTCACTCTGCAAATCTGAATCAGAGCAGGGTAATAGTATTTTCCCTTAAGCCTATGGAAACCCCAGAAGGTCCTCTGAATGTGAATGGGTAGAAGCAAATTACAACTGCTGATACTCTTAATGATTCTTCTTGTTTCTGATTCAACTCCCGGTGAAATTGGTGTAGACAGGCTTCAGTAATAGAGTGAGCTATGGAAAGGCATAGTTGAGATAAGACCCTTCTAATAGAAGGGCTGAAGGAAAATTTAGGGCTGTGGTATATTGGGCAACAATTCACAGACATCACTATTGCTCTTCTCTTAAAAGATCTTCAATTCAAACATAGCATCCTAAAGGTAGCTATGTCATTGCCGTGTCAGTAATTCTCGTGTGAATAGTTTGGAACAAGGTTCTATCCGGATTTTTGGGAGGAGGAAAACTAGGAGAAATACAGCAGAAAAGGAAATAAAATCTAAGTACCTGATACTGTGACCCTAAATTGCAACAAAAACTTTGTGCAAAATCTTCTGTGGTAGAGAGGGATTTCAATTATAAGCAAAGTCCTTCCCAATTCCTCTGCTTCCCAAGAAATCAGGTTTTCTCTAAGACTGTCAAACTTCTAAGAGATTGTTTCTGAGGGAACCAAAGTTTGACTGACAAAAAGGTTTCAATTTCACACAAAACAAGAAGGAAGGTTCTATACACTGCATTTCAAGAGAGAAAGAATCCCCTTGTATGTATCATTTTCAATTCATTAATCATTTATATTTCTAAGTTTACATTTGAAAAGTTTACAACCAAAAAGTCTGAGGATCTCATAGCAAACTTCTGTTTCCTTTACTCTGAATTACATGAACAGGCTGGAAAACTACAGGTCTTTCTAAAGAAGAGAGATTTAAAAAGATAAAAAAGGAATAGATAACCAATTTCCATACTAATCCCATGGTGCAGATAACTTAAAAGAGTTAGGCTAGTAAAAATAACTTCTAGAGGCAAAGGCCATACCACATAGAAAAGAAAAAATGGGAGAAAAAACACCTTTTTTTTTTCACAGTTTACACACATTCCTCAGGGTTGAGTAAAACAACTCTTCACCAAAAAGGGAACAAACTTCTAACAGGCTATACCACATTCTTATGTTCGAAAGGTTTTACCTAAAGGAACTTTAAATCCTGAGCACTTATAAACATACTAGAAAAGGACCAGCAGCAGAAACAAGCTAGTTTGTTGCCTGCGTAGTAGTTGGCATCAGTGTATCTTGTATAGACCCTATAAGAGATGGTCTCTGTCTCAAACAAGTTATAGCCTATTCGGGGAAGACAGAAAGGTTAACAATATTATAGAAATCCCAACAGGGAAAAAAAAAAAAAGTATTTAATTTGCCGACAGTAACTCAGGAAGGCTACAGCCGAGTGAAAAATTCTCTGACCAGTGCTTTGCCCACAAGCCTATCCTTCTTTCTAGCCCCTAAAAGAGGTTAAATATCTAAAGAAAGCTTAAATATTTTTCTTTTCTGCTGCTGAAATGAAGCCAAAGGACTATCTATGATTCTTGTGGAATAGTGTAAAAATTAGCAAACCAGGATAAATGAAGGTAATACTACAGCTATACAAGGCTTATTTTGCTCGTGAACATGTGCAAAAAAAAAAACATTAGATGTTCCACAGCTTTGGACATATGCATCATTTTTAGAGGCAATAATTTAAATTCATTGTCAGAATAAGCATACTTGCACTTTAGTCTGGTAATTTATCTGTCTGGGAGAACTCCTTTTTCATAGCAAGCACTGCCTACTTTGTTATCGAATACTTAATAGAACTGGCACTGCAGACTGCTAAAGTCCAGTTCATGAACACACGAGATCCAAGATCCAGCGAGATAGTTTGGAGACTCTTCTAGTTTTATTAGTACATTGATTTACAGAACAGTTTTTTAAAATCAGATCTCTATTCTAAGAGACTAATTAAGAACACTCAATCTGCACTCGCCTATTGGATTGCTGGAGCTATCTTAGTACTGGATGTTCACTTCAGGTACATAAACCTGAAAAAAAAGCTGTGCATCCAATTTAAACATTTTGATGGGTTTGTTAACCATTTGTAAACAAGTATGTGGCCAGATATCCCTCTGTTTCTGTAAGTCCCATGCTCAAATATATATTTCTGGCAAGTTGTCTATGGCAAAAGGTTTTAGCAAATTAAGGAAAGTGTTTCAAGGCCCACAAGTATTGTTTCATGCATCTCTCAAGACCTCTGTTTTCTCACAGTCATTGCCTGCTCCATGAGAAGTGCCACTTCAGGGACTTGTATGAGAATAGACATGGAAGACTCAAGCTGGAAATAATAAGTAGCACCTAAAATGCTCCCAACCACTAAAAACCAGCACGTCTACATGAGACTGCAATTTAGACCAGTGCATGACACCTTGCCATAGTTTAACCACAACCAGCAGCAACTCAGCCCCACGTGGCTGCTCACTCCCAGTGGGTGGGGGACAGAGTTGGCAGAGCAAAAGTGAGAAAATTCATGGGTTGAGGTAAAGGCAGTTTAATTGTTAAAGCAAAAGCCTCACACACAATCAAAGCCAAACAAGGAATTCATTCACCACTCCCCATGGGCAAGCAGGTGTTCAGCCATCCCCATGAGAGGACGGCTCCAACACACTAAGGGTGATTTGGGAAGACAAATGCCATCACTCTGAACAATCCCTCTTCCTCTTTCTTTCCTCAGCTTTATACGCTGAATATGATGCCATATGGTATGTAAAAATTCCTAAAATTTGTCAGGGCCAGATGTCCTGGCTGTGTCCCCTCCCAGCTCCTTGTGCACCTCCAACCTATTTGCTGACAGGGCAGTGTGAGAGGCAGAAAAGGCCCTGACACTGTGCAAACACTGCTCAGCAGAAACTAAAACATCCCTGAATTATCAACACTGTTTCCAGCACAAATCCAAGACACAGCACCATGCCAGCTACCATGGAGAAAATTAACTCTGTCACATTGAAACCCAGCACAGACATCATGTGTCAGTGTGGGTTTTCTAGCACTGCAGTATTTTCTCTCCAAGCCAGTCTAACCTATGTTTCCTCACATATAATACTAAAAACCTGAGATCAGATCTTCTCTCTTCAGCGGAGATACAAACCTTAGTCTCTTACATCACAGCGGATGCCTTCCTGTTCCTTCAGTGTAATTGTCTCATTTTCTAATTTATATGGATTGAGCCATATATTTCTTTCTATTGTCCAGCATTTCTGACATGTCTGACAAGGCAAAAAAACCACAAAACATGTAACTTAGAAAAAAAAAAGGTGGGGGAGCAGGAAAGGAGAAAAGAGGGTCGCTTTATTTATACAGATCCTACAAATCCATAAATCCAGAAGAGAGAGAAGTCATCTGGTGTGAGATTTCACAGTATCTAGAAAATTCCTCTGGCAGGTTTTCTATACCACTGAGTAAAGTCTTGACCATGTCCCAATCCATTGCAGAGAATCCAGTTTTCTTCTGCCATGCTCTGAGAGAGACAAGCCAGCCTTCTTTCCAAGAGAGTGCGCAGCTGTGAGTTACATGTGGAATTAGGTACCTAGTTGTCTTAGTGAGGTACCTATTTATTTTTGGCATTTCTAGATATCTTACTTCTCCGACTCCACTGGTGCCCAATAATCACTTTCTTAAGTGCCATGCATCACCTGAAAGGTCTAGAAACTTAGGTCCAAGTGGAATATTCCCTTCTTTTTTTTTTTTGTCAGAAGGTCACCAATGCAACGGCATTGTTGGATATGTTGGATTATTTCAGCCAGTCCTATTAGCATACCAACAACAATCTGACAGTTTAGCAAGAGGGGCTTTTTTTTTACTCCTGGAGAAAAATTGGAACCAGGTGAGTTAGAAAACGAAGCTGGAACACCACACACAATAGAACCTGTTAAAAATTAATCCATGTGAGGCACAGTGACTGACCTATGCAGTACCCATGCAGCAGTTCTAGACTTTTAGGTAGGTTACATTTCACCCTGGAGGAGATAGTAACATTTTATTAGACCATGTGTCAAGTTCTAACAGAAAAATTAAAACAAAATGTTTTCTTCTCCAGCAGGTCAGAAAGTAACACTGCTTCTTCACTCTATATTTTAAACAGAACTTCAAGCTGTTCCACATTTAAAACAGCAGTTCAGGTTATTTCCCATTTTGCCTGATTAAGGCAAGAGCCTTTATAAAAAGAATTTTCAGGTACTTTTGCAACTTCCATGCAGCCAGTTAATAGTCTTCACACTGAAGACCAAGTGCTCTTCTCTGCCAAGATCCCTTTCAGGCAATAGCTTGGACTTTCAGGGCATTAATAGCCTCTCTGGTTTCTGCAGAATTTCCACAGATCACTGAAGATTATCTCCTTCACTGACAGAACAGCAGGAGCAAGTTTGATGATTAAAGCTGAAAGATTCTGTTTTTATGCAAAAGGAATTATAACAAACACTGTCTCAGAAAATAGATATGTTCTAGTCAAAAAGATCTCCTAAGAGAAAGACTGATAAGAAAGGCACAAATTCTAAGAAATATTTTCATCTTTCTTTTTATTTTTTTAAAGAGAGAGAAATTCAAGATTAAAGTCATCCAGCGCTGCCCTCCTCCCCCCCAGAAGAGGGCAAGAGCACAACACAAAGCACAAGCCTGAATTAGTTGGACAAGTTCCTAGGCAGCAGCATCCACAAAATCTCCTTCAGCAGGTTTCAAAGTTACAGTGATTATTTACAAGACAGCATGGATGAAAAATCACAGCAACACACTGTCACAGCTTTGTACATGGAATGCTCAGGGAGGGTACACAGATGGAACAAGCAGAGAAACCTTCTCCCTTGGCACTCATATTATTCTGAGAACTGTTTACCTTGGACTAATCCATGCCTGGAAAGGCAGTAGCCATTAACCATCATTTCTCAATAGATAAGACTGAAAACTTCTGCCATTGCCGCATCAGAAGTGGGATTTTCCATAACTAGTGGCATTCACAGTATGCTGGCTTATACAAGTTAACTCATGGGTCTTTCTGTAGGCCTCCTGTATCCAGCTTTCTGTCCATTGAATCACAAAATATTGAACTTTTAAACTGATAAATATAATCATGGTCTAAAAATTCAGTAATTTCAGCCTCATCCTTCATCTTACCCCTGAAGGCAATTTGTCAGAGTTAGATACATAATATGAAGGAATTATAAATCCTTGTTTCACACAAATGCCCTAATCACCAGTGAAGGAGGATGTCTGTAAGTAAAGACTCAGCCCATTATTCCTAGTCAAGTCACTCAGCGTAAAATAAGTGGAAATCAAGATTAAATGAGCCAGAAGAAGAGCATAAAAGACTGCAACCCTACACTGACTGTAAGCTACAGTTCCAGTCTATTGGGGGAAAGGATTCATTCTCTTCACTTTCTCCATTAATTGTTTAATTTCAATACAGAAAGTCTTCAAAGCAAAGACCGGAGCTTAGAGCACCAGCTTGCAAGTGAGTCACCTCATCACTACACACATTAGACAACAGCTGAAAGCGTTTATTTCAATCAGATTCAGCTTGTCTCCTGTTTTCTAGAAGAGATGATAGCTACTTCTACGCAAAAATAATGCCAGAGCCTATTCTCTATGATATCAGCTGTTTCAGACCAGCCACATCTACAGTAAAATATTACAGCCAAAACCTGTAAACCTATATATTTCTAGCTCAACCTTTTTAATGCTACAGCCCTTTAGTCACAGACTGTTGAACAAATCTCAGACCAAGTGGACTGAGCCACATGTAGACTTCTCTGAAAAGCTGGGGAAGTGAGAGTGTCTCACTGAAGCTCATGCATCAACAGGAGGGACCACAAATGGATTATACTAAAATCAATGTAACAGACAACTGTTATTGTATTTTTTTTATTATATTATTATAGAGCTGTTATTGAGATACCCCATCGACAATATTTGAATACTGTGTTATCTATAAATCTAATATTAATCATCCTCATAATCACTGTGTCCTACTTCTTGTGCCAGGCCAAGAACCTTCTCTTGGCTACTCTACTACTGCTGGTATGGGCACAATTTATGATTCCTGTTCACTCATTTCTCTGCCAGTCATACTCACATCAATACAGAGCAATGTAGCAGACACACAGTTCTGAGCTGCTGGAAGACTGAATTTTAGAAAGGTGCCGACATTGCAAGGGTTCCTTATTAACCCATTTCTGATAGTCTTGTCTCCTTTTGGACTGATTAGTTGAAATACATCTGCTTTGTCTACCATCATCAACATAATTTCTTAGTTTTCCTTTGCATCTCTTGATGTGTTTTTTTTTTCTCCTGGTCAGTTAGCTGTTCTGAGCCTACTGATACAAGAAAAAGATTAAAGCAAAACATTAAATATATAAATGTGCTTGTTGGAAAACAAGTGAAGAAGGCAGGGCAGGCTCTGAAAAGAGGATTCTCTGACACCTGTAACTAAATATTTTAAAACCCTCACTACATGAAAGCTCATCAAAGGGGATTCAGGAGCAGCGTCTCAGGTGGCACACTCTCAGCTCACGTGTTATTTGCTATTTTTGCATTACTCCTCACAAGTGGGCTTCAACACTGAAAGACAAATGTCTGGGAGAGAAGATTGATGTGGTAGAATTCACCCTCAATCCAAGAATCTGGCATGCACACTTTCAAACACAATGATTTCCCCTCAAGGAAACAGCTGGCCAAGGACCACAGGAACAAACCTCTGCATCAATACCCCATTGGGAGCATGAGCCTTGCAGCAGTGTGTGTATGTGCTTGTAGTCGTCACCAGTTCTTACCAACACCAGTGTGGCACATCTGGACTTTCTCTACAGTGCTGCCATTTAGCTTTGATTTTGAGCCAAAAAAAAAAAAAGAGGAAAACAATGATAGAAACTCCAATTTATCTTTAAAACTTCTACCTCAGAGAGCCATTTTCAATTTTCTTAGGTCATTTACGCTCCCCCCTCCCCAGTTAGCCATCATAAATTCACACCACCAGTCTTATAGAAGAAGGAAGTGTTTGATTTTTATGAAGATGCAAACAATTAAAAAAAAATAAAGTCAGGGTACAGACAAAATGGTTGGATGTTACCTCGGTCTTAACCAAAAGAAAGGGAGAGCCTCTTCACAGAACAAAGCAGTAGGCCTCCATGTTTTTATAACCTGTTTTGGCACTTGGGAAGTACACCCACTCTGCAAGGTGCCAGCTCACTGCAGTCACTTCCCTATCAATCTGTCTGCTGTGTCTCTGCAAAGGTCAAGTGGGATGAGGGCCTTTTCCAGTGCTCTTTCAAACCACTTCATTCCCTTCCAGAAAGGGCGAAAGCTCTCAGGTGACACACTAATTAATTCAGTCTTTTCAGCTGTGAAGAACTGTGACATTTATAATTTATTCTGAAAGAAAAATAGATATAATCTTATTGAAGACATCACCTCATCCCTCACCAAAATCTGGTCTTACACTGTTTCATTCAGACAACTTGGCAAATGTGTCAAGTTTACACTTTGTACATGCTTGTGTTTTATGCTTGCCTCTTTAAAGGTGGCTTCAGTGCTACCATGTAAAAATAGCATGCATTTAAATGAAATAAACTAAATTACAGTAATTCACAACAGTGTCTACAAACTCTCAAGCAGAGCCATTGCAAACTCTTACTTAAGGACTACTACTGAAATAATTTCCAAAAAGCAAGGTTTTTTATTTCTGCTGCTTCAAAAACAGTACAGTTACATATTTCAGTCAGTCATGGTGTAAGTTCAGTTTATTTTATATTTTTTAAAAAATTTGTTTGTTCAGATAGAAAAGTGAAATTTTCCTTCAGGTAAGGTCAAGGTGCTCCTTGCAAACAAGAGATGTATGTAAGAACATGAGCACTGCAGAGTAGTGAAATTTAGGGAAATTTTCAATGCACTATATATTTAGAATAATTTTTGATAACTGCCCAGACCTTAGACTAAATGAAAACAAGCCAAATGTAGATTATTTTTTTGTTGTGTTCAGGAGTGCCTTTGCTTTCCCTAGATGCGCTCAGCAGGTCTCACTATCTCCGTGGCAGGACAGGACCCTTGTAATGGCTTTAAATGGACAAGGCTGGGTCAGTTATTAAAACAGGTCTGGCTCAGATGCAGTCTGTCATTCAAAGGGATTCCTGTACAGAGTCTGCCTTCTGTCAACACCAGCAAGCCAAGTAATTCTTCAGCTGAAGGAGACTTACCCCTGGGCCAAGGCAGAACAGAACCATTTACCATGCAGCTCCTCGCAGTAGAGGCCATGACAGCTGTATGGATGCTGGTGCAGGCAGTTCTTCAGTTTAAGTCTCCTTGGTAATAAATATCTCTTAGATTTTCAGTGGCTCAGTATGTCCTAGATCCTTTGGAGAAATAACAACCCTTTAATGCTAATGACGTTTAAGAATCAGAGTGATTTACTGTAGCTTTTCATCAAATTGCTCTGCTTCTGTTTCTAGAAAGACTCTGTCCTTTCCAGTCTTATGTTTCAAAGTCATCAACTCTTGTCCTTTCCTGTCTCCACAGCCATATCAAATGATTTATTTTAACAGCAGATCAAGCATCAGTCAAGGCCCTATAACGTCTTCTGGAAAGTTATTTTAGAACTCAAAAGCTGAATGTGGTGGTTTGTAACTTTGTTCACGTTTACTAATCTTGTACCAAGCAGTTCTGAGCCCAGCATCTTATCCTGTAGCTTAAACAGGCTTTCTCCTATCATGAAGCTTACTTTGATGTACTTTGATGCACTTTAAACTGTTAAATATTTTGGTTTTCCGTCTAATCTTCCTAAACAAAATCAAGTCCGTTCAAGAAAAGCTCTCCAGTCCCTCAATGCCTGATTAATTTATTTGGGTTTGAACTCATATTTCCTGATCTTGGCCACTGAAAATGCCTGTCTGTCATCTTAGAACCATATCTGCCTTTCCTATCAGCACTGGTGGCCCAGTCAGGTGGTAATCAACTAATACATCCTCATTTGATCAGTTTCATCCCCTAAAAATTCTTATTGTTCCCAGCTCTTTACATAGCAATGCACAAAATAGTTTCTCTGCTATAACTACAGCCTTAATTGTTTCTGATCTATACACTAATCTTCCTGCACTAGGCAGTATTCCATAAATTTTCTGAGAATTCTAAAGCTGGAATAAGTGAAAACACTTTTAAGAGTCCCAAAAATCCATGCTTGCAAAAATACACTGATAACATCTTTTCATTCATAAATTTTGCCTTGGAAAAGATCTTTCAAAGATTAGTAGAATACTTTAATTAAAAGGGATATCTAGATATCATTTGATCCCACCTCTCACCCAGAGCAGGGTTAACTTGCGCATTAGACCTGAGGACTCAGGCTCACCTCCAGCAGAATTCAGACTTTCTTCAAGGGTGGCGTTTTATCTCCAGACAACTTGATCCAGTGTTTGACACTGCTCACTTTGAAAAAAACACTTAATAACATCTAATTAGAATTTCCCTTGTTGCAGTATGTGTCCTTCACCTCCCCTCCTACCACTGTGCATTTCTACGTGTGGGCTGTCTTCCACCAGTTCCACATTTTTCTACTAATTTGTGTCTTCTCATGTAATTATTTTCACCCTAGAATTGTATTAAGTGATATGGAGCACTAATAAAAACAGCATGTCAACCTGACACAATGTACTGTTAGTAAACACACACATCACATTTCGTTTCGTTTTCTATTTATATTGAAGTTCCCACATATTCTTATTTCAAAGCTGGTTATAATGGCTTCTATATTTTAGCAGCCAAAGAGGCCTGTACCAATATGGATTACATTTCTTTGATTAGTAGCATATGTACTATTTTCCTATTACGTTAGGTTAGCATCCAAGCTTTTAAAATCAGATTAACTTTTATTTTCAAACAGTCTCATAGAAAATGTTATTTTATTTAACTGTGTTCTAACTGTACTTTATTGCATTACTTAACTAAAAGCTAAGGCAAACTGCTTCCTCTGTTCCAGTGCTGTGCTAACACCAACTGCTAGCCTGTTTCTACTGCACAGCACCAGTACACCACCTCTCCTTCTCTTTATTTACTGTTTCTGCAAAGCACACCAGCTACAGCAACTTTTGTCCCACTGTCACTTAATAGGCTACAATTAGTTATTTACACTTTAGGTTTAATTACTTTCACCTAGTTCATCTCTTCCTTTTCTTTTTACTCATCAAGTCTTGCAACTATTACCAAAGATAAATACTTCCAGATGCCTCAGCTACAAAGGCTCCACCTTTACATCAGCATCCAGCTCTCAAATAGTGTGCAAATTATCACCAAACCAAGCAAAACCCCACAGAGGTAAAATAGTGTACCCTCAGAAAAGATAATTACCTCTTCAGCAAGAACAAATTTCAGCTAAACATCCTTATTTACTGCTTTCTATTCCTCAGTCATCTCTGTAATTGCCAGCTATTTGGCTTTCTAAAGCTTTTCCCTCAGCTAGCTCTGCCCCATTTACCCTCAGCATCTAGCTCTATCAGCAAAAGTAGGGAGTCCCATCAAGTCAGCTGCAAGGTTATTTGTTTATTCATAACACATAACTCCCAAAAGGGAACTAAATCTGTATCAAACCCACCACTATACAACAAACCAGCAAATTTTATTCTCCCAGAAACAAAGCAGGGAACAGGGGACCAGGAAAGAGGAGGATGCAATGTCCTGATCATGAGCCTGCTGCTGTGTAAAGGTACCTGCCAGGCATCCCTACACTTGATCATCACAGCTGGAGCAGGACAATAAACAAAACTCCCTGTGCTGATTGCACAGCAATGGTCAGGAATGCTGAGGATGCTCTCCTTGCCTGTGCAGAGTGTACTCGGAAAGATGGACCAAGTGTCCTGCTTTCACCACGTGGGTGCTCAATCCAGGCCTGCAGGAACCAACAGTACCCACCACTTCACAGCATTATTCCTGTAATTCTTGTTGATGGATCTCCGCACAATTATGCCCATCGATGTTCCACAGCCAGACTAATGCTTCCAAAAGCTGGTGGACACAGTGACCATGCACTGCGGAGTACTCCATTGCGTGCAGCACATGTACAGGAGGTACACTCGCTCCAAGGGTGTCAGACCAGGTAAGCACATGCTGCAGAGTGACATGCCCAAGAAATGCTGTCAGTTATCCCATCACACAGTCAGAGCTGCTGTTCTAGAGAGTTGCCAGCTCCCAAGAAGCCTGGGTTCCATGCAGAGTCTTCAGACTTCATGTGGACACAGTTCCCAGTGACTTTCTATCAGTTTTCTGCTTCCTGGCTCCTGAAAACATAGGACTACAAAACCAAATTGGTACATTTTGGTTCTCTTGCTTTTTGATCTCACCTTCTCCCTAGCCCCATGATAAAGCCTGTTTATATTCCAAAGGTCATTAAACCCAGTGCCTTGACTCTCAATAAAAAGGTCTCATCACTACTTATGTTACAGGATTTCACAGCTGCCTTTTAGCTCCACCATTCTCCAACACTGTTCCCAACTCCTACATCCAACTGTTTACTCAAACTTATGTATTCTCCCCAGACCACTGGGACAATTTTAAGAGCTCATGCTACTTTTCTCTCCTAATCTTGCAAGTTAGATGACATTTAAGGACTTTTTATTTCCCTCCTCTCCTCCCTTCTTTACCTTTGTAAAGTGTTGGAGGAATGGGAGCAACCTCATCTCTTTTTCAAATGAGCTGGTAATATTTTATTCTCTGTTTCTCTCCCTTCTCATGTACATTGTCAACTGCACCTGATCATAAAAGAAGCAAAGGAGAGTTTTGCTTAATTTATGTAAAAGAAGAGTCATGGCTGTCTTTAAGACAGGAATTTTTCCCCATTCAAAAGTCAGAACACATGGACAAAACCTAAAGCTTAAATCTTAGTGAAGCAGAAGTTCAAGAACACACATACTGATCTTATGGCAGATACTGTATCTCAAACCAAATTACAAATTAAACCTTTATGGTCTCTCAGAAAGTTTGCAACTTTAACTTTGTAGCACAGAACTAGATGAAACAACCTCAGTTTTAGTTACTAAGAAGTGTAATACAGAATGTAAGGTATTGCCTTCTGTTTTTCTTTTATTGATAGGTTGTTGCAGGGCACTTGGGAGTATACCAGTAAATCAAGAAAAAGGCAAGCTAAAGTTACTTTCACTATTTGTTTTGGTTATACTCTTCACTAATGCAATCTGGCAAAAATGTTTTGCACAATCCTTTTTTCAAGATACAATCTGAATGCATTACAATAAAAACTTTGATTTATTAGCATAGTTTTACAGGAGATAATTTTTATATCTATGAATTCTGAATGTCCTCACCAATAGACAAATTACATAATACATAGTAAGAGCTTTTAAGAGACACTAAGTCAAAAACCTTAAAACATTTTCATCAACAGAATCATCAGCCTTGTAATACATTTGTCATCTGGGTATTACTGACTTTCTAGTGAAAAAATTGACACCTAAATTCAAACACTAAAAAGAAGCTAAGTGACATGCTCAAAGTCCAGCAGTAGATAATAGGATAGCCTAGACCTGATCCCATGACTTGCAGATACTGAATAAGAAATCTGAGCACTTCTGCACATCTGAGGATCATAAAGTCTTCCCATGAGCAGGAAGTGGAGAAAAGAAATGCAAACAAGATGAAGTCCATTTCCCTAGTGAACAGAAACACTCCCGGATTCCCTGAAATGCCTTACTACAAAGTCTCAACCATACAGACAATTTGTTGAAACTGGATTGACAGCGGTTACAATTTCTGACCTAGATCTTGGCACAGAAATAGTTTTTTATTATGTGAACTTTAGGATTGCTCTGTTAAGCATTCTTTTGGAAAAGATACGCGGGCAAAATTTAAGCACTCATGTTTCATCTACACACCATCTGCATAAGTAACAATCTCCATTTGTCAAAAGAGATTAAGACATTGCTTTTGTGCGACTGCAAAAATAAGCTGGCAGTTCACTCTGATTTAACTATAGTGATTTGATGTACTTCATACTGATCACTGTTATATTGTACTTTATGATGTTTGTCGATACTTTAGTACTGCAAACTGGGCAAAAGAACATAAACTATAATATGCAGAAAGCAAACTATCATTTGCATCATCATTTATATCTCTCCGTCTGAGTGAAGTGTTTATGAAACACTTAAAATCTAGGGCTCGATCTTCTGTTTCTACAAATCAATGCTGCTCCATTGGCTTCAAGGAGATACAGTGATTTATGGTCCTTGAGAATCAGGCATAATACCTCTTAATTTTGCCATGGTTTGCAGACACAGGAAAATCAGAAGATATTTTCATACTGCATCCTTATGTTTACAGACATTTTTAGCTGTTAAATGTGCTGTAATAGAGGAATTAGAACCAATACCTGTGAAATGGGATGCAATTCCTTTAGTGGAATGCAGGAAGGACCTTTAAATATTATAGAAATTATTACTTCGCTTTCTTATGCAGACAGTCAAAAACAATTTCTTACACCAAGACCTCAGTAAAGTTGCTAGACTAGATTAATTTAAAAAAAAAATACATGTGTTCATGCCACAACAATTTAATACATCTACTCACTCTCTTTGTGCTATTCACATTCTTTTATGTAATTATTTACATGTTTCTGTAATTACTTGCAGGATGTGTAAAGAACTGCGTGAATTCCTCTCCTACAATTTTATATGCATTATTTACCAAATCATTAAATATTTAGAAATATTAAGTCATTTTAGGGTTTTTTATGGGTTTTTTTGTCGTTTTGTGGTTGGTTTGTTTGGTTTCTGCAGGGTGTTTGTTTAGGTTTTTTAAATTATCTCAAACATCCTGTGATGCATCTAAATTTTTCAGGATATTTTGGTGCCTAGAATGATTTCAGTACTGTAGAGGTAAATTTTCTTAAAGTTACTCTTCTTATTTTGTTCTACACAGCAAGCTCTAATGCCTTTCTCTTCTGTGTTAGGATCCACCACATATCTCAATGAGAAAATCCAATAGAGTAGAGTGGGAAGAGATACCTTACATCAGCAGCTCTTTTTCTCTTAGGGATGAAACAAGGAGATAGTCCAGTTCAGAAGTACAGGTGGTCAACTCTCACTCCCAAGCCAGTCAAGTTCTGTGTTAAGGCTGAAAAGTTTCTGAAAAGTTCCCACTCAAAGTTTAAACAGTGGGATTGTGTCTTGAGTGTGTATAGACTAGAAACAGAACAAATTGACCAAAAGGAGGGCTGAAGAGATGACTACAAGAGTACAAGAGTTTACTATCTAGCCAAGTTTTCAGTGGACTTTACAGCCAGGAGGAGTTAAATAAATTTAACTTCTACTTCCTTCTGCTGGAGCAGGAACTCAGTAGTAAAAACAGAATGAGAGTTCATCATTGTATGTTTTGCTGCTTGCTGAGATTTGAAGGTCTTCGAAGACGGGAAAGATTCACTTGTAAACTGGGATAAATATTAGGTTTCAACTGCAGATGGCAGCAAACCCCTAAATATATTTGTAGTCTCACCCTGGTAATCTGTGCTCCACATACGAAGAAGAAAAAAGCATTTTATAGCATATTAGAAATAAACAAAATTATTTTAAGAGTAGAGAACATTTGCTAAATTAGAAGGTGACATAGCTCACATAAACATGCAGAATTTTTTAGAAACATCCAAATATCAGAGGATGATGAGAGGTGACAGCTCTCCCAGTGAAGGTGCCAATCACTTGCATAAAGTCACAGAAAAAAATGACAGAGAGCATGGGCTGTAGATTCTCCCTGCCTTCTGTCAGGCCCTCTAGCAGTCCCTGCAGCTCTGCAGTCAGCAGCAGGAGGAAGGAAGTCTGGTAGAACAGGACACTTACATGTCCTTGCCTCATTATTTAATTCAAAACAATTGAGGGACATCTACTGAGGACACTGTTATTGAGATAAATAATCAAAATGGAGCCAGCAAAATTTCCAGAAGACTGGCCTCAACATCTGTACACTGGGAGCAGACCAAGGGGAGACCATCCACATCTGGCTTTACAGGGGAAACAGATGGTGTGCCACAGTGCATGGACCACAACGAGGGACGGGCTTGTGTGGAAATCACTGAGCGGGGAGGTGCTACATGTACCACTGGCAGGACCCTTGGAACAGAGCAGGAGGATGATCTGAATGTGTCTAAACCCAGTAGCTTAGTGGGTATATTACTGAAAAGGTAATCTTGACGGACAAGGAAAAGTTTCACCCCAGGACACAACCTAAATGGTGCTTTCCTAGAGTGTACTTGAGTGTATATATGAAATTGTTTCATGGCCTTGGGCTATGAGGACATGCTTGTCTCATCAGTTCAACATCTGCCTTTTTGTTTCTGTACTTTTCTGAGACAACTTACAGTAGTAGAAATGCAACATTCAGTCCATCACTGAAACAAAGGAGCAGTGAGACAATGTAGCTGTAAACATTAATCAGATCAGGTCTCATATCTGAGCCCACATGAGGGGAATTTAAGACTCATTTTTATTATCCTCTCATACAAGGGGAGTCCTGGGTTCATGCATGGCAGGCATGAACTGAAAGGCAGGCATGAACTGAAAGGCAGGCCAACAACTTCTATTTGTCCATGCTGAATATATTGAATAAAACTATATTGAATATAGTTTTTTTCGTATTCAAACAGGCCTACAGATTTAAGACGTATATCCACTCTCTCCTAAATCATTAGGTCCTACTTGTAGGCAACTATTAACAAAGTTAATTGTTGTAGGTTATTTGATCATGTTTCTTTATTGTCTTTTCCATTCTCTTTTACTTCAGTTCCTTCCTTTCCCTCTTATGTACACGCCTATGACTTTCCCTAGCACGGTGTGTATTTCTACTTAAACTTCCTTTAGGTTTATTTCCTTTTCTTTCTTGATGGCCGAGAGATCACAAGAGCCTTAATGTGCCTTACCCATGATGCAAAGCGTTATCAAAATGCAATTTGTGCATTGAAAATCCAGTTTGATTTCAGAAATCTTGTAACAGAGCTTTAAACCCATCAGCTGAGAAACAGGCCTATGGGCTGATTCTCAGCACTTATACACGGTTTCTTTGTACCTTCCTCAGCACCAAATACATCCCGTTAAGTATCAGTAGATAACAGGTGGAAAAAAATATTGAAGTCAGTCCCAGAATTGCTGCTGGAGTTAGCGCAGTGAGGATTTAATACTAAATCTGAAACCCAGCGACTCTCTGACAATTGGTGCAACAGCTTATTTTTTTCTTCCCAAATGAAAAGAAAGCATGATGGTGGAAACTCAGCAGGACTTTGGAGTTGCTGCTTCCCAAATAAAATTTCTGCTTTCAATCCACTTTTTCTTGGTATCTTGCCTCAGCATGACTCCTGAAGATAGAGTCCAGCAGGAACTGAGACTTGAGAGCTCTGTCTGACCACATCAGTGCTGCTTCTGTAACAGGAGGAGGGTGGAAGACAAGAGCAGCCACATCTTTTGGGTGGCTATTGGCAGTGATAGGAAGAACAATTCAAGAAGGTTTCCTTTGTAAATGTCAGGGTCCTGTGGGAACCCACAGGCTATAATGGACCTGAGCAGCTACACCTGGGAGCTTCCTCCACTCCCGCGTGTGGCAATCCCTGCCTGCGCTGTGTGGAAGCAGTGCCAATCTCCCAGCCCTCTCTGGCCCTGCCACCTGGATGTCCATGGACCTATTTCTTCCTAGGTGGCCTCTGTGGTCATAGCTGCAGCTTGTTCCCAGTCTCTGGCCCTGTCCCTTGGATGAACTTCAGACCCTTTGTCACAGCCTTGTCTCAGGGCCTGCCCCCAGCCCATTCTGCTTTAGCTCCTGACGGGGGCTCCTGGACTGTCCCTGGTTCTTCACTTTCCATCTCAGCAGCTCTCACTGAACCCTCTTAAGTCCCCCATCTCTTCCCACTATGGTCAAACATATCTACCCATGAGGGCATGGCTAGCACTGGGGTAACCCTCAGGACTCGGCTCACCTTCCCATAGGGAGTAAGAGGCCTCTCATTGAGCCCAGACAAGAAAAAAAACAGGAAAAGTATTTGTATTTGATTATGAAGAGCTAGCATTGTTGCTTCCTTATGAGCTCTCCAAGGAAAGGCAAGGAGACATAACGCCTCACATTAGAGTTGTGGGATCACTCTAGGAAGGACTCATAGTGAGTGGATAACAAGAAGTAAGAGGCTCTGGAGCTTCATTAGCATCTTTGCAGGTAATGTAGACTTCTGTCATCGCTGTGTGATATGGCACATTCAAGGAAAAACCCAGCCTGCATCTTGAATATCTTTAAGGTTCATTTGGGGAAATCTGATTTTATTTCCATCCGCGTGGAGGGCTCTGTGTGGAGTTGAATGAATTGACAGAACTACAAAAGTGACAACTCTTTTTACTCACTGGACAGTACTGTGAGACTGCAGTTTCTTGAGGATCATTAACACTAATGTCTCTACCCCAAACTTGCACTATCTTGTATTACACCCTATAATAATTCTGCAAGTTACAGACTTGAGCTTATTCAGTAAACACCAAGGCTCCTGTAAGGAAGGAAAAGTACAACTTTTGTCAAACCTTCCCACTGAATGCTGGCAAACTTCAGATATGTACCTTTCCCTCAGTATATAATGGCAATGCTTTTTTTTTTTTTTTATCTCTTTCCTTCTCTTTCCTGGTATGTGTTTTAGCACCAGTGACCTTTTTCATTTCTCTAAATACTACCTTCCAACGGCTAGGCGCCAGTGTATGTGGCTTTTTGGGTGCAGGACTCTTCCAGAGGCTATTCATTAGGTTGATGTGCTTTACATTTTGAAAAGCAACTATAAAATGTATTCTGCTTAGAATACCTTTCCCTAAGCTGAATAAGGTGAGCAGATGCAATGCAAATGCACATCACAACATTCCCTGGGAAAACTAAACAAGACGAGAATAAAATCTGTATTAAAACTGAGGAGAGCTGATGCAAGGTTTTTTGTTGCCCTAGGCAGATAAAAATTGCTGTCCTCTTTCCTTATCAGTATTTGCTCTCTTCCAAAATTTTCCACCCTGCCCTGTGCAGCTGTTACCTCTTTGGGCTCTGACAGATGCCCTCTGGCAAATCTTGCAGGGAGATCCAAAGCCTCTGCACTGCACTGTCTCTGTGCCAGGGATGCTGCTCCAGCAGCAGCAGTGAGAAAAGAGACTGTGGTGTCTGTTTGTAGTGCCCTGACCAAGAGGCTAAGCCATTAGCACAAACCCAAGCAGTGGGCACCCTAACTGGAATTAACAATAAAGGAAAAAAATATGTCCCAAAAATTATAATAAACCTGTTAAAAACCTGTTGAAAACGACAGTCTTTTTCTTATTGGGTCAGTCCTCTTTCCCTTTTTGTCTTTGACCCACAGTCACCTGATTTGCAGCATGCACTGACAGGGCAGTTGAGAAATGCCAGCCTAGGACTGGTGAGAGGTGTCCTGACACACACACAGGATACATACAGACCTATGTGACAGTTGTCACACGTAACTGGTTAGGGGTAGACAAAACAGGTTCCTGCTTACATATTTGCAGATGCAAAAACGCAATTTTTTTTTCTGGGTGGACACAGACTTCTGAGAAAATCTCCTTGAAAACAAAACAACTGGTTCCTTCTGAAGGCCCCAGAGTCTTCATTACAGCCCCATTACAACACCAGTTACTGAGTTTAAGCACAAGTATCCCTGGCTGTGAAGAGAGCAGAAGGGCAGCACATGCCTTAACCAAGGAATATGTTTTGAGAAAAGATAAAGTCTGATACTCTCACATTTATAATTTCAGTGTTATTTATATTCCAAATACAGTCTATGAGACTGGGTAGCTTATAAGGCAATTGTGGGTATAATTTCAGCATATTTCCTGTAAAAATTACTGTATTTTTATTTAATTATTCTTACTGTGTCTTGTAATTTTTTCAGAGTAGCTCTATGGAAATTATAACTATGAATTTATAAATAAAACAGCCTCAGGGGAAGCTGTGGTTTAGTATATATGAGGCAGTAAATACAAAGAAAATATCTTCTCTTAAAATTCAGTATATCTTATATGCTTTTCCAGCAAAATGCTTAGATCCCTTAGAAACACATGAACATATCAGATTCACTCCACAATATTATTTTGTGACAGAAATACATATTTTCCCTTTTCTTTCTGTTTCGTGCTTATTTACAGTTAACTTACTGTATATGCAATTTATTCATGTATGTTTAGCATAAGCATGTTTATGCATATCCATTGGCACTTTTTAAAAGGAAGCCTCACAGTACCTGGAAGCCACATTGCCCACAAGACAAATTTTTTAGAAAAATCTGCCTTATTTGTAGCTGTCAGCACTTGTATGTTCAAGGGTGCATCTAATTTTTTTGCCTACGGACAGTGAGTCAGAAACACAGCCAGGCCTGCAGTCGTGAGAAGGTACACAGGTCACAGAACACTTTGCCTTCCAGGACAACAAAAGCTCTTCTCTTGCTGTCACGTTGCTTGGTGGGTGCCAGCATTAATGTCCCAGAGACTGGGGTGAGAGCTTGGAAAGGCAGGAACACGCTGGGAGGTATCGCTGTGAACATTTACTCGCGCACAGACTTCAGTGCTGTCCCACGCATTTCAGCAGGCAGCCGAGGAACCCGCTTCTCCTGGGTGAGCTTTCAAGCTCAGTGGACGCGTATCAGAGACCCACAGGCATCGCCTCTGGGAAGAGAAAGCACCCAGCAGGAGAGATAGAGCAATTCACACATTGCAGAGCTCTTGTCTCTGGCTGCTTTCACTTGCAGGCTCTTTCATGCAACAGAGATCTTTCGGTGAATGAACCGTATCAGCCTGAAATGCAATTGCTTGGCAGTTTAAACAAGCCTAGTTGGGTGTGTATGTGACCAGAAAGGAAGCTGGCTCAGGAGCTGGGCCGCTTGCAAATTAATCTTACTTAGCTAAAAAGAGTAGCTAGCTTTTAGCTGATCCCTGGACCAATGCAATTTCCATGTATGCCAATGTCTCCAGGAAGAAGGTGCAGGAACATGCAGCCAGGAAAATGAACACAGGACTGCAGCAGCTTGATCTTTGTAAGCCTTGACTGCCGCAAAACAGTTTGACTTCCAGAACAATTTAAGACAAATCAAGTCAGATGCTGCAATCCTACCTACAGCTTTGCGTCGGTCTCATCCTGCCACCCATAGTGTTCATGTCGACCTTCTGATATGTCAGTTTGGAAGACTCTCTTCACAGAAAATTAAATCAGTAAGAAAAGTGTACAGTTCTCTGCTCCTTTTAGTACCCCAGCTATCTCACAGAAGGGTGAGCAGAATTCCTATGCCAAGGGAAAGAAAGGTGAGAGCAGCTGAGGGAAGGAAAAAGATGCCATGGGACGGTACCAGCACCAACCTAGCCTGACCTTGGTCACTGAGGAGTTGCACACCCAAGCCATGGTTAAATGAACACCTTAAGCCAGCAGAGACTGGCAGTGCTACCAAAAGTAGCACCTCTGTCACCACTGAGCCGCCAACCTGGGGCTGTCACAGCCTTCTGTGCTGCTCTCCAGTGAGTCTTACTAGTGAACTGATCCAGGTTAAAAAATATATATTTTCCAAGATGACTTTTCAGTTCTGTCAGAGATTGTGTTATATTTTTTTCATAATAAAGTGTGAATTCAGTGCTAAGCTATGGAATTTTTGGTACCTTTCTAATTTTGCCCTGTGTCTATGAAATGAGTGCATTTAAATGGCCTCCGTAACAAGAACTCTGTGACTGGAATCCATCAAAAAAGCTACATATACAAGTAGTACCCTACTGTCACGTGCAAGGAATATATTTTCAATATTTTTTAACATCTATTACCTAGAATTTTGGCTTCTACATTAAAAATGCAGTTTTAGAAGATGTGTCTACATGGCATTTGTAAAATAATTCAACTATGCATATACTATAACCGTAAGAATACTTGAGGCATTTTATACTGATTGCTTAATCCTATATATGTGCACTAACTTCGTCATGTTAATGGTCCAGTATATTTCTTGTTACTTAGCTGTATTACTCTCAATTTCATTCCTCAAGAATATATTTAAATAACATTAACACAGTCTCTAAGTACCACATAATCATTTTGGCTTAACTATACAACCAACACTCCCTAGGTAAAAAAGCAAGAGGTTAGGCAGTGAACTGTGAAACTAACTTGCACAATAGGTGACCTATATTTGCCAGAAATTTTTCATCCCTGCTTCTTTTTCTACGTATAATTTTAACGTATTCGGTACTTTCCACCTATGGACTTCCATGAGCATTCCATAGGAAAAGTCCCACATAATGTCACAAGACATTATACTTTCTGTGTCAGATACAGAAAAGATGTGTATGATGTTACTTAACGGAATGTGCATAAATCAAAGGGTGTGTGATTATACGTACTGACAACAGGATGTGTTTTTCTTGATATCTGTGTAAACATATAATATATCCTTCCATGTAAAAATGCAAAGGGTTTTCTAGTGAAACCTTTTTTCCCTGTTGCCAAAGGCAGTTCTGAGGAGGAGGTCTGTACACTTCAAACTTACACACACAAACTCAGGCTGGCTGGAGCTACCTGCTGCTTGCAAGAATTGGAGCCACCCTGACGCAGCTGACAAGTGAGCACAGTGTCAGGCACACCTCAGTATTCTGCCCAGGAGCAGCCCCCAAGCAAGGCACAAGCTGGTGGTCAGGCAGAGCTTGACCTGTGGAGAGGTGAGAGGCACAGCTGGCTTTATCCTCAGCCGTGTCAGCTGAGTATAGAACACGGAAGAACTCTATGTTGATATAGGTAGACATTAAAATATATTATTCCATAATTCTAGAGCTTCATTCTGAAGTTCTTTATCTCAGCTCCTTAGATTTTTAATTTGCTTTGGAAAAGTCACTAGGTACTTATTAAAGTTCCCAGAAAATTCTTTCAAGCCTCCTAACTCCAGTGATTTATAGCTCTATGTTTGTTTCCCCAGTCTTTCTCTAAGTGTCTAAATTCCAAATTCTTAAACAAGCCTTTTTTTTTAAACAAGTCTTTTTTCTTTTTTAACTGTGTGCTTCATTAGTTTGATAAACAGATTAAACTGCGTAACATATAATTTTTGAAGTCTTATAGTATTACCAAATAGAAACTAATGTTCCTTTTAACACGAAAATACATTTGTTAAGATTATTTCATGCCACATTTTATTTTGCAATTTGGGCTTCTTAACTGCATCTATACAGTCTGACATGCTTTTTAACTCTTAGTTTTTAAAAGTTGCAAGTTACTTACAGGCAAAATCGTTATGCCTGTGACTGCATATCCATGTCCGTTCAATGGCATTTCAGTCACTCATAAGCTCAGAACAGTACTGACACTACTGAATAGTGCAATTGAAGCTTTCCATTTGCTTTTTTATCATTCAAGCAAAATGTGTGCACACACTAACTAAAGCCATTGCCTCTTTTTTCAGCAGTATGTCAGAAATCAAGTCGAAGCCCTTATCTATTATTGTCTTCTCTCCATGCATCAGATGTACAATTATCAGAAGATACAAATTATGTGCATCAGTGGGAAAGGATGCTATTTTCTATAAGAATAGCTGTAAGTGGGCGGATGGCTTTAGTAATGACTGAACAAACTAAATTGTAGTGTACTACAGCAATGAGCAATCAAAGAACAAATTTTGGAAGCCTTCAATTGTTTGTGCTAAAACTGTGTGGGATACCTCAGGTCAGCGAGAGATACAGTCTTGAATTTATAAAATTTTCCATTCTCTTCTTTTCACTGTCTGGTCACTTCTTTCTGATTTCAGATGGACCTGGTGGTTACTGTTTAGAAACAAGAGGTGTTGGACAGGATTGGTGACAATCCCAGCTGGAGTAAGCAAGCCATGACCAGACAGCGGCTTCCTTTCAGCCCTTACAGCCATCACATTTGAGGAGTGTTATCCATAGCACACAGGTGTTTGCAGGATGCCCACTGCAATGGGTTGATGCTGGCTGGATGCCAGGCACCCACCAAAGCCACCCTATCACCCTGCTCTGCAGTTGGATAGGGGAGAGAAAATATAACAATGGGTTCATGAGTTGAGATAAGGACAGAGCGAGATCACTCACTGAATACCATCATGGGCAAAACAGACTTGAATTAGAGATATGAATGGAATGTATTACTAACAAAATCAGACCAGGATAACGAGAAACAAAATAGGACCTTAAAAACAACACCTGCTCCCCACCCGTCCCTCCTTCCCAGTTCTACCGCCTCCCCCTCCCAGTGCCACAGGGAGACAAGGAATGGAGGTTATGGTCAGCTCATCACAAATTTCTGCCACTGCTCAGGGTAAGGAGTCCTTCCCCTGCTCCCTCCCCATGTGTCTTCTCCCACTGGAGATAGTTTCTCCATGAACTACTCCAGTATGAGTCCATCCCATGGATAACAGTCCTCTACAAACTGCTGTAACGTGTGTCACTCTTCCATGGGTGCAGTCCTTCAAGGACAGGCTGCTCCAGTGTGGGTCCCCCATGGGGTCACAAGTCCTAATCAGGAAATCTGGTCCAATGTGGGCTCCTCTCTCCACAGGACTGCAAGTCCCTGCCAGGAGCCTGCTCCAGCATAAGCCTCCCATGGGAGGCTGGAGGGAGCACTAAAGTTCTGCCGTGGTGCTAAAAAAAGTCCCTCTTAAAGTTTTATTTCAAGTCTGGCTGAGAATTTTTGTATTCATAAGCATCTTCTGAATGTAAGCACTTTGAAAAGACGGACTGAAACCCTAATGTGGGGCTTCATGAAGGAAACCAGTGTCAGGAATAACGACAGGCTACTTTAGCTTGTAGTAGTCACTGTCATTGATATGTGTTTCAGATTAGGCTGTTTGCTAAACTGCTGGCTTCAGGTACAGTCCAATGCTGAAGTCCTCTGGGGACACAATGTAATTGTTTTCCAGATGAAGTCAGTTCTGCGACCCACAGTGCCATCATTTCTTCTATGCAGAATATAAAGTATTATTCATGGGTGTCATGGGCAAAGATCTCATTGTGGCTAAAAATGTATCCCATTTGCTTCCTTTTGCCTTCCTGATGGCTGTCATATCGCTGTTCGTTGTCAGGGGAGATGAACCCAAGTGTTATCTCCACCTCTGTGGTACCTGAGTTCAAGATCTGTCTACTTCTGCTCACATAAAAATTACATAAATGTAGAGCAAAGATTGACCTTTCTGGGGCTCTCCCGGGCAGCCTTTACTGAGCGATGCCCACTGTATTCTGCTCCAGTCTTCAAAGCCTTAGTGGTCTACATATTAATACATAACCAGTCTAAAATGGGCATAAAGTTTCCTAAAATAATTTCTTCTCTTGTCAGTCAAGGAAAGAAATAATTCATTCACCATGGACCAACAGTGTTCACTGAGACAGAGCAAAGACAGCCCCAGGTTACTGAAGTGACCTAGTTTTATCCTATATATTCACCACAGAGCAGCAGTAAAAATTCTCTGACAAGTCATAAGAAAGACTGAAATTTGAAAGTGGTAAATAAGAAGTTTTATAGCAGGAAACGACAGCCAAATGACACAACTACTTTTTAAAAATATCGTAATATTACCTTGAAAAAAACTTGACGGGTTTTTATCACTGCAAGTGTTTGCAGTGGACATTTTGTTAGTCAACAACCGTTCCTTCACATCCCTAAATTAATTAATTCTTGCTTGTATGGGAATTAGGAACATGAGGCTTGACAGGATGTCTAAGCCAAAGTTATTGGAGATGTCCCAGCTATTTTGCGTTGATATTTCTATTATGAATTTCCTCTGCAAAAATCTTATGGAAAGATGGGAGTAAGTTTACATCAAGCTGTAACTGGTTTTGTAGCCTACCAATACAATATTTAACATGTTAGAAAAGCACTATTAGTTTTGTCCTGCACTTTTCTGTTGCCAAGAGTTTGCAGAGCAGGTGACTCTCTCCGTACCTCTGTCGTGAAGGATTGTTGATGACAGTATTTTCCTGATGAGAAAGATTTTATTTTGGTGGCCTTATTTTAGAGCCCTAATTTAATCCTGTGGATTCTGAGCTGTCTAGCAAATATTATACAGGGTCATGAAGCAACAGCTCTACAGAAAGTGGCATCTTGCACCTTATATGATGACTTCATATGAAAGCCTGTCTGCTGTCCTGGTCAGGCTCCACTTTGGTATCATCCTGCACATCCGGGAAGGAAGCAATTCTTTTGGTTGTATAACATTCTTCTGTGTTATACATACAGGATATCTGTCTGAGAAAGAGCTCTACCCATCATCTTTCCACCTCCCACACAGATGGAATTAAAAGAAAAAAGCTTTCCATAAGACTTGATAAAACTGAAAACAATCCATCTTTTGATATTTGCTCTCCTCCTCTTGTTCCGCAAACTCTGGTGATGGAATTACCTCAGTTCTTAAATTAAGAGAAGCGAACTCACAGACAAGAGCTGTGTTTTGTTAAATTATTATTTTATTAATTTTATTATTTTAAAACTATCATCTGTTGTTTTGGATATTGTCCTTTGCTGGGAAGAAGGAATGCTTATCACTTAGGATGATGAGTCAGCTAGTACGAGATGTGCTAAAGGTTGCAGGATAAACGCTGCAGCAGGATACAATGCTGATTAACCCAATAGCCACCTGCCAAAAGTAAAGTTCAGCCAGTCCTAGCAAAAGCAGGGAACCAGAGGGAGGGACATGTCAGATAACCCTTAAATAAAACCAAAACCAAACCCATAAATAATGCAAGCTAGTGCCTGTTCCTAATGCTTTCTTTTGAAGCTAGTCAGAATGGATTTGCAAATGCATTGTTGGAGCATGTTCAGCCTGAAGAAGAGAGGGCTTAGGGGGGACCCAACAGCAATGTGCTAATACCTACAAGGAAGTTATCAAGAATATGGAGCCTTGTAGTGGTGCAAGGCAGAAAGATTTATGACAGTGGCATAGATGGAAACGAGAGAGGTTCAAACTGGATGTAAGGAAAAACTTTCTCCATGAGGACAGTCAGGCAGTGTAGCAGCAGGCTGCCAGGGGAAGCTGTGCTGCCTCCATCACTGGAGGTTTTCCAACCCTGACCAGACAAGGTCTGGCCTCACAGCTGAGCCTGTTTAAGGTTCCTCCTAGCCTGAGTTACTCTAGCAATGCTTAGAATTACAATCCTGTCTGGATATGAATACTTTCTGTTGTAACCTCTTAGCTGAAAAATGTTTGAAGTAAATTGTCTTTTGGTTTAATAAAGAGATTTTTAGATGATGTGGTCTACTGACTTCATGTCTAATATTAAGATTTCACAAGACATTGTAAGAGCTATGAGAGAATGGAATTGTCATCTGTAAAAAATCGTTTGTTCTAACACCTGGCCTTCCATGTGTAACCCTGTCTTCTCCTTGCAAGTAGCATGGAGAAGTAAAATGCATGAAATTAGTTTTGCATATAATAATGCATGAAATTCCTTTCCTTCTTAGACACATCTATTGCCTTGGAACTATGGAGGAGTAAGTCATGCTAAAATAGATTAACATAGACATATATCAATTATTTCTATGATATGTAATCCTGCCTTTTAGCAGGCATGTTACGAGAAAACCTTACAAGTATAATTTCTCAAATGGTTTGAAATATAACTTTCTGTGCACTTCTTTAAAGCTGATCCATAAATTTTAAGTTTAAATTTGTATGTTTTGTGTGAAAATATGTTAGTTTTCAAGTAGAGACAGAGGCACTAAAATAGAAATGCTGCAGAGAAAAATTAAAGGAAATAATACTGAAAGAAATATCTTAGAAGGAAATAATGGATGACTGGTTCATTACCACTGTGATTTGGTTTTGGTTTTGTTTTTTTAATAAATGTGTGCAAGACTGAAAAGTAATATTCTGCAGTCCAAAGGCACTGCTGTACAGAGTACACAGGCATTGTTCCTGCCTGAAGTGTTTGGGAAGTACAGAAAATATCACAACTAATTGGAAAGGATCCAAGAAAAGAGAGAAATCTTTGCTTCATTATATAATAGTGAGTAGCAATACTTGGTGGACAAGTAATGTAAAATTATTAAGATGGATTTTTCACTTGTTAGGATGTCAAATCTTGATTACATTAATATTATGTAATTACTCATAATTACATAATACTAAATTTATGTTCTTCTTCTGTACACTTGTCTTGGGATCATAACATGAAACTGGCATCAGTAAGAACTTCTAACAGCATTGTAAAAACACTTTTCTCTAGGTGATACAGGTTGAACTGGAGATGTGAAACCACCTTTGAAAAAGAAGGATGTTCAGTCTCACTAGATGCTCTGACATCCTGCCAAACAAAAATATAACCGTGTCATCTATACTCTAAATTAGCTCTATGCTATTAGAATTACTGGTTCTCTGAAGTGCTGGATGTCAGTTAAAGAGGTTTCTCCACAGTATTCTGTATCATCTCTCTATCAAACACAATGCTGGCAGTTTATTTTGGTCCTTTCCTAGGATGAAATTATGTTTGGCTTATTCCTCTAGTCCAGGACTAGTATCTGGTGAAGGCAACTTCAGAACTGTGCTCACTGAGGAGGAATAAAATGCAGAAGCTGAAGGAAATCAAATAGAGGTTAGTATTTTTCTCTTCAGCCATGTCAAACCCATTCTATTTTTCATACTTACTTTCTCAAATATGGAAATACTTGGAGCTGTAGAACTAATCTCTCCTGAGTAAAAATGCATCTTTTTTGCATGTGGCTTTTTCTTTTCTCTTTTATTTTTATAAAAATGGTGTGAGAGAAGAACATGTTTTCAATGGCACATTCCATAAAATATGAAGTAAAGTAAGTAATTTATTATCAATTCATTTTAAAATTACTTGGTGTTTGGCATAGCAAACTTGGTGTTTCTTTAGCATGGGTACCTGATACTGAGGAAGACAGAAGTGGGCTACGTAGCACAGTATAGAAATTCTAAGATATACACATAGAAGTGAATTTTTACTTATACACAGGTACAGAGGTATAATCATTTGTAAACCTTATTAATAAAATATAAAAACATTTAATACAGCTCATAAATGAAGGTATTGATAGCCTACTGATGGCATAATATTTAAAAATAAAAAAGTCCCTCATATTTTCATAAGACAAGCAATTGAAAATAAGCCTCTTAGTATTCTTTTTAGTGTATGTTCATTGATTTTTTTCCCTAAATTCTACTAGCTGACAAGGCTAAGCAAGTTCTCTCAGGTGCAATTTGGAATTATATTTTTCTTTCTCCAAGGGGAAGTCTAGCATGGAAGTAAATACCATGATGCATTCTCATTGAAATTAATTTTTCTTTTTCCACCACAGAGGGCATGAACCTGCACACTAATTTGGACTCTCTCAGCTGTTGACACCAAAGTATTTGCAAAAAAACCAACAAGAAATATCTAATCAATTTAACGAAATATTTATGGACTAGCTAAAGGAATTGAGGACTAGAATCAAAAGTAAGCAGTAGTATAGTTTCCTTAATTCTTCATGATTGAAAAGGAAGATAAATGGAAGGCAATTTACAAACCAAACACAGAGAGAAGTGCATGATAATTGTGTAAGGCTGACTGATAATTCTGAAAGAACTGTTTTGTGATGGAAAATGAGTTTGAGTGGTGGGCAGTATTTCTGAATCAGACACTTTTATCCCTGACTGATGTTAAAAAAGAGTTGAGCAGCTGAATTATGTATTGTTATCAAATAAATATTAATTTCTTGCATGAAGAATTAAAATACTCTTTTAATGAAAAAACAGTTGTGTATAGATTTTCCAGCTGTTTTCATACTTTGCATATCTACCAGATAACAACAAAGTCTCTATATTCTTTACCTTACATCTTTTACTAGACTTAGATGTTCTGGTTTCTCAAAAATAGAGTAAGAATTGTGCCACAGTCTTTTTACTCCAAGAATTTTATTTTAGAGCACAAGTACAATATTCTTGTGCATGTCAAGTAGGTTATAATTTAAACTGGAAGTCTGCATTTATCTGTGAATTTAAATAGCGTGGTTATGAGCAATAATAGAAATCACTGTTTCATTAGAGCGGCTTTCCACCTAGGCAAACACAAGTTAGTATTCTTCCCCCTTACATATATGGGTTACATGTGACCCTGAAGGTGTTCTTTAACACTAGTATATTATAGAGATTTATCTTTTAGCATCAAGGCTTTTTCCACTATATCTGCAGGACATGATCTGAGCCTATTTTTATTACAATTCCTGCTCTGGCAAATTTGACATCTCTCCAGAGAACACACTGTATGACAGCTACATGGGGTAGAATCAGTCGCTTACTTCTCAATATCTGGTTGGCCTTGCACTCTGTTTTGGGTGCATGCCAAACTGAGAGCTGCTTGCAACTATGATGGACCCATTTGTGCTGCAGCAGAAGCTCTGGCTTAGAAAAAAGGGTTCAGAAAGGCAAATTACTTTACCCTGAAATAAACCAAGTGTTTGAGATTTAAGATCGCTTTAGGAGGGCTGATATGATTTAGAGTATAAAAGTGTGGAACTAGCATATGACCTCTTTCCCCAGGAAATTTCCCAAGGTACTCTGTAGGTAGTCATTAAGTAGTTAAGTCCAGCATCAAAAAACTTCTGTGGCAAACAGTGCAGAAACCAGCTGCCCAACCCATAGGAAGACAGAGCTCTCCATAGGCATGGGGTTTATTAATTACAGGAGATCTTTAAAACAGTGCTCTGGTTTTAGAAAATGAAAGGTTGTCCTCAAGGAACTATGCAGAAACCTGGCACTAGAAATTACAGAGGTATACCTCCTAAAGTACTTTAGAAGAAATGAGGGTGTTTTAAAGATCAAATGGACTTTTCATAAATATTAGAATTACTGTATTTTCTTCAAAGTTTGTTTTGAACACTATGTTTCAAAGGCTCACAGATTTTTAGATTCCAAAAGATTAAGGTGTTATTATTCCTAGGAATTTTATTGTGCTTTTTGGATTTTCAGTCTCAAATAATTAACTGGTTCTGATAAGCTTGGCAAGAAAAAAAACTGAAACCAAATAGCTTTGGACTAATATTAAGCCCTATGAATGTCATATCTGAATGATATTTGAGAATGCCATGGATAACTTAACTGTGAAGAAAGGATACTCCTGATTAAAACAAAATCAAAAGACTTTTATCTTCCCGTGAAGTGTTGACAAACTGTTTGACTAAAGATCAGCTAGGAAGTGGGCTCCTAAAAGACTTAATTCTTTTTTATTGCTCTGACTGATTTCCTTTCCAAAATTCTCTGAAAGTTACGGTAGGCTCAAAAAACTAGATAGCAAAAATTCCTCATAGAAACGTGTTTCTGTATTTGGCTGGTAGAGTATGTGGCAAGACTGATCAAGTGAAAGCTGATCTGAAAGAAAAGGTTTGAATATTCAAAGCCAAGAATGCACCTGCTGGATTGAGGCTCTAATCACCAAGCTCCCTCTAAGTGGATGAAGACTTGAAAAGAATTCCTTTTCTTGCCATTCAGGTTTTCTACTTCAGAGATACCACATTGCTCTGTCACACTCTTTGACTCTAAATAATTCTTTGTGGAGTAACTCTTGATATTCAAATACTTTGTTTTATGACTTTGCTTTCTAAGTGTTGTAAATATTTATTTAGCTTTATGTAGTTGTAGTCCTACAAATCATGAAAATTTTAATGTTCAAAACATGGATTTATGTGAAAGTTGATAAACTGTTGTAACTAGCTCAGCATACAAAGAGTGGTAATAATTATTCAAGAATTATTTTCTTAATATCTAAGAGGATATGTTTACAAGCAAGTAAACTAGATTTTATTATTGTAATTAGGGGCACTTGTAACTAAGATGTAAAGTAAAAATAAATATTGATGTAAAAAAATACTATCAGTGATATATAATTTTTACAATTTTGCCCTAGTGTTTATAAATTTCAAAAGATGCTCATGAACATTTTATATGCTTTGTGAGGAAAACCAGTTCTTATTTGTTTTTTCTGTTCTTACACTTCATAAGCAATAGTTTGTAAATTTAAGTACTATTCTGTCACGGAAATTATCTATATCTTTTTTTTCTAAGAATGTCTTTGAATAAATTAACAACCTTTTCCCATAATAATCAAAAATACTGATCAAAAATTTCAGTGTTTATAAACAATCTTGATTATGCATCAAAACAAGATATGATGCAATTTATGAAATGTACATGCATGATATATTGAAACACAAGTTTATGCTGATTTGGAGTACAATGTATTTCAAGGGCAGCCCTTTCTCAAAGTAAATCTCTTACAGAACCAAGCGTGTGCAACGCTAATCCTGATCATTTCCAAATTTTAAAATATTATTGAGAGAGTTAGGTTCTTGTCAAGACCAGGGAACCCTACATTCTGCTGAATGCAAGCTATTTTGCTGTTGATTTGATTTAGAGCTTAATGGGACATTTTCAGGCCTGATGCACTTTAATCCAGATAGCTGACGATCCTTCACCCTTCAATTAACATCTGGATGTCTGGCAAGCAGGTCTCAAATCACCACTACTGTGAATAATAATGGAACAGTCACCAGATAATAAGCATGGTCACTAAAGTTTAGTAATTGCAGCTTATCTGATTTGGGGCAGATAACTTTGCTCTGTTTCCCCTGTCCCTGATGGTTTTAGTTACTGTATAAGTTTCATTAGACTACACTACAATCAACAGCTATGCTTCTTGATTTTGACAGCTTAATTGAAGACCAGTAATAATCTATAAGTACTCTTCTTTATCCTCCCTTAACCACAATTTCTATGGAACACTTCTATAAAATGGGACTTTCAGTCAGCAACCTGCATATGCAAATAAATCTTAAAATATTGCAGTTTTCAATAGATTTAATTTCAAAAGAAGCCTTTGCCTATTTGAGGGTAACAAAACCTTTACAAAAGCCTTTTTACTTGAATATTGACACTTGTGCACAGCTTTTGGAGCTTCAACACAGTTTTAGTGCAACTGTCAATTTTCTGGAAATATGCCAGTCTATCTTTCTTCCTTCTTGAAGCATAACCGAAATCCTCTCTAGTCTCCAAATCTGTATGCTCAAATCCCCCAAAATACATTGGCAAGATACAGGAATTTGAATTCATATGTGTCAAGGAATAGACTCGAGATAAGTATGTGGAACAGAAAATCCCGAACCAATGTTGGAGATTAATTAGCCACATTCAAAGTAAAACCCTTCAAGCAACCAATCTCCATTTCCAATAACATTGTGAGAAATACAGATGACAAATGTTGTCTGTGTTGCTGTGCAGAATGACCCTGAAGGCAGGATCAGAGCTACACCAGCCATCTGTTTGAACTTTCCTACTGAAGCATTTCTGTTGCTGCTTCCAAGAGATCCCATTGGTACTGAGGGAAAAGGAAAACCTGAGCAGTCCTGGTGCTTTTGGTGACTTTACATGCACTGTAGTTAAACTATGCCACTCAGTGTGGCTTTCAGCTGTCCCATCCAACCTTCCACTGATGATGTCAAGACAAAAAAATTTAAAAAAAAAATCTACTTTTCATCCAGTATGCCTATTGTAAGACCACATGAATTTTAAAGGCATCCTGAAGTCTAAATGAGTACATGTATGGGACAATATGAATGCCAGCATAAAAAGTAGTGAACTAAATCCTCGCCCTGCTTAACTCTGTACCTGTGCTCCTATGAACACAGAATCAGAGAATGGCCTGGGTTGAAAGAGACCTTAAAGATCACCTTGTTCCAACCCTCCTGCCATAAGCAGGGACACTTTTCACTAGATCAGGCTGCTCAGAGCCCCATCCAATCTGGCCTCTGGCAGGGATGGGGCATCCATAGCTTCTCAGAACAACCAGTTTCAAGTGCCTCGCCACACACAGAGTAAAGAATTTCTTCCTGTCATCTAATCTAAACCTACTCTCAGTTTGAAGCCATTCCTTCTTGTCTGTCACCACATGCCCTTGTATACAGTCCATCTCATCTTTCCTTTAGGCTCGCTTTAGGAACTGTAAGGCCACAATTAGGCCACCCTTCTCTTCTCCAGGCTGAACAAACCCAATTCTCTCAGCCTTTCCTCATAGGAGAGGTGCTCCATCCCTCTAATCATCTTTGCTGGCCATACTGCTTTGGATGCAGCCCAGGTCACAGTTGGCTCTCTGGGCTGGGAATGCACACGGCTGGGTCATGTCCAGCACCATGGACAGATACGAGATGTCAGATTAAGGTGCTGAGAGCCGCATAATTCAGCAGCTGGGGGAAGTCTCTCTAGCTGTTTTTCCTACTGAGGATTTTTTCCTCAAAATGCACAGTAGATGTGATAAACACCAACTGGCAATAACGATGCCAAAATCAAACAAACATCATCAGCCAGCCAGATTTTCCCAGGAAGGTCAGTGTTTTATTCTCAATCGCAGTTGTTTAGGATTTTTTATCACATATTTTTAATCTGAATAATATTTTTATTGGTCAGAATGATTTTTACATTTTAACCTATAAAGCTGCTTTTCCTCCAAAAAGAGAGTAAGTGCATTACATTTCTGTACAACAAATCCGGCAAATTAAAGGAATGTCAGGACTCAAGTCACGTGATTATACCAAAGTAATCTTTACCAGTTGCTACTAAAAGGCCACGCAGATTTCCTTGTATTTGTCTCCTTTCTGAGCTCATTGCAGCACTTGCATCAGAAACATGACAGCCCCACTCACGGCAGTCCCTTCCATTTAATTAAGTCCTTAGAGGAACATTACAGAAGTTAGTAAGATTACTTAATGCATCCCTGGGAGAAACTCCAATAGTCTACCAAAGGTCACTGCTCCTTTCAATAGGAATGCTTTCATCGTAACAAAGATTAATATGACTGTATTAATTGAATTAAGTGAAGTATTCATTTTCTAATCTGAACAGTCTCCTTAATGAGTTATTATCAGAGGAGTATAAGAATGTAAAAGACTAAATCTATGATTAAGACTTTCAAATTCAACTTTACTTAATGCATCAAATTTTGTTCTATCTGCTATTTTGTCCATGAGCAAAAGCAAAAACGCTTTCTAACGTACTTGAATAAAAGTGTCTTAGACAGATGATTAGATTTATATTCCAATAATGGAATGCAAGACTGGACATCTCCTCTGCAGTAGATAATTCCATACAATAGAAAGTATGCTAGATTTAGCATATGTTGATAAACTTGCATTTTCATGTGCAGAAATGTGCCTACAACTCGAGTTTTAACAGAGAAATTAAATTAATCTTTCTTTACATCCCTGAATTTATGCGTAGTATTAATCTAGAAGAATTGATTTGAAACATTAAAGTCATGATTTGGTTTGACATATTTCAAGGAGTGAAATCAACCAGGCTGGTTTACACAAGTTGTGCAGAAAAGGGCGGTAGTTCTTTTAATGTCTGCTAAATTCACTGTGAGAGTCCTGCTGAGCAGGCTTGATTTGAAAATCAATTCCTCTGATATACTTGCCTTTGGCTGAGCTTCCAGCTTCCCAGTTTAAGGTCTAATTTTTAATACCTGAAAAACATCCATAAGTTAAAAAAGGAGAACAACATAAAATGAGAAAACTTCTTAAGAAGCTTGAAGCAGTAGCTTTTATGTTAAATCTTTGCAGGTAACACGGAAGACTATAAGGACTGCCATATCCTATTGAAGGACTTTATTGACTACTTAAACCAAATGTGAACCACATATTGAAAAAACAAACCCAAAAACCTTGAGAAAAGCCAAAATGAAACATTATTTAGGGTTAGAAGGCTTACTTCAAAAAGTATATTTGGTCAGCCAAAATACTTTCTCTAAGCCAGAAATGAAGTGACTCACTACTAAAAGCCTGTTACTGAGAGGTCCCATAGGGTTACATGCTGCACCTTGGTGCAGATTGATAGCACAAAATACTCTGTACATGTACTATTAACATTTACATTAATTTTCTTACTTTGTAAGGACCAGTCGTCTTATTAATTTTCTGTCCAGTGGTGAGCACTGATAGGTTTAGTTCTTTGTTTTGATGGGAAAAGCAAGAGAGTTAGTTTCTATGTGTCCAGCTGCTTTCATGACATTGGCAAATGCTTTCTTGCCCTGATAAACTAGAAAGGGACTAGACTGAAGCAGCACTTGACAAAGAAAAGTTATGAGAACTAACAGAAACAGAAGGAATCGTACTTAACTGAGGATTCATCCAGTCTTCCCCATCTGTGCAGCTAAAGAGAACACAAAAGTATGAGATATTTTCTAAAACAAGGAAAAAAATATTTTCCGTTAGGTAGACTCTTGAAGCATCTTTTCCCCAGCTGTAACTCAGCAAATTCCAGAAAAGCTTTGAGGGATTCAACCAACACTTCTTTTGTGTGACTTCTCTCTCTAAAGGACAGTCAGGTGTAAGCAGTGAGATATTTTTCCCAAAGCATCAGTTTTGCTCTTGCTTCTTCTGCTGCTTTGGAGTTTTTTTGCTTTGTCTGTAAAACAGATCTGTGTTTTCTCTGTAATTTTTGTTTATTTTCTTTAAAATAAAACTTGCTGAAAAAATATGTGGGTACAAGCTTAAAAAACAAAGTTAACTTACAAGATGAGTGAAGTATTAAAAGAGAGAGCTGTATCAGAAGAAAGAGCCTTACACTTGTCTTATTGGTCTTCCTCAACTTTTCCATCCTAACTACTCTTTTGTACTTGAAACAAAAATAATATAAAGGTCTTTACTGATTAAAACCAGCTGATATAAAAGAGTGGATTATCGTTAATTTTTCTTATAAAAAGCCATATGCCTCCAAGTACATGTGAAGATATATTCTCCATGTGAGGATAAAAATATTGTGCAAGAAAAGATATAAGTGGATTTAAAGAAAGAGAGAAATATCTGGAGATAATTGCTCATGGGAATGTTTCTGTGTGCCAGTGCACATCTTTACAGTATCTGGAAATTTTTTTTTTCAAAGAATCAGCCAATCTTTCAAATATGCTTGTTCACAAGTTGCAGGCAAAATATTCTGTCCTTCATCATATGTTGACAGTAGTTCCAGTTTGGGCACATTCATGAGATGACATCATTCCTTTTAGGATTTGGTGACCTAAATTATTTTCCTCACACTAACAGTTTCCTAGATGGGCAGAAAGACATAATAAAGATGACAACTTTATCTATTTCAGATATGTGTTCACCATTCTCTGCTTTCTTATTCAAGAAATTCAATTTATGCCAGGTTTCATATACATATTAGTTTGAGATTTGCAGGGGTCAAGTCTTCCAAGTTTTGAAGGCCAAGAAAGTGTAGAGCCATAAAAATAAAAAAGATGTAAAAACCAAAGATCTACCAAGTAAAGTCATAAACCTGTGTTTGTCATCATATACCACTGGGTCATATTGACTGAAAGTGTAGTTGCATACACAGAGGCAAGAAGGTAATGACTGAAGTACTCAGATGGAGCATCCTGAAATATTGATCTGATTGTTTACCTTCCATAAATCACAGTCTTGCTAACTCACAAAATAAAAGGTCATGAGATTATTTCAAACCTATTAGGATATTTAGTTTTTTATTATTTTTTGGTTCTTCTCCTCCCCCCACATATCCTTAATGATTGTATATGGGACCATAGTGAGACAATTTTAGGTACTCTCATCCTTTATAGATGAGGAAATATGCCCCTGTATATAATTATCTATGGCTAACAGAAGAAGCCTTTGTTACTTGTACACTTTCAAAACAAAATGGTTTTGCATGATTTCTTACACAGAAACCTCAGCATCCTAGATTAACCTCAGCCTTAGCAAAGAGGTCTTTATGTTAAAGTAGGACACCATGGGCTTATTCAGTTATTATATTCCAGCAGGTTTGTTTGGACTAGAAAATTAAAGTAGGAATGACAGATATGTTCAAACTGTGTTGTTATTTTGAATATTTTATACTATTTCTTTAAATGGTGAATTCTTACTTTTTGAAAAGAATTAAACCTGCATATAAACTTAAGGTATGAATATAATAAATTGATAATTAGAATTCTGGTAGAAATAAAGAGGGTGTTTTAAGAATCTCAGTATTTTAAGTAACTAGTTTCTATATTTAGCATTTTTAAGTATTTAGTTACTTTGTTCATACATATGTACAAAAAAACCTGAAAATTCTGTTCAGAGTTGTAGCTGCAGGCTTACAAATTAAATAGCACAAACCTGGAAAGACCAGTAGGCCAAATTTCGTGTTAAATGTCCTTTCAGAAAAAGCTGCTGACTTCCTGACATCTTCAGAGTTGTCAAAAGAAATTATCACAAAGCAATCTTAGTCCTTGTAACACTTTCTGTCTATAAAGAATCAGAGAGGGAGTTTTGTGCCTATGGCTTGAAAATAAGGCATACAGTGTTTGCACACATTTATCTTAGTCAGAGCTGTGATGAGGTAAATAAAGGCGAGTTTGTGCACATAGAAATCTGTAATCCATAATATTCCAGCAGGTTGACAGTAAATGAAATTTTTTCCTGGTTTTGCAAACCTCAGTGATGGTATTTCATAATTTTAGAAAACATTACACACATACCAGAACATTTGAACTGCAAATATGCAGATAAATAGGCAGTAGGATACAAAAAAAGGCACAGGTAGATTTCCACATAGGCATTGTTGTTGATTTTACATCACAGAAAGCAAAAGTATAAAGTCCTGCCCACATGCTGCTATACATCCATAGCAAATGTATAAAACAATGCAATCCTAAAGCATATATTCACTGATCATATTTTCAAATTCATAAAAAATGTTCTGTAAACATATCCCAAGAGCACTCCTGCATAGTGTCCACAATCCCATGGAGACACTGGATAGATACAAATTGCATCTCACTTATGTCACCCCGTGGTGACAAAGACACCAGAGGTTTCACTGTGCAGCTTTTGGAGCAACGATCTGCGTCAGGAGCCCTGCCTTGTTCCATCGCTTTTTGCACCTTTCAGCAAACCCTGAGCGCCGTCTCCTCATTTGCCTCTGTGTCGCTGTGAGCCGCTGTTGAGAAATGAAGACTTGCTCTTCGCATAGCATAGAAAAGAGAGAGCCTTTATTATTTATTTCCAGCTTATATAGGTTCTTGAAAGGTCACTCAGANGCCTCTGGATGGGCTCAGCCCAAGCCCTAGGAGACCTTCAGGCCTACAGATCCTACTGTACGGATGAGACATGAAGTCCCACCAAGGAAAAAGCCCACTAGGATCCTGACTGTGCTGCCGCATTACGTTCCTTTTCAGCAGCAACCTTAAAGAAAACAGGCTCTATCCTACACATGCAGACCTGAAAGGAAAAGAGCTTAGCAGTCACCATCTGAGATCTAAAGGCCTAAAATGTGTAAAGAGAAGCTTGAAAAATCTGAATATGTTAACTACTACTAAATGGCACATGAAATATTGACAAAGAATATTTAATCTTTTTTTAAATTTAAAATCATCTAGACAAAACTTAGTATTTAGTGTCTTAGTAGAAGAAGGAGACAAAAATTGAACCCATTTGACAGTTTTGTCAAACGTATATAAGCATGGCATATATAAGTCACTTCAAAATGCTTCAAAACAATGATTTGGGGCAAATACGAACCACAGCAAAAGTGGTTTCTTAGAAGAAACTGAAAAACAAAACAGTAAGGCTTTTTGTCTCAATGGAAATGTTAATAAAACCAAACTGCTGTGATTTATTTGAAAAATAAATCTATCCAAAACATTTAAAATGTGTAGATTAAAATTAAAATATTCTGTAACTCTTGAGATTTCTAGGAGTACTAATAAATTGAGCCAGCCATTCCTTCCTGTTGGGGCATTATTAGGTACATTAAAGAACATGTCTTTTTACATGAGAATTAAGAAGTTTGCTTGATGTCATACGTGCAGCCAGACACAACCATTACATGTAACCAAGCCTCCACAACCAGTCTTCTGCTTTAATTAGTAGTTTGACTTTCCTAGACATTAAAAATTCCAGTCTCTTCTGCCATTGAATTATTTTTTAATTTGATAAAACTGAATTAACAGTATATGCTATTCATGTATGTAATCTATGGATGCAGATTTGAAACAGATGCTCCCAATATTCTTTCTTTCCGTTGTATTTCATCTGTCTGAATCACTGCCTGGGTAGGCACCATCTGTCCTTTGTTCTCTGTTGCCAGAACGGGCCACTTCAGAAGGGGAAAAAAAAAAATCAGTGTCAGAATTTCCTGGACAATACAAATTCTGAGTTAAGGCAACACAGCTACTCAAGACTGGGATTAAATTATTTCTTAGTCTCCTTGTTATTCAAAACAGTTTGGGTTAATTATTTTTTTCATTATATGAGACTTTTCCCAGAACCTCTGACCTTTTCGAACACCTTTCTAGTGTGTTGATGCATGGAAATTGCAGAACTCAATGCAAGTATTTCTCTCATACTCTCACAATCAATCTGTACAAAAGTAGCAACATCTAATTGTGCCTTCCGGATAGTGACCAGTCTATGCATCAAAGAACCTCATTTACCCCATGACCTCAGGTCTGCACTGGCAGTTCAAGTTTAGTTGGTTATTTATCATACAGTATAAGCACGAATCTCTATTAGCAGGTGAGGCACATTGCTCTGCAAAACGGATCTCTTCTTCTACTTTACTATTCCACCTACTTCTATGATTTGCAAATTCTAAGTGTTGCTTTCCTCCCTAACACTGCTGAGAACCACAGACTTAGCTGTGTATTTTTGTGGTTTGCCTCTTTGATACCTCTGCCTGCCTACAAAGAATGCAGGCAAAGAAGAGATTTTTAGAGCAGGAAAAAAAGCAGTAAAAAGGTAAACTACTTGACAGAGAGTACCAAGGACTCTGTGAAAGAAGAGTGCAGAGGCTGTTAATCTGGGAATCAGATGTGTCCAACCACATTAATACATATATTCTCACAAGGCCAGAGCCTAGCAAGGAATGTTAAATCCTTAAAGAGGGTGGCAGTTCTCAGGAGTTGCACAGGATGGAAACTGAAAAAGAGAGCAGTCTAAGCCAACCTAAAGGTTGTGCCAAATCCAGCTATGAATCCCCCCTGGCGGGGACCTTTGTTCCGTGCGCATCAGTCCGCCGGCCCGCGGCTGTGCGCTGCAGAGGCAGTGTCTGACACAGGAGAGACAGGCCGGCTCAGCTGGATGCCACTCCACTCATTGCTCGGGTCACCCCAGCATTTGTGAGCGTTTCGTCACAGAATCGTTTTAGTTGGAAAAGACCTTTGAGATCATGGGGTCCAACCTATGAGAGAACACCACCTTGTCAACCAAACCATGGCACCCAATGCCACATCCAGTCTTTTCTTAAACACCTCCAGGGGCGGTGATTCCTCCACCCCTCTGCACAGTCCATTCCAACATCTGTCACTCTTTTTGTGAAGGAATTTCTCCTAATGTCCATCCTAAACCTCCCCTGGAGCAGCTTAAGACTATCCTCTGGTCCTGTCGCTAATTGCCTGGGAGAAGAGGGCAACCCCTAACTTCCCTAAAACCCGAGCTAACCGTGCAGTCCCGTGCTACCTACTCCAATTTCGAGTCGCTCCTTGCCCGAGCCACCTCCTGCTGCGGGAGGACGGCACGTCTTGCCCTCAGATCGGTACGAGCCCGGGGACCAGCAGCACCCCGTGCTCCATCCACTCGCACACCCCACACCGTAGTGCCCTACCCTGGGCATCCCCCGCCACACGCTCAGGGTTTCTCAGGAGGCGAAACCTTGGGCGTTTGGCGCACGGGGCCCGAGCCCTGCCACGGAGGGGCGGCGCTGACTGAACCCCGACCCTCCGGCCCGCCGTGCGCAGGCCCCCGCGGCCACGGGGCTCTCTCCAGTCCCTCCCGCGGGAGGGCCGGCTCCCGGCTCCAGGGACGGGGAGCGAGAAGGGGGAGCCCGGCGCGGGCCCCGGTCGCTGGGCGGCGCGCGCGGCCGCGGGCTGGGAGCGCGCGGGCGGGG